>JAUKNL010000059.1:0-600000 GCA_030765065.1 Deroplatys truncata
AAAAACTGTCACAAAAAAATACCACTTCCTAGGCTGTACACAGAACTTATAGTTCATAATGTCAATATAATCAAAAAACTGTCACAAAAAAATACCACTTCCTAGGCTGTACACAGAACTTATAGTTCATAATGTCAATATAATCAAAAACTGTCACAAAAAAATACCACTTCCTAGGCTATACACAGAACTTATAGTTCATAATGTCAATATAATCAAAAACTGTCACAAAAAATACCACTTCCTAGGCTATACACAGAAACTTATAGTTCATAATGTCAATATAATCAAAAACTGTCACAAAAAATACCACTTCCTAGGCTATACACAGAACTTATAGTTCATAATGTCAATATAATCAAAAACTGTCACAAAAAATACCACTTCCTAGGCTGTACACAGAACTTATAGTTCATAATGTCAATATAATCAAAAACTGTCACAAAAAATACCACTTCCTAGGCTATACACAGAACTTATAGTTCATAATGTTAATATAATCAAAAACTGTCACAAAAAATACCACTTCCTAGGCTGTACACAGAACTTATAGTTCATAATGTCAATATAATCAAAAACTGTCACAAAAAATACCACTTCCTAGGCTGTACACAGAACTTACACTTCATAATGTCAATATAATCAAAAACTGTCACAAAAAATACCACTTCCTAGGCTGTACACAGAACTTACACTCCATAATGTCAATATAATCAAAAACTGTCACAAAAAATACCACTTCCTAGGCTGTACACAGAACTTATAGTCCATAATGTCAATATAATCAAAAACTGTCACAAAAAATACCACTTCCTAGGCTATACACAGAACTTATAGTCCATAATGTCAATATAATCAAAAACTGTCACAAAAAATACCACTTCCTAGGCTGTACACAGAACTTATAGTTCATAATGTCAATATAATCAAAAACTGTCACAAAAAATACCACTTCCTAGGCTGTACACAGAACTTATAGTTCATAATGTCAATATAATCAAAAACTGTCACAAAAAAATACCACTTCCTAGGCTGTACACAGAACTTATAGTTCATAATGTCAATATAATCAAAAAACTGTCAAAAAAAAATACCACTTCCTTGGCTGTACACAGAACTTATAGTTCATAATGTCAATATAATCAAAAACTGTCACAAAAAATACCACTTCCTAGGCTGTACACAGAACTTATAGTTCATAATGTCAATATAATCAAAAACTGTCACAAAAAATACCACTTCCTAGGCTGTACACAGAACTTACACTTCATAATGTCAATATAATCAAAAAACTGTCACAAAAAATACCACTTCCTAGGCTATACACAGAACTTACACTTCATAATGTCAATATAATCAAAAACTGTCACAAAAAATACCACTTCCTAGGCTGTACACAGAACTTACACTGCATAATGTCAATATAATCAAAAACTGTCACAAAAAAATACCACTTCCTAGGCTATACACAGAACTTATAGTTCATAATGTCAATATAATCAAAAACTGTCACAAAAAATACCACTTCCTAGGCTGTACACAGAACTTATAGTCCATAATGTCAATATAATCAAAAACTGTCACAAAAAATACCACTTCCTAGGCTGTACACAGAACTTATAGTTCATAATGTCAATATAATCAAAAACTGTCACAAAAAATACCACTTCCTAGGCTGTACACAGAACTTATAGTTCATAATGTCAATATAATCAAAAACTGTCACAAAAAATACCACTTCCTAGGCTGTACACAGAACTTATAGTTCATAATGTCAATATAATCAAAAACTGTCACAAAAAATACCACTTCCTAGGCTATACACAGAACTTACACTTCATAATGTCAATATAATCAAAAACTGTCACAAAAAATACCACTTTCTAGGCTGTACACAGAACTTATAGTTTCATAATGTCAATATAATCAAAAACTGTCACAAAAAAATACCACTTCCTAGGCTATACACAGAACTTATAGTTTCATAATGTCAATATAATCAAAAACTGTCACAAAAAATACCACTTCCTAGGCTATACACAGAACTTATAGTTCATAATGTCAATATAATCAAAAACTGTCACAAAAAATACCACTTCCTAGGCTGTACACAGAACTTATAGTTCATAATGTCAATATAATCAAAAACTGTCACAAAAAATACCACTTCCTAGGCTATACACAGAACTTATAGTTCATAATGTTAATATAATCAAAAACTGTCACAAAAAATACCACTTCCTAGGCTGTACACAGAACTTATAGTTCATAATGTCAATATAATCAAAAACTGTCACAAAAAATACCACTTCCTAGGCTGTACACAGAACTTACACTTCATAATGTCAATATAATCAAAAACTGTCACAAAAAAATACCACTTCCTAGGCTGTACACAGAACTTACACTCCATAATGTCAATATAATCAAAAACTGTCACAAAAAATACCACTTCCTAGGCTGTACACAGAACTTATACTTCATAATGTCAATATAATCAAAAACTGTCACAAAAAATACCACTTCCTAGGCTGCACACAGAACTTATAGTTCATAATGTCAATATAATCAAAAACTGTCACAAAAAATACCACTTCCTAGGCTATACACAGAACTTACACTTCATAATGTCAATATAATCAAAAACTGTCACAAAAAATACCACTTCCTAGGCTGTACACAGAACTTACACTTCATAATGTCAATATAATCAAAAACTGTCACAAAAAATACCACTTCCTAGGCTGTACACAGAACTTACACTTCATAATGTCAATATAATCAAAAACTGTCACAAAAAATACCACTTCCTAGGCTATACACAGAACTTACACTTCATAATGTCAATATAATCAAAAACTGTCACAAAAAAATACCACTTCCTAGGCTGTACACAGAACTTACACTCCATAATGTCAATATAATCAAAAAACTGTCACAAAAAAATACCACTTCCTAGGCTGTACACAGAACTTATAGTTCATAATGTCAATATAATCAAAAAACTGTCACAAAAAATACCACTTCCTAGGCTGTACACAGAACTTATAGTTCATAATGTCAATATAATCAAAAAACTGTCACAAAAAAATACCACTTCCTAGGCTGTACACAGAACTTATAGTTCATAATGTCAATATAATCAAAAACTGTCACAAAAAATACCACTTCCTAGGCTGTACACAGAACTTATAGTTCATAATGTCAATATAATCAAAAACTGTCACAAAAAAATACCACTTCCTAGGCTGTACACAGAACTTATAGTTCATAATGTCAATATAATCAAAAACTGTCACAAAAAATACCACTTCCTAGGCTGTACACAGAACTTATAGTCCATAATGTCAATATAATCAAAAACTGTCACAAAAAAATACCACTTCCTAGGCTGTACACAGAACTTATAGTTCATAATGTCAATATAATCAAAAACTGTCACAAAAAATACCACTTCCTAGGCTATACACAGAACTTATAGTTCATAATGTCAATATAATCAAAAACTGTCACAAAAAATACCACTTCCTAGGCTGTACACAGAACTTATAGTCCATAATGTCAATATAATCAAAAAACTGTCACAAAAAATACCACTTCCTAGGCTGTACACAGAACTTATAGTTCATAATGTCAATATAATCAAAAACTGTCACAAAAAAAATACCACTTCCTAGGCTGTACACAGAACTTATAGTTCATAATGTCAATATAATCAAAAACTGTCACAAAAAAATACCACTTCCTAGGCTGTACACAGAACTTATAGTTCATAATGTCAATATAATCAAAAACTGTCACAAAAAAATACCACTTCCTAGGCTGTACACAGAACTTATAGTTCATAATGTCAATATAATCAAAAACTGTCACAAAAAAATACCACTTCCTAGGCTGTACACAGAACTTATAGTTCATAATGTCAATATAATCAAAAACTGTCACAAACAATACCACTTCCTAGGCTGTACACAGAACTTATAGTTCATAATGTCAATATAATCAAAAAACTGTCACAAAAAATACCACTTCCTAGGCTGTACACAGAACTTATAGTCCATAATGTCAATATAATCAAAAACTGTCACAAAAAAATACCACTTCCTAGGCTGTACACAGAACTTATAGTCCATAATGTCAATATAATCAAAAACTGTCACAAAAAATACCACTTCCTAGGCTGTACACAGAACTTATAGTTCATAATGTCAATATAATCAAAAACTGTCACAAAAAATACCACTTCCTAGGCTGTACACAGAACTTATAGTCCATAATGTCAATATAATCAAAAACTGTCACAAAAAATACCACTTCCTAGGCTATACACAGAACTTATAGTCCATAATGTCAATATAATCAAAAAACTGTCACAAAAAATACCACTTCCTAGGCTGTACACAGAACTTATAGTTCATAATGTCAATATAATCAAAAACTGTCACAAAAAATACCACTTCCTAGGCTGTACACAGAACTTATAGTTCATAATGTCAATATAATCAAAAACTGTCACAAAAAATACCACTTCCTAGGCTGTACACAGAACTTATAGTTCATAATGTCAATATAATCAAAAACTGTCAAAAAAAAATACCACTTCCTTGGCTGTACACAGAACTTATAGTTCATAATGTCAATATAATCAAAAAACTGTCACAAAAAATACCACTTCCTAGGCTGTACACAGAACTTATAGTTCATAATGTCAATATAATCAAAAACTGTCACAAAAAATACCACTTCCTAGGCTGTACACAGAACTTATAGTTCATAATGTCAATATAATCAAAAACTGTCACAAAAAAATACCACTTCCTAGACTGTACACAGAACTTACACTTCATAATGTCAATATAATCAAAAACTGTCACAAAAAAATACCACTTCCTAGGCTATACACAGAACTTATAGTTCATAATGTCAATATAATCAAAAACTGTCACAAAAAAATACCACTTCCTAGGCTATACACAGAAACTTATAGTTCATAATGTCAATATAATCAAAAACTGTCACAAAAAATACCACTTCCTAGGGCTATACACAGAACTTATAGTTCATAATGTCAATATAATCAAAAACTGTCACAAACAATACCACTTCCTAGGCTGTACACAGAACTTACACTTCATAATGTCAATATAATCAAAAACTGTCACAAAAAATACCACTTCCTAGGCTGTACACAGAACTTATAGTTCATAATGTCAATATAATCAAAAACTGTCACAAAAAATACCACTTCCTAGGCTGTACACAGAACTTATAGTTCATAATGTCAATATAATCAAAAACTGTCACAAAAAATACCACTTCCTAGGCTGTACACAGAACTTATAGTTCATAATGTCAATATAATCAAAAACTGTCACAAAAAATACCACTTCCTAGGCTGTACACAGAACTTATAGTTCATAATGTCAATATAATCAAAAACTGTCACAAAAAATACCACTTCCTAGGCTATACACAGAACTTATAGTTCATAATGTCAATATAATCAAAAACTGTCACAAAAAATACCACTTCCTAGGCTGTACACAGAACTTACACTTCATAATGTCAATATAATCAAAAACTGTCACAAAAAATACCACTTCCTAGGCTGTACACAGAACTTACACTTCATAATGTCAATATAATCAAAAACTGTCACAAACAATACCACTTCCTAGGCTGTACACAGAACTTATAGTTCATAATGTCAATATAATCAAAAACTGTCACAAAAAATACCACTTCCTAGGCTGTACACAGAACTTATAGTTCATAATGTCAATATAATCAAAAAATGTCACAAAAAATACCACTTCCTAGGCTGTACACAGAACTTACACTTCATAATGTCAATATAATCAAAAACTGTCACAAACAATACCACTTCCTAGGCTGTACACAGAACTTACACTTCATAATGTCAATATAATCAAAAACTGTCACAAACAATACCACTTCCTAGGCTGTACACAGAACTTACACTTCATAATGTCAATATAATCAAAAACTGTCACAAAAAATACCACTTCCTAGGCTATACACAGAACTTATAGTTCATAATGTCAATATAATCAAAAACTGTCACAAAAAATACCACTTCCTAGGCTATACACAGAACTTATAGTTCATAATGTCAATATAATCAAAAACTGTCACAAAAAATACCACTTCCTAGGCTGTACACAGAACTTATAGTTCATAATGTCAATATAATCAAAAACTGTCACAAAAAATACCACTTCCTAGGCTGTACACAGAACTTATAGTTCATAATGTCAATATAATCAAAAACTGTCACAAAAAATACCACTTCCTAGGCTATACACAGAACTTATAGTTCATAATGTCAATATAATCAAAAACTGTCACAAAAAATACCACTTCCTAGGCTGTACACAGAACTTATAGTTCATAATGTCAATATAATCAAAAACTGTCACAAAAAATACCACTTCCTAGGCTATACACAGAACTTATAGTTCATAATGTCAATATAATCAAAAACTGTCACAAAAAATACCACTTCCTAGGCTGTACACAGAACTTATAGTCCATAATGTCAATATAATCAAAAACTGTCACAAAAAATACCACTTACTAGGCTGTACACAGAACTTAGAGTCCATAATGTCAATATAATCAAAAACTGTCACAAAAAATACCACTTCCTAGGCTATACACAGAACTTATAGTTCATAATGTCAATATAATCAAAAACTGTCACAAAAAATACCACTTCCTAGGCTGTACACAGAACTTATAGTTCATAATGTCAATATAATCAAAAACTGTCACAAAAAATACCACTTCCTAGGCTATACACAGAACTTATAGTTCATAATGTCAATATAATCAAAAACTGTCACAAAAAATACCACTTCCTAGGCTGTACACAGAACTTATAGTCCATAATGTCAATATAATCAAAAACTGTCACAAAAAATACCACTTCCTAGGCTGTACACAGAACTTATAGTTCATAATGTCAATATAATCAAAAACTGTCACAAAAAATACCACTTCCTAGGCTGTACACAGAACTTATAGTCCATAATGTCAATATAATCAAAAACTGTCACAAAAAATACCACTTCCTAGGCTATACACAGAACTTATAGTCCATAATGTCAATATAATCAAAAACTGTCACAAAAAATACCACTTCCTAGGCTGTACACAGAACTTATAGTCCATAATGTCAATATAATCAAAAACTGTCACAAAAAATACCACTTCCTAGGCTGTACACAGAACTTATAGTTCATAATGTCAATATAATCAAAAACTGTCACAAAAAATACCACTTCCTAGGCTGTACACAGAACTTATAGTCCATAATGTCAATATAATCAAAAACTGTCACAAAAAATACCACTTCCTAGGCTGTACACAGAACTTACACTTCATAATGTCAATATAATCAAAAACTGTCACAAAAAATACCACTTCCTAGGCTGTACACAGAACTTATAGTCCATAATGTCAATATAATCAAAAACTGTCACAAAAAATACCACTTCCTAGGCTGTACACAGAACTTATAGTTCATAATGTCAATATAATCAAAAACTGTCACAAAAAATACCACTTCCTAGGCTGTACACAGAACTTATAGTCCATAATGTCAATATAATCAAAAACTGTCACAAAAAATACCACTTCCTAGGCTGTACACAGAACTTATAGTTCATAATGTCAATATAATCAAAAACTGTCACAAAAAATACCACTTCCTAGGCTGTACACAGAACTTATAGTTCATAATGTCAATATAATCAAAAACTGTCACAAAAAATACCACTTCCTAGGCTGTACACAGAACTTATAGTTCATAATGTCAATATAATCAAAAACTGTCACAAAAAATACCACTTCCTAGGCTGTACACAGAACTTATAGTCCATAATGTCAATATAATCAAAAACTGTCACAAAAAATACCACTTCCTAGGCTGTACACAGAACTTATAGTTCATAATGTCAATATAATCAAAAACTGTCACAAAAAATACCACTTCCTAGGCTGTACACAGAACTTATAGTCCATAATGTCAATATAATCAAAAACTGTCACAAAAAATACCACTTCCTAGGCTATACACAGAACGTATAGTCCATAATGTCAATATAATCAAAAACTGTCACAAAAAATACCACTTCCTAGGCTATACACAGAACTTATAGTTCATAATGTCAATATAATCAAAAACTGTCACAAAAAATACCACTTCCTAGGCTGTTCACAGAACTTATAGTCCATAATGTCAATATAATCAAAAACTGTCACAAAAAATACCACTTCCTAGGCTATACACAGAACTTATAGTTCATAATGTCAATATAATCAAAAACTGTCACAAAAAATACCACTTCCTAGGCTGTACACAGAACTTACACTTCATAATGTCAATATAATCAAAAACTGTCACAAAAAATAGGAAACTTATATTCTGCAGCAACAGAAGGCAAATAGGATAAATAATTTAAATGGTGAATTTGACTTTACAATTCACATCAGTAATTATTCACGTTTGTGCCCTGGTTACTGCAGGTCACTAGTGATGCTATACTTTTGTTGCAGTCCAGTGAAGGGGGACCATGATCATGATGAAGGATAGACACATAGATAAGCTCTGTTCTATCATAGTACTGTATACCATTTACAAGAGGTCACTAGTGGTGTTATACTTTTGTTGCAGTCCAGTGAAGGGGGACCATGATCATGATGAAGGATAGACACACAGATAAGCTCTGGTCTATCATAGCACTGTATACCATTTACTAGAGGTCACTAGTGATGCTATACTTTTGTTGCAGTCCAGTGAAGGGGGACCATGATCATGATGAAGGATAGACACATAGATAAGCTCTGTTCTATCATAGTACTGTATACCATTTACAAGAGGTCACTAGTGGTGTTATACTTTTGTTGCAGTCCAGTGAAGGGGGACCATGATCATGATGAAGGATAGACACACAGATAAGCTCTGGTCTATCATAGCACTGTATACCATTTACTAGAGATCACTAGTGGTGCTATACATTTTGTTGTAGTCCAGTGAAGAGGGACCATGATCATGATGAAGGATAGAAACACAGATAAGCTCTGGTCTATCATAGCACTGTATACCATTTACTAGAGGTCACTAGTGGTGCTATACATTTTGTTACAGCCCAGTGAAGAGGGACCATGATCATGATGAAGGATAGAAACACAGATAAGCTCTGGTCTACCATAGCACTGTATACCAATTACTAGAGGTCACTAGTGGTGCTATACATTTTGTTACAGCCCAGTGAAGAGGGACCATGATCATGATGAAGGATAGAAACACAGATAAGCTCTGGTCTACCATAGCACTGTATACCAATTACTAGAGGTCACTAGTGGTGCTATACATTTTGTTGCAGCCCAGTGAAGAGGGACCATGGTCATGATGAAGGATAGAAACACACATAAGCTCTGTCTATCATAGCACTGTATACCATTTACTAGAGGTCACTAGTGGTGCTATACCTTTGGTTGCAACCCAGTGAAGAGGGACCATGATCATGATGAAAGATAGACACACAGATAAGCTCTGGCCTATCCTAACACTGTACACATTTACTAGAGGTCACTAGTGGTGCTATACATTCTGTTGCAACCCAGTGAAGGGGGACCATGATCATGATTGAAGGATAGACACACAGATAAGCTCTGGTCTATCATAGTACTGTATACCATTTACTAGAGGTCACTAGTGGTGCTATACATTTTGTTACAGCCCAGTGAACAGAGACCATGATCATGATGAAGGATAGACACACAGATAAGCTCTGGTCTATCATAGCACTGTATACCATTTACTAGAAGTCACTAGTGGTGCTATACATTTTGTTACAGCCCAGTGAAGGGGGACCATGATCATGATGAAGGATAGACACACAGATAAGCTCTGGTCTATCATAGCACTGTATACCATTTACTAGAAGTCACTAGTGGTGCTATACATTTGGTTGCAACCCAGTGAAGCGGGACCATGATCATGATGAAGGATAGACACACAGATAAGCTCTGGTCTACCCTAACACTGTATACCATTTACTAGAGGTCACTAGTGGTGCTATAAATTTTGTTACAGTCCAGTGAAGAGGGACCACAATCATGATGAAGGATAGACACACAGATAAGCTCTGGTCTATCATAGCACTGTATACCATTTAGTAGAGGTCACTAGTGGTGCTATACATTTTGTTGCAGCCCAATGAAGGGGGACTATGATCATGATGAAGGATAGACACACAGATAAGCTCTGGTCTATCATAGCACTGTATACCATTTAGTAGAGGTCACTAGTGGTGCTATACATTTTGTAGCAACCCAGTGAAGGGAGACAATGTTCATGATGAAGAATGGATACACAGATAAGCTCACTAAGGTCACTAAGGATAAGGTCACTAGTGGTGCTATACATTTTGTTGTAGCCCAGTGAAGAGGGACCATGATCATGATGAAGAACAGACACACAGATAAGCTCTGGTCTACCATAGCACTGTATACCATTTACTAGAGGTCACTAGTGATGCTATACATTTTGTTGCAGCCCAATGAAGGGGGACTATGATCATGATGAAGAATAGACACACAAATAAGCTCTTGCCTATCATTGAATGAATGAACTTTATTTTTTCATCTTTTATGCACAATCCTTCTTACAATATCCCACTTGTAAATTAACTTAACCTATGTACAAATTTTCTTGCTAACTATGTTCTACCTATACTGCTGATTTTGCCTGGCACTCTAGTCTTATGGCTCATCTCAGCAGCTATTGCTACGCTTAATCACTTATGATCCATCCTCCCCCTCCTCCATTTGTGCTTCTACATTTCTTATCTGTCTTACTTTTCTAATCCATTTCGTCTTTACTTTCTTTAAGAACTTTCGTATATTCTTATTTTTATTTTCTTTTTTTCTTGTTAACATTTTAGTTGCTACTATTTTTCCATCCTTTTTTTTTCCCATACTTTTTGTCTCCACTCTGCTAATTCTTTGCATTCTGTTATATAATGCTCTGTGCTTTCACTACCTCCGCATAGTTCACAAATTCCGCTTTTTCTGCCTCTTAGCCCTCTCAGGTACATTGATCCTGTTCTCATCCATGCAAACGCTTCTTTTTCAGCTCTATTACAATAATCTACCTACCCTTCACTTCCCCATTTTCTTTTTACTAATCTATAGAACCCTAGTGATTTGTGACCTATCATAGCAATGTATACCATTCAGTTTGTAATCTTATGTTAGAATATAATGCAATAGAATTTAATGCTTTATCATGTCCATGGTGGAAATCTGTAATATGAATCTACACACAAAGGTATAAAAATACCTCCTTTGCTTTAAATGCATAAAAACACGGCTCTAGTGCTTTTAAGGACAAACTGTAACAGTTGCCAAGTATGTATTTATCATAGCAATATGGTGGTGCAGGAAAATCTTTGTCTTGCATCGCTGAAAGTTGCTGGACTTAAAATGAACTTTTGTATTCAAACAGCTTTTTGCTTTCCTAAAAATGCTTCTTTCTGGAGAGAACATAAGACCTCAAAATGTGCATTATCTTGAGAATGCAGTTTTGGTGCATATAGATATCAGAATAACACATGAAAGTTTTAATAACAAGTTAGGCATACAATCTCTGTTTCTGTATTACCTTAGAGAGCGTTTGTTTTGATGCTTGCCTGCACTGCGCTGTTTCTAACCAGTTAGTTGTGATGTACAGAGGTTGCTATACTGTGACACCACACTGCTAGTAGCACACAGAATCTTCATATAAGATTCCTACATGACATTTGTAGGTATGGGGAGAGAGAGAGAGTATTATTAGGAGGAAGTTTCTGGAAGGGAATCAGACAGACAGTTGAGGATATCAATATACAAGATATTAGGGACAAGAGAACCTTGGTTTTGTATAGGCAAATTAAAAAAGATTGGGGCAGGGAAAAGCATATTGAAGTGTGCAATAAATTCGAAAGGAAAGTGTGGGTACAGTTTAGGTCTGGAACAATGAAGTTAAGGGGAATGAAAGGGGGTATGGATCCAGAGAAGTGACCGTTATGTGGGGAAATAGAGAATGACCTACATTTTATTTTACATTCTACTGAGATTAAAAATGGAGAGATCAATGGATACCAGTTGGGTGGTTGAATTTATCAAGACCAAAAATTAAAATGAGATTGAAAAGTTTGAAAATACAGAAGAGATTATAAAATTGGGTAGACTATTAGGAAAAACTAAACAAAAATATAAGAGTGTAATTTCAAAATTATAAATCTGTATATTTTTCAAGGAAGCCTATCAAATATATTGGTATATTTAATAAATAAGTGTGTTTTACATGTAGGTAGTTAGGAACCTGGTGTATAACGCGTTAATAACCTCACTGTGTAACCCTGCTTACTTCTCTCCCAGGAAGACAGCATCTAGCTTATCAGTTCAACATGCCACGCAACATCAGTCTGTAACACCTGCTTACTTCTCTCCCAGGAAGACAGCATCTAGCTTATTAGTTCAACATGCCACGCAACATCAGTCTGTAACACCTGCTCACTTCTCTCCCAGGAAGACAGCATCTAGCTTATCAGTTCAACATGCCACGCAACATCAGTCTGTAACACCTGCTCACTTCTCTCCCAGGAAGACAGCATCTAGCTTATCAGTTCAACATGCCACGCAACATCAGTCTGTAACACCTGCTCACTTCTCTCCCAGGAAGACACCATCTAGCTTATCAGTTCAACATGCCACGCAACATCAGTCTGTAACACCTGCTCACTTCTCTCCCAGGAAGACAGCATCTAGCTTATCAGTTCAACATACCACGCTACATCACAGTCTGTAACACTTCCTCTCTTCTCTCCCAGGAAGCCAGCATCTAGCTTATCAGTTCAACATGCCACGCAACATCACAGTCTGTAAAACCTGCTCACTTCTCTCCCAGGAAGACAGCATCTAGCTTATCAGTTCAACATACCACGCTACATCACAGTCTGTAACACTTCCTCTCTTCTCTCCCAGGAAGCCAGCATCTAGCTTATCAGTTCAACATACCATGCTACATCACAGTCTGTAAAACCTGCTCACTTCTCTCCCAGGAAGACAGCATCTAGCTTATCAGTTCAACATGCCAGGCTACATCACAGTCTGTAACACCTGCTCACTTCTCTCCCAGGAAGACAGCATCTAGCTTATCAGTTCAACATGCCAGGCTACATCACAGTCTGTAACACCTGCTCACTTCTCTCCCAGGAAGACAGCATCTAGCTTATTAGTTCAACATGCCAGGCTACATCACAGTCTGTAACACCTGCTCACTTCTCTCCCAGGAAGACAGCATCTAGCTTATTAGTTCAACATGCCAGGCTACATCACAGTCTGTAACACCTGCTCACTTCTCTCCCAGGAAGACAGCATCTAGCTTATTAGTTCAACATGCCACGCAACATCAGTCTGTAACACCTGCTCACTTCTCTCCCAGGAAGACAGCATCTAGCTTATCAGTTCAACATGCCAGGCTACATCACAGTCTGTAACACCTGCTCACTTCTCTCCCAGGAAGACAGCATCTAGCTTATTAGTTCAACATGCCAGGCTACATCACAGTCTGTAACACCTGCTCACTTCTCTCCCAGGAAGACAGCATCTAGCTTATTAGTTCAACATGCCACGCAACATCAGTCTGTAACACCTGCTCACTTCTCTCCCAGGAAGACAGCATCTAGCTTATTAGTTCAACATGCCACGCAACATCAGTCTGTAACACCTGCTCACTTCTCTCCCACGAAGACAGCATCTAGCTTATTAGTTCAACATGCCAGGCTACATCACAGTCTGTAACACCTGCTCACTTCTCTCCCAGGAAGACAGCATCTAGCTTATTAGTTCAACATGCCACGCAACATCAGTCTGTAACACTTCCTCACTTCTCTCCCAGGAAGACAGCATCTAGCTTATTAGTTCAACATGCCACGCAACATCAGTCTGTAACACCTGCTCACTTCTCTCCCAGGAAGACAGCATCTAGCTTATCAGTTCAACATGCCACGCAACATCAGTCTGTAACACCTGCTCACTTCTCTCCCAGGAAGACAGCATCTAGCTTAATAGTTCAACATGCCACGCAACATCAGTCTGTAACACCTGCTCACTTCTCTCCCAGGAAGACAGCATCTAGCTTATTAGTTCAACATACCACGCTACATCACAGTTTGTAACACCTGCTCACTTCTCTCCCAGGAAGACAGCATCTAGCTTATTAGTTCAACATACCACGCAACATCAGTCTGTAACACCTGCTCACTTCTCTCCCAGGAAGACAGCATCTAGCTTCTCAGTTCAACATGCCACGCAACATCAGTCTGTAACACCTGCTCACTTCTCTCCCAGAAAGACAGCATCTAGCTTATCAGTTCAACATACCACGCTACATCACAGTCTGTAACACCTGCTCACTTCTCTCCCAGGAAGACAGCATCTAGCTTATCAGTTCAACATACCACGCAACATCACAGTCTGTAACACCTGCTCACTTCTCTCCCAGAAAGACAGCATCTAGCTTATCAGTTCAACATACCACGCTACATCACAGTCTGTAACACCTGCTCACTTCTCTCCCAGGAAGACAGCATCTAGCTTATCAGTTCAACATACCACGCAACATCACAGTCTGTAACACCTGCTAACTTCTCTCCCAGAACGACAGCATCTAGCTTATCAGTTCAACATACCACGCTACATCACAGTCTGTAACACCTGCTCACTTCTCTTCCAGGAAGACAGCATCTAGCTTATAAGTTCAACATGCCACGCAACATCAGTATGTAACACTTCCTCACTTCTCTCCCAGGAAGACAGCATCTAGCTTATCAGTTCAACATACCACGCTACATCACAGTCTGTAACACCTGCTCACTTCTCTCCCAGGAAGACAGCATCTAGCTTATCAGTTCAACATGCCACGCAAAATCAGTCTGTAACACTTCCTCACTTCTCTCCCAGGAAGACAGCATCTAGCTTAATAGTTCAACATACCACGTAACATCAGTCTGTAACACCTGCTCACTTCTCTCCCAGGAAGACAGCATCTAGCTTATTAGTTCAACATGCCACGCAACATCAGTCTGTAACACCTGCTCACTTCTCTCCCAGGAAGACAGCATCTAGCTTATCAGTTCAACATACCACGCTACATCACAGTCTGTAACACTTCCTCACTTCTCTCCCAGGAAGCCAGCATCTAGCTTATAAGTTCAACATGCCACGCAACATCACAGTCTGTAACACCTGCTCACTTCTCTCCCAGGAAGACAGCATCTAGCTTATTAGTTCAACATGCCACGCAACAATAGTCTGTAACACCTGCTCACTTCTCTCCCAGGAAGACAGCATCTAGCTTATTAGTTCAACATGCCATGCAACATCAGTCTGTAAAACCTGCTCACTTCTCTCCCAGGAAGACAGCATCTAGCTTCTCAGTTCAACATGCCACGCAACATCAGTCTGTAACACCTGCTCACTTCTCTCCCAGAAAGACGGCATCTAGCTTATCAATTCAACATACCACGCTACATCACAGTCTGTAACACCTGCTCACTTCTCTCCCAGGAAGACAGCATCTAGCTTATCAGTTCAACATACCACGCTACATCACAGTCTGTAACACCTGCTCACTTCTCTCCCAGGAAGACAGCATCTATCTTATCAGTTCAACATACCACGCTACATCACAGTCTGTAACACCTGATCACTTCTCTCCCAGTAAGACAGCATCTAGCTTATTAGTTCAACATGCCACGCAAGATCAGTCTGTAAAACCTGCTCACTTCTCTCCCAGGAAGACAGCATCTAGCTTATCAGTTCAACATACCACACTACATCACAGTCTGTAACACCTGGTCACTTCTCTCCCAGTAAGACAGCATCTAGCTTATTAGTTCAACATGCCACGCAAGATCAGTCTGTAACACCTGCTCACTTCTCTCCCAGTAAGACAGCATCTAGCTTATCAGTTCAACATGCCAGGCTACATCACAGTCTGTAAAACCTGCTCACTTCTCTCCCAGTAAGACAGCATCTAGCTTATTAGTTCAACATGCCAGGCAACATCAGTCTGTAACACCTGCTCACTTCTCTCCCAGGAAGACAGCATCTAGCTTATCAGTTCAACATACCACACTACATCACAGTCTGTAACACCTGCTCAATTCACTCCCAGGAAGACAGCATCTAGCTTATCAGTTCAACATACCACGCAACATCACAGTCTGTAACACCTGCTCACTTCTCTCCCAGGAAGACAGCATCTAGCTTATTAGTTCAACATGCCAGGCTACATCACAGTCTGTAACACCTGCTCAATTCTCTCCCAGGAAGACAGCATCTAGCTTATTAGTTCAACATGCCAGGCTACATCACAGTCTGTAACACCTGCTCAATTCTCTGCCAGGAAGACAGCATCTAGCTTATTAGTTCAACATGCCAGGCTACATCACAGTCTGTAACACCTGCTCACTTCTCTCCCAGGAAGACAGCATCTAGCTTATTAGTTCAACATGCCAGGCTACATCACAGTCTGTAACTCCTGCTCACTTCTCTCCCAGGAAGACAGCATCTAGCTTATCAGTTTAACATGCCACGCAACATCAGTATGTAACACTTCCTCACTTCTCTCCCAGGAAGACAGCATCTAGCTTATCAGTTCAACATACCACGTAACATCAGTCTGTAACACCTGCTCACTTCTCTCCCAGGAAGACTGCATCTAGCTTATTAGTTCAACATGCCACGCAACATCAGTCTGTAACACCTGCTCACTTCTCTCCCAGGAAGACAGCATCTAGCTTATCAGTTCAACATACCACGCTACATCACAGTCCGTAACACCTGCTCATTCTCTCCCAGGAAGACAGCATCTAGCTTATCAGTTCAACATACAACGCTACATCACAGTCTGTAACACCTGCTCACTTCTCTCCCAGGAAGACAGCATCTAGCTTATCAGTTCAACATACCACGCTACATCACAGTCCGTAACACCTGCTCATTCTCTCCCAGGAAGACAGCATCTAGCTAATCAGTTTAACAGGCCACGCAACATCAGTATGTAACACTTCCTCACTTCTCTCCCAGGAAGACAGCATCTAGCTTATCAGTTCAACATGCCAGGCTACATCACAGTCTGTAACACCTGCTCACTTCTCTCCCAGGAAGACAGCATCTAGCTAATCAGTTCAACATGCCACGCAACATCAGTAGGTAACACCTGCTCACTTCTCTCCCAGGAAGACAGCATCTAGCTTATCAGTTTAACATACCACGCTACATCACAGTCTGTAACACCTGCT
Source organism: Deroplatys truncata (assembly GCA_030765065.1). Taxonomy (NCBI): domain Eukaryota; kingdom Metazoa; phylum Arthropoda; class Insecta; order Mantodea; family Mantidae; genus Deroplatys; species Deroplatys truncata. The sequence continues at coordinate 17,382 of JAUKNL010000059.1, forward strand.
CACTTCTCTCCCGGGAAGACAGCATCTAGCTTATTAGTTCAACATGCCACGCAACATCAGTCTGTATCACCTGCTCACTTCTCTACCAGGAAGACAGCATCTAGCTTATCAGTTCAACATACCACGCTACATCACAGTCTGTAACACCTGCTCACTTCTCTCCCAGGAAGACAGCATCTAGCTTATTAGTTCAACATGCCACGCAACATCAGTCTGTAACACCTGCTCACTTCTCTCCCAGGAAGACAGCATCTAGCTTATTAGTTCAACATGCCACGCAACATCAGTCTGTATCACCTGCTCACTTCTCTACAAGGAAGACAGCATCTAGCTTATCAGTTCAACATACCACGCTACATCACAGTTTGTAACACCTGCTCACTTCTCTCCCAGGAAGACAGCATCTAGCTTATCAGTTCACCATACCACGCTACATCACAGTCTGTAACACCTGCTCACTTCTCTCCCAGGAAGACAGCATCTAGCTTATTAGTTCAACATGCCACGCAACATCAGTCTGTAAAACCTGCTCACTTCTCTCCCAGGAAGACAGCATCTAGCTTATCAGTTCAACATGCCACGCAACATCAGTCTGTAACACCTGCTCACTTCTCTCCCAGGAAGCCAGCATCAAGCTTATTAGTTCAACATCCCACGCAACATCAGTCTGTAAAACCTGCTCACTTCTCTCCCAGGAAGACAGCATCAAGCTTATCAGTTCAACATACCACGCTACATCACAGTCTGTAACACCTGCTCACTTCTCTGCCAGGAAGACAGCATCTAGCTTATCAGTTCAACATACCACGCTACATCACAGTCTGTAACACCTGCTCACTTCTCTGCCAGGAAGACAGCATCTAGCTTATCAGTTCAACATACCACGCTACATCACAGTCTGTAACACCTGCTCACTTCTCTGCCAGGAAGACAGCATCTAGCTTATCAGTTCAACATACCACGCTACATCACAGTCTGTAAAACCTGCTCACTTCTCTCCCAGGAAGACAGCATCTAGCTTATCAGTTCAACATACCACGCTACATCACAGTCTGTAACACCTGCTCACTTCTCTGCCAGGAAGACAGCATCTAGCTTATTAGTTCAACATGCCAGGCTACATCACAGTCTGGAACACCTGCTCACTTCTCTCCCAGGAAGACAGCATCTAGCTTATCAGTTTAACATGCCACGCAACATCAGTATGTAACACTTCCTCACTTCTCTCCCAGGAAGACAGCATCTAGCTTATCAGTTCAACATACCACGCTACATCACAGTCTGTAACACTTCCTCACTTCTCTCCCAGGAAGCCAGCATCTAGCTTATCAGTTCAACATGCCACGCAACATCACAGTCTGTAACACTTCCTCACTTCTCTCCCAGGAAGGGAATGTCTTGCTTATCAGTTCAACATGCCACGCAACATCACAGTCTGTAACACTTCCTCACTTCTCTCCCAGGAAGGGAATGTCTTGCTTATCAGTTCAACATGCCATGCAACATCACAGTCTGTAACACTTCCTCACTTCTCTCCCAGGAAGGGAATGTCTTGCTTATCAGTTCAACATGCCAGGCTACATCATAGTCTGTAACACTTCCTCAATTCTCTCCCAGGAAGACAGCATCTAGCTTATCAGTTCAACATGCCACACAACATCAGTCTGTAACACTTCCTCACTTCTCTCCCAGAAAGACAGCATCTAGCTTATCAGTTCAACATGCCAGGCAACATCACAGTCTGTAACACTTCCTCACTTCTCTCCCAGGAAGGGAATGTCTTGCTTATCAGTTCAACATGCCAGGCTATATCATAGTCTGTAACACTTCCTCACTTCTCTCCCAGGAAGACAGCATCTAGCTTATCAGTTCAACATGCCACGCAACATCACAGTCTGTAACACCTGCTCACTTCTCTCCCAGGAAGACAGCATCTAGCTTATCAGTTCAACATGCCACGCAACATCACAGTCTGTAACACCTGCTCACTTCTCTCCCAGGAAGACAGCATCTAGCTTATCAGTTCAACATGCCACGCAACATCAGTCTGTAACACTTCCTCACTTCTCTCCCAGGAAGACAGCATCTAGCTTATCAGTTCAACATGCCACACAACATCAGTCTGTAACACTTCCTCACTTCTCTCCCAGGAAGCGAATGTCTTGCTTATCAGTACAACATGCTAGGCTACATCACAGTCTGTAACACTTCCTCACTTTTCTCCCAGGAAGCGAATGTCTTGATCATCAGTTCAACATGCCAGGCTACATCACAGTCTGTAACACTTCCTCACTTCTCTCCCAGGAAGCGAATGTCTTGATCATCAGTTCAACATGCTAGGCTACATCACAGTCTGTAACACTTCCTCACTTCTCTCCCAGGATGCGAATGTCTTGATCATCAGTACAACATGCCAGGCTACATCACAGTCTGTAACACTTCCTCACTTCTCTCCCAGGAAGCGAATGTCTTGATCATCAGTACAACATGCTAGGCTACATCACAGTCTATAACACTTCCTCACTTCTCTCCAAAGAAAGGAATGTCTTGATCATCAGTTCAACATGCCAGGCTACATCATAGTCTGTAACACTTCCTCACTTCTCTCCCAGGAAGCGAATGTCTTGCTTACCAGTTCAACATGCCAGGCTACATCACAGTCTGTAACACCTGCTCACTTCTCTCCCAGGAAGACAGCATCTAGCTTCTCAGTTCAACATGCCACGCAACATCAGTCTGTAACACCTGCTCACTTCTCTCCCAGAAAGACAGCATCTAGCTTATCAGTTCAACATACCACGCTACATCACAGTCTGTAACACCTGCTCACTTCTCTCCCAGGAAGACAGCATCTAGCTTATCAGTTTAACATACCACGCAACATCACAGTCTGTAACACCTGCTCACTTCTCTCCCAGAAAGACAGCATCTGGCTTATCAGTTCAACATACCACGCTACATCACAGTCTGTAACACCTGCTCACTTCTCTCCCACGAAGACAGCATCTAGCTTATTAGTTCAACATGCCACGCAACATCAGTCTGTAAAACCTGCTCACTTCTCTCCCAGGAAGACAGCATCTAGCTTATCAGTTCAACATGCCACGCAACATCAGTCTGTAACACCTGCTCACTTCTCTCCCAGGAAGACAGCATCTAGCTTATTAGTTCAACATGCCAGGCTACATCACAGTCTGTAACACCTGCTCACTTCTCTCCCAGGAGGACAGCATCTAGCTTATCAGTTTAACATGCCACGCAACATCAGTATGTAACACTTCCTCACTTCTCTCCCAGGAAGACAGCATCTAGCTTATCAGTTCAACATACCACGCTACATCACAGTCTGTAACACCTGCTCACTTCTCTCCCAGGAAGACAGCATCTAGCTTATCAGTTCAACATGCCACGCAACATCAGTCTGTAACACTTCCTCACATCTCCCAGGAAGACAGCATCTAGCTTAATAGTTCAACATACCACGTAACATCAGTCTGTAACACCTGCTCACTTCTCTCCCAGGAAGACAGCATCTAGCTTATTAGTTCAACATGCCACGCAACATCAGTCTGTAACACCTGCTCACTTCTCTCCCAGGAAGACAGCATCTAACTTATTAGTTCAACATACCACGCTACATCACAGTTTGTAACACCTGCTCACTTCTCTCCCAGGAAGCCAGCATCTAGCTTATTAGTTCAACATGCCACGCTACATCACAGTCTGTAACACCTGCTCACTTCTCTCCCAGGAAGACAGCATCTAGCTTATCAGTTCAACATACCACGCTACATCACAGTCTGTAACACTGCCTCACTTCTCTCCCAGGAAGCCAGCATCTAGCTTATTAGTTCAACATGCCACGCAACATCACAGTCTGTAACACCTGCTCACTTCTCTCCCAGGAAGACAGCATCTAGCTTATTAGTTCAACATGCCACGCAACATCAGTATGTAACACCTGCTCACTTCTCTCCCAGGAAGACAGCATCTAGCTTATTAGTTCAACATGCCATGCAACATCAGTCTGTAAAACCTGCTCACTTCTCTCCCAGGAAGACAGCATATAGCTTCTCAGTTCAACATGCCACGCAACATCAGTCTGTAACACCTGCTCACTTCTCTCCCAGAAAGACGGCATCTAGCTTATGAGTTCAACATACCACGCTACATCACAGTCTGTAACACCTGCTCACTTCTCTCCCAGGAAGACAGCATCTAGCTTATCAGTTCAACATACCACGCAACATCACAGTCTGTAACACCTGCTCACTTCTCTCCCAGAAAGACAGCATCTAGCTTATCAGTTCAACATACCACGCTACATCACAGTTTGTAACACCTGATCACTTCTCTCCCAGTAAGACAGCATCTAGCTTATTAGTTCTACATGCCACGCAAGATCAGTCTGTAAAACCTGTTCACTTCTCTCCCAGGAAGACAGCATCTAGCTTATCAGTTCAACATGCCAGGCAACATCAGTCTGTAACACCTGCTCACTTCTCTCCCAGGAAGACAGCATCTAGCTTATCAGTTCAACATACCACGCTACATCACAGTCTGTAACACCTGCTCAATTCACTCCCAGGAAGACAGCATCTAGCTTATTAGTTCAACATGCCAGGCTACATCACAGTCTGTAACACCTGCTCACTTCTCTCCCAGGAAGACAGCATCTAGCTTATCAGTTTAACATGCCACGCAACATCAGTATGTAACACTTCCTCACTTCTCTCCCAGGAAGACAGCATCTAGCTTATCAGTTCAACATACCACGCTACATCACAGTCTGTAACACCTGCTCACTTCTCTACCAGGAAGTCAGCATCTAGCTTATCAGTTTAACATGCCACGCAACATCAGTATGTAACACTTCCTCACTTCTCTCCCAGGAAGACAGCATCTAGCTTATCAGTTTAACATACCACGCTACATCACAGTCTGTAACACCTGCTCACTTCTCTCCCAGGAAGACAGCATCTAGCTTATTAGTTCAACATGCCACGCAACATCAGTCTGTATCACCTGCTCACTTCTCTACCACGAAGACAGCATCTAGCTTATCAGTTCAACATACCACGCTACATCACAGTCTGTAACACCTGCTCACTTCTCTCCCAGGAAGACAGCATCTAGCTTATCAGTTCAACATGCCACGCAACATCAGTCTGTAACACCTGCACACTTCTCTGCCAGGAAGACAGCATCTAGCTTATCAGTTCAACATACCACGCTACATCACAGTTTGTAACTCCTGCTCACTTCTCTCCCAGGAAGACCGCATCTAGCTTATCAGTTCAACATACCACGCTACATCACAGTCTGTAACACCTGCTCACTTCTCTCCCAGGAAGACAGCATCTAGCTTATTAGTTCAACATGCCACGCAACATCAGTCTGTAACACTTCCTCACTTCTCTCCCAGGAAGACAGCATCTAGCTTATCAGTTCAACATACCACGCTACATCACAGTCTGTAACACCTGCTCACTTTTCTGCCAGGAAGCCAGCATCTAGCTTATCAGTTCAACATACCACGCTACATCACAGTCCGTAACACCTGCTCAATTCTCTCCCAGGAAGACAGCATCTAGCTTATTAGTTCAACATGCCAGGCTACATCACAGTCTGTAACACCTGCTCACTTCTCTCCCAGGAAGACAGCATCTAGCTTATCAGTTTAACATGCCACGCAACATCAGTATGTAACACTTCCTCACTTCTCTCCCAGGAAGACAGCATCTAGCTTATCAGTTCAACATACCACGCTACATCTCAGTTTGTAACACCTGCTCACTTCTCTCCCAGGAAGACAGCATCTAGCTTATTAGTTCAACATGCCAGGCTACATCACAGTCTGTAACACTTCCTCACTTCTCTCCCAGGAAGACAGCATCTAGCTTATCAGTTCAACATACCACGCTACATCACAGTTTGTAACACCTGCTCACTTCTCTCCCAGGAAGACAGCATCTAGCTTATCAGTTCAACATACCACGCTACATCACAGTCTGTAACACTTCCTCACTTCTCTCCCAGGAAGCCAGCATCTAGCTCATCAGTTCAACATACCACGCTACATCACAGTCTGTAACACCTACTCACTTCTCTCCCAGGAAGACAGCATCTAGCTTATTAGTTCAACATGCCACGCAACATCAGTCTGTATCACCTGCTCACTTCTCTACCAGGAAGACAGCATCTAGCTTATCAGTTCAACATACCACGCTACATCACAGTCTGTAACACCTGCTCACTTCTCTCCCAGGAAGACAGCATCTAGCTTATTAGTTCAACATGCCACGCAACATCAGTCTGTAACACCTGCTCACTTCTCTCCCAGGAAGACAGCATCTAGCTTATTAGTTCAACATGCCACGCAACATCAGTCTGTATCACCTGCTCACTTCTCTACCAGGAAGACAGCATCTAGCTTATCAGTTCAACATACCATGCTACATCACAGTTTGTAACACCTGCTCACTTCTCTCCCAGGAAGACAGCATCTAGCTTATCAGTTCAACATACCACGCTACATCACAGTCTGTAACACCTGCTCACTTCTCTCCCAGGAAGACAGCATCTAGCTTATTAGTTCAACATGCCACGCAACATCAGTCTGTAAAACCTGCTCACTTCTCTCCCAGGAAGACAGCATCTAGCTTATCAGTTCAACTAGCCACGCAACATCAGTCTGTAACACCTGCTCACTTCTCTCCCAGGAAGCCAGCATCAAGCTTATTAGTTCAACATGCCACGCAACATCAGTCTGTAAAACCTGCTCACTTCTCTCCCAGGAAGACAGCATCAAGCTTATCAGTTCAACATACCACGCTACATCACAGTCTGTAACACCTGCTCACTTCTCTCCCAGAAAGACAGCATCTAGCTTATCAGTTCAACATACCACGCTACATAAGAGTCTGTAACACTTGCTCACTTCTCTGCCAGGAAGACAGCATCTAGCTTATCAGTTCAACATACCACGCTACATCACAGTCTGTAACACCTGCTCACTTCTCTGCCAGGAAGACAGCATCTAGCTTATCAGTTCAACATACCACGCTACATCACAGTCTGTAACACCTGCTCACTTCTCTGCCAGGAAGACAGCATCTAGCTTATCAGTTCAACATACCACGCTACATCACAGTCTGTAACACCTGCTCACTTCTCTCCCAGGAAGACAGCATCTAGCTTATTAGTTCAACATGCCAGGCTACATCACAGTCTGGAACACCTGCTCACTTCTCTCCCAGGAAGACAGCATCTAGCTTATCAGTTTAACATGCCACGCAACATCACAGTCTGTAACACCTGCTCACTTCTCTCCCAGGAAGCCAGCATCTAGCTTATCAGTTCAACATACCACGCTACATCACAGTCTGTAACACCTGCTCACTTCTCTCCCAGGAAGACAGCATCTAGCTTATTAGTTCAACATGCCAGGCTACATCACAGTCTGTAACACCTGCTCACTTCTCTCCCAGGAAGACAGCATCTAGCTTATTAGTTCAACATGCCAGGCTACATCACAGTCTGTAACACCTGCTCACTTCTCTCCCAGGAAGACAGCATCTAGCTTATCAGTTTAACATGCCACGCAACATCAGTATGTAACACTTCCTCACTTCTCTCCCAGGAAGACAGCATCTAGCTTATCAGTTCAACATACCACGCTACATCACAGTCTGTAACACTTCCTCACTTCTCTCCCAGGAAGCCAGCATCTAGCTTATCAGTTCAACATGCCACGCAACATCACAGTCTGTAACACTTCCTCACTTCTCTCCCAGGAAGGGAATGTCTTGCTTATCAGTTCAACATGCCACGTAACATCACAGTCTGTAACACTTCCTCACTTCTCTCCCAGGAAGGGAATGTCTTGCTTATCAGTTCAACATGCCATGCAACATCACAGTCTGTAACACTTCCTCACTTCTCTCCCAGGAAGGGAATGTCTTGCTTATCAGTTCAACATGCCAGGCTACATCATAGTCTGTAACACTTCCTCAATTCTCTCCCAGGAAGACAGCATCTAGCTTATCAGCTCAACATGCCACACAACATCAGTCTGTAACACTTCCTCACTTCTCTCCCAGGAAGACAGCATCTAGCTTATCAGTTCAACATGCCAGGCAACATCACAGTCTGTAACACTTCCTCACTTCTCTCCCAGGAAGGGAATGTCTTGCTTATCAGTTCAACATGCCAGGCTACATCATAGTCTGTAACACTTCCTCACTTCTCTCCCAGGAAGACAGCATCTAGCTTATCAGTTCAACATGCCACGCAACATCACAGTCTGTAACACCTGCTCACTTCTCTCCCAGGAAGACAGCATCTAGCTTATCAGTTCAACATGCCACGCAACATCACAGTCTGTAACACCTGCTCACTTCTCTCCCAGGAAGACAGCATCTAGCTTATCAGTTCAACATGCCACGCAACATCAGTCTGTAACACTTCCTCACTTCTCTCCCAGGAAGACAGCATCTAGCTTATCAGTTCAACATGCCACACAACATCAGTCTGTAACACTTCCTCACTTCTCTCCCAGGAAGCGAATGTCTTGCTTATCAGTACAACATGCTAGGCTACATCACAGTCTGTAACACTTCCTCACTTTTCTCCCAGGAAGCGAATGTCTTGATCATCAGTTCAACATGCCAGGCTACATCACAGTCTGTAACACTTCCTCACTTCTCTCCCAGGAAGCGAATGTCTTGATCATCAGTTCAACATGCTAGGCTACATCACAGTCTGTAACACTTCCTCACTTCTCTCCCAGGATGCGAATGTCTTGATCATCAGTACAACATGCCAGGCTACATCACAGTCTGTAACACTTCCTCACTTCTCTCCCAGGAAGCGAATGTCTTGATCATCAGTACAACATGCTAGGCTACATCACAGTCTATAACACTTCCTCACCTCTCTCCAAAGAAAGGAATGTCTTGATCATCAGTTCAACATGCCAGGCTACATCATAGTCTGTAACACTTCCTCACTTCTCTCCCAGGAAGCGAATGTCTTGCTTACCAGTTCAACATGCCAGGCTACATCACAGTCTGTAACACCTGCTCACTTCTCTCCCAGAAAGACAGCATCTAGCTTATCAGTTCAACATACCACGCTACATCACAGTCTGTAACACCTGCTCACTTCTCTCCCAGGAAGACAGCATCTAGCTTATCAGTTCAACATACCACGCTACATCACAGTCTGTAACACCTGCTCACTTCTCTCCCACGAAGACAGCATCTAGCTTATTAGTTCAACATGCCACGCAACATCAGTCTGTAAAACCTGCTCACTTCTCTCCCAGGAAGACAGCATCTAGCTTATCAGTTCAACATGCCACGCAACATCAGTCTGTAACACCTGCTCACTTCTCTCCCAGGAAGACAGCATCTAGCTTATTAGTTCAACATACCAGGCTACATCACAGTCTGTAACACCTGCTCACTTCTCTCCCAGGAGGACAGCATCTAGCTTATGAGTTTAACATGCCACGCAACATCAGTATGTAACACTTCCTCACTTCTCTCCCAGGAAGACAGCATCTAGCTTATCAGTTCAACATACCACGCTACATCACAGTCTGTAACACCTGCTCACTTCTCTCCCAGGAAGACAGCATCTAGCTTATCAGTTCAACATGCCACGCAACATCAGTCTGTAACACTTCCTCACTTCTCTCCCAGGAAGACAGCATCTAGCTTAATAGTTCAACATGCCACGCAACATCAGTCTGTAACACCTGCTCACTTCTCTCCCAGGAAGACAGCATCTAACTTATTAGTTCAACATACAACGCTACATCATAGTTTGTAACACCTGCTCACTTCTCTCCCAGGAAGCCAGCATCTAGCTTATTAGTTCAACATGCCACGCTACATCACAGTCTGTAACACCTGCTCACTTCTCTCCCAGGAAGACAGCATCTAGCTTATCAGTTCAACATACCACGCTACATCACAGTCTGTAACACTTCCTCACTTCTCTCCCAGGAAGCCAGCATCTAGCTTATTAGTTCAACATGCCACGCAACATCACAGTCTGTAACACTTGCTCACTTCTCTCCCAGGAAGACAGCATCTAGCTTATTAGTTCAACATGCCACGCAACATCAGTCTGTAACACCTGCTCACTTCTCTCCCAGGAAGACAGCATCTAGCTTATTAGTTCAACATGCCATGCAACATCAGTCTGTAAAACCTGCTCACTTCTCTCCCAGGAAGACAGCATCTAGCTTCTCAGTTCAACATGCCACGCAACATCAGTCTGTAACACCTGCTCACTTCTCTCCCAGAAAGACGGCATCTAGCTTATCAGTTCAACATACCACGCTACATCACAGTCTGTAACACCTGCTCACTTCTCTCCCAGGAAGACAGCATCTAGCTTATCAGTTCAACATACCACGCAACATCACAGTCTGTAACACCTGCTCACTTCTCTCCCAGAAAGACAGTATCTAGCTTATCAGTTCAACATACCACGCTACATCACAGTCTTTAACACCTGATCCCTTCTCTCCCAGTAAGACAGCATCTAGCTTATTAGTTCAACATGCCACGCAAGATCAGTCTGTAAAACCTGCTCACTTCTCTCCCAGGAAGACAGCATCTAGCTTATCAGTTCAACATGCCAGGCAACATCAGTCTGTAACACCTGCTCACTTCTCTCCCAGGAAGACAGCATCTAGCTTATCAGTTCAACATACCACGCTACATCACAGTCTGTAACACCTGCTCAATTCACTCCCAGGAAGACAGCATCTAGCTTATTAGTTCAACATGCCAGGCTACATCACAGTCTGTAACACCTGCTCACTTCTCTCCCAGGAAGACAGCATCTAGCTTATCAGTTTAACATGCCACGCAACATCAGTATGTAACACTTCCTCACTTCTCTCCCAGGAAGACAGCATCTAGCTTATCAGTTCAACATACCACGCTACATCACAGTCTGTAACACCTGCTCACTTCTCTCCCAGGAAGACAGCATCTAGCTTATCAGTTTAACATGCCACGCAACATCAGTATGTAACACTTCCTCACTTCTCTCCCAGGAAGACAGCATCTAGCTTATCAGTTTAACATACCACGCTACATCACAGTCTGTAACACCTGCTCACTTCTCTCCCAGGAAGACAGCATCTAGCTTATTAGTTCAACATGCCACGCAACATCAGTCTGTATCACCTGCTCACTTCTCTACCAGGAAGACAGCATCTAGCTTATCAGTTCAACATACCACGCTACATCACAGTCTGTAACACCTGCTCACTTCTCTCCCAGGAAGACAGCATCTAGCTTATCAGTTCAACATGCCACGCAACATCAGTCTGTAACACCTGCTCACTTCTCTCCCAGGAAGCCAGCATCTAGCTTATCAGTTCAACATACCACGCTACATCACAGTCTGTAACACCCGCTCACTTCTCTCCCAGGAAGACAGCATCTAGCTTATCAGTTCAACATACCACGCTACATCACAGTCTGTAACACCTGCTCACTTCTCTCCCAGGAAGACAGCATCTAGCTTATTAGTTCAACATGCCACGCAACATCAGTCTGTAACACTTCCTCACTTCTCTCCCAGGAAGACAGCATCTAGCTTATCAGTTCAACATGCCACGCAACATCAGTCTGTAACACCTGCTCACTTCTCTCCCAGGAAGCCAGCATCTAGCTTATCAGTTCAACATACCACGCTACATCACAGTCTGTAACACCTGCTCAATTCTCTCCCAGGAAGACAGCATCTAGCTTATTAGTTCAACATGCCAGGCTACATCACAGTCTGTAACACCTGCTCACTTTTCTCCCAGGAAGACAGCATCTAGCTTATCAGTTTAACATGCCACGCAACATCAGTATGTAACACTTCCTCACTTCTCTCCCAGGAAGACAGCATCTAGCTTATCAGTTCAACATACCACGCTACATCACAGTTTGTAACACCTGCTCACTTCTCTCCCAGGAAGACAGCATCTAGCTTATCAGTTCAACATACCACGCTACATCACAGTCTGTAACACTTCCTCACTTCTCTCCCAGGAAGCCAGCATCTAGCTTATCAGTTCAACATGCCACGCAACATCACAGTCTGTAACACTTCCTCACTTCTCTCCCAGGAAGGGAATGTCTTGCTTATCAGTTCAACATGCCATGCAACATCACAGTCTGTAACACTTCCTCACTTCTCTCCCAGGAAGGGAATGTCTTGCTTATCAGTTCAACATGCCATGCAACATCACAGTCTGTAACACTTCCTCACTTCTCTCCCAGGAAGACAGCATCTAGCTTATCAGTTCAACATGCCACACAACATTAGTCTGTAACACTTCCTCACTTCTCTCCCAGGAAGGGAATGTCTTGCTTATCAGTTCAACATGCCAGGCTACATCACAGTCTGTAACACCTGCTCACTTCTCTCCCAGGAAGACAGCATCTAGCTTATCAGTTCAACATGCCACACAACATCAGTCTGTAACACTTCCTCACTTCTCTCCCAGGAAGGGAATGTCTTGCTTATCAGTTCAACATGCCAGGCTACATCATAATCTGTAACACTTCCTCACTTCTCTCCCAGGAAGACAGCATCTAGCTTATCAGTTCAACATGCCACGCAACATCACAGTCTGTAACACCTGCTCACTTCTCTCCCAGGAAGACAGCATCTAGCTTATCAGTTCAACATGCCACGCAACATCAGTCTGTAACACCTGCTCACTTCTCTCCCAGGAAGACAGCATCTAGCTTATCAGTTCAACATGCCACGCAACATCAGTCTGTAACACCTGCTCACTTCTCTCCCAGGAAGACAGCATCTAGCTTATCAGTTCAACATGCCACGCAACATCAGTCTGTAACACCTGCTCACTTCTCTCCCAGGAAGACAGCATCTAGCTTATCAGTTCAACATGCCACGCAACATCAGTCTGTAACACTTCCTCACTTCTCTCCCAGGAAGACAGCATCTAGCTTATTAGTTCAACATACCATGCTACATCACAGTCTGTAACACCTGCTCACTTCTCTCCCAGGAAGACAGCATCTAGCTTCTCAGTTCAACATGCCACGCAACATCAGTCTGTAACACCTGCTCACTTCTCTCCCAGGAAGACAGCATCTAGCTTATTAGTTCAACATGCCAGGATACATCACAGTCTGTAACACCTGCTCACTTCTCTCCCAGGAAGACAGCATCTAGCTTATTAGTTCAACATGCCACGCAACATCAGTCTGTAACACCTGCTCACTTCTCTCCCAGGAAGACAGCATCTAGCTTATCAGTTCAACATGCCACGCAACATCAGTCTGTAACACCTGCTCACTTCTCTCCCAGGAAGACAGCATCTAGGTTATTAGTTCAACATGCCACGCAACATCAGTCTGTAACACTTCCTCACTTCTCTCCCAGGAAGACAGCATCTAGCTTAATAGTCAACATGCCACGCAACATCAGTCTGTAACACCTGCTCACTTCTCTCCCAGGAAGACAGCATCTAGCTTATTAGTTCAACATACCACGCTACATCACAGTTTGTAACACCTGCTCACTTCTCTCCCAGGAAGACAGCATCTAGCTTATTAGTTCAACATACCACGCAACATCAGGCTGTAACACCTGCTCACTTCTCTCCCAGGAAGACAGCATCTAGCTTCTCAGTTCAACATGCCACGCAACATCAGTCTGTAACACCTGCTCACTTCTCTCCCAGAAAGACAGCATCTAGCTTATCAGTTCAACATACCACGCTACATCACAGTCTGTAACACCTGCTCACTTCTCTCCCAGGAAGACAGCATCTAGCTTATCAGTTCAACATACCACGCAACATCACAGTCTGTAACACCTGCTCACTTCTCTCCCAGAAAGACAGCATCTAGCTTATCAGTTCAACATACCACGCTACATCACAGTCTGTAACACCTGCTCACTTCTCTCCCAGGAAGACAGCATCTAGCTTATTAATTCAACATGCCACGCAACATCAGTCTGTAAAACCTGCTCACTTCTGTCCCAGGAAGACAGCATCTAGCTTATCAGTTCAACATGCCACGCAACATCCGTCTGTAACACCTGCTCACTTCTCTCCCAGGAAGACAGCATCTAGCTTATCAGTTCAACATACCACGCTACATCACAGTCTGTAACACCTGCTCAATTCTCTCCCAGGAAGACAGCATCTAGCTTATTAGTTTAACATGCCACGCAACATCAGTATGTAACACTTCCTCACTTCTCTCCCAGGAAGACAGCATCTAGCTTATCAGTTCAACATACCACGCTACATCTCAGTTTGTAACACCTGCTCACTTCTCTCCCAGGAAGACAGCATCTAGCTTATTAGTTCAACATGCCAGGCTACATCAGTCTGTAACACCCCCTCACTTCTCTCCCAGGAAGCCAGCATCTAGCTTATCAGTTCAACATACCACGCTACATCACAGTTTGTAACACCTGCTCACTTCTCTCCCAGGAAGACAGCATCTAGCTTATCAGTTCAACATACCACGCTACATCACAGTCTGTAACACTTCCTCACTTCTCTCCCAGGAAGCCAGAATCTAGCTTATCAGTTCAACATGCCACGCAACATCACAGTCTGTAACACTTCCTCACTTCTCTCCCAGGAAGGGAATGTCTTGCTTATCAGTTCAACATGCCATGCAACATCACAGTCTGTAACACTTCCTCACTTCTCTCCCAGGAAGGGAATGTCTTGCTTATCAGTTCAACATGCCATGCAACATCACAGTCTGTAACACTTCCTCACTTCTCTCCCAGGAAGACAGCATCTAGCTTATCAGTTCAACATGCCACACAACATCAGTCTGTAACACTTCCTCACATCTCTCCCAGGAATACAGCATCTAGCTTATCAGTTCAACATGCCACACAACATCAGTCTGTAACACTTCCTCACTTCTCTCCCAGGAAGGGAATGTCTTGCTTATCAGTTCAACATGCCAGGCTACATCATAGTCTGTAACACTTCCTCACTTCTCTCCCAGGAAGACAGCATCTAGCTTATCAGTTCAACATGCCACGCAACATCACAGTCTGTAACACCTGCTCACTTCTCTCCCAGGAAGACAGCATCTAGCTTATCAGTTCAACATGCCACGCAACATCAGTCTGTAACACCTGCTCACTTCTCCCCCAGGAAGACAGCATCTAGCTTATCAGTTCAACATGCCACGCAACATCAGTCTGTAACACCTGCTTACTTCTCTCCCAGGAAGACAGCATCTAGCTTATCAGTTCAACATGCCACGCAACATCAGTCTGTAACACCTGCTCACTTCTCTCCCAGGAAGACAGCATCTAGCTTATCAGTTCAACATGCCACGCAACATCAGTCTGTAACACTTCCTCACTTCTCTCCCAGGAAGACAGCATCTAGCTTATTAGTTCAACATACCATGCTACATCACAGTCTGTAACACCTGCTCACTTCTCTCCCAGGAAGACAGCATCTAGCTTCTCAGTTCAACATGCCACGCAACATCAGTCTGTAACACCTGCTCACTTCTCTCCCAGGAAGACAGCATCTAGCTTATTAGTTCAACATGCCAGGCTACATCACAGTCTGTAACACCTGCTCACTTCTCTCCCAGGAAGACAGCATCTAGCTTATTAGTTCAACATGCCACGCAACATCAGTCTGTAACACTTCCTCACTTCTCTCCCAGGAAGACAGCATCTAGCTTATTAGTTCAACATGCCACGCAACATCAGTCTGTAACACCTGCTCACTTCTCTCCCAGGAAGACAGCATCTAGCTTATCAGTTCAACATGCCACGCAACATCAGTCTGTAACACCTGCTCACTTCTCTCCCAGGAAGACAGCATCTAGGTTATTAGTTCAACATGCCACGCAACATCAGTCTGTAACACTTCCTCACTTCTCTCCCAGGAAGACAGCATCTAGCTTAATAGTTCAACATGCCACGCAACAATAGTCTGTAACACCTGCTCACTTCTCTCCCAGGAAGACAGCATCTAGCTTATTAGTTCAACATACCACGCTACATCACAGTTTGTAACACCTGCTCACTTCTCTCCCAGGAAGACAGCATCTAGCTTATTAGTTCAACATACCACGCAACATCAGTCTGTAACACCTGCTCACTTCTCTCCCAGGAAGACAGCATCTAGCTTCTCAGTTCAACATGCCACGCAACATCAGTCTGTAACACCTGCTCACTTCTCTCCCAGGAAGACAGCATCTAGCTTATCAGTTCAACATACCACGCTACATCACAGTCTGTAACACCTGCTCACTTCTCTCCCAGGAAGACAGCATCTAGCTTATTAGTTCAACATGCCACGCAACATCAGTCTGTAAAACCTGCTCACTTCTCTCCCAGGAAGACAGCATCTAGCTTATCAGTTCAACATGCCACGCAACATCAGTCTGTAACACCTGCTCACTTCTCTCCCAGGAAGACAGCATCTAGCTTATCAGTTCAACATACCACGCTACATCACAGTCTGTAACACCTGCTCAATTCTCTCCCAGGAAGACAGCATCTATTTTATTAGTTCAACATGCCAGGCTACATCACAGTCTGTAACACCTGCTCACTTCTCTCCCAGGAAGACAACATCTAGCTTATCAGTTTAACATGCCACGCAACATCAGTATGTAACACTTCCACACTTCTCTCCCAGGAAGACAGCATCTAGCTTATCAGTTCAACATACCACGCTACATCACAGTCTGTAACACCTGCTCACATCTCTCCCAGGAAGACAGCATCTAGCTTATCAGTTCAACATGCCACGCAACATCAGTCTGTAACACTTCCTCACTTCTCTCTTAGGAAGACACCATCTAGCTTAATAGTTCAACATACCACGTAACATCAGTCTGTAACACCTGCTCACTTCTCTCCCAGGAAGACAGCATCTAGCTTATTAGTTCAACATGCCACGCAACATCAGTCTGTAACACCTGCTCACTTCTCTCCCAGGAAGACAGCATCTAGCTTATCAGTTCAACATACTACGCTACATCACAGTCTGTAACACTTCCTCACTTCTCTCCCAGGAAGCCAGCATCTAGCTTATTAGTTCAACATGCCACGCAACATCACAGTCTGTAACACCTGCTCACTTCTCTCCCAGGAAGACAGCATCTAGCTTATTAGTTCAACATGCCACGCAACAATAGTCTGTAACACCTGCTCACTTCTCTCCCAGGAAGATAGCATCTAGCTTATTAGTTCAACATGCCATGCAACATCAGTCTGTAAAACCTGCTCACTTCTCTCCCAGGAAGACAGCATCTAGCTTCTCAGTTCAACATGCCACGCAACATCAGTCTGTAACACCTGCTCACTTCTCTCCCAGGAAGACAGCATCTAGCTTATCAGTTCAACATACCACGCAACATCACAGTCTGTAACACCTGCTCACTTCTCTCACAGAAAGACAGCATCTAGCTTATCAGTTCAACATACCACGCTACATCACAGTCTGTAACAGCTGATCACTTCTCTCCCAGTAAGACAGCATCTAGCTTATTAGTTCAACATGCCACGCAAGATCAGTCTGTAAAACCTGCTCACTTCTCTCCCAGGAAGACAGCATCTAGCTTATCAGTTCAACATGCCACGCAACATCAGTCTGTACAACCTGCTCACTTCTCTCCCAGGAAGACAGCATCTAGCTTATCAGTTCAACATACCACGCTACATCACAGTCTGTAACACCTGCTCAATTCACTCCCAGGAAGACAGCATCTAGCTTATTAGTTCAACATGCCAGGCTACATCACAGTCTGTAACACCTGCTCACTTCTCTCCCAGGAAGACAGCATCTAGATTATCAGTTTAACATGCCACGCAACATCAGTATGTAACACTTCCTCACTTCTCTCCCAGGAAGACAGCATCTAGCTTATCAGTTCAACATACCACGCTACATCACAGTCCGTAACACCTGCTCATTCTCTCCCAGGAAGACAGCATCCAGCTTATCAGTTTAACAGGCCACGCAACATCAGTATGTAACACTTCCTCACTTCTCTCCCAGGAAGACAGCATCTAGCTTATCAGTTTAACATACCACGCTACATCACAGTCTGTAACACCTGCTCACTTCTCTCCCAGGAAGACAGCATCTAGCTTATTAGTTCAACATGCCACGCAACATCAGTCTGTATCACCTGCTCACTTCTCTACCAGGAAGACAGCATCTAGCGTATCAGTTCAACATACCACGCTACATCACAGTCTGTAACACCTGCTCACTTCTCTCCCAGGAAGACAGCATCTAGCTTATTAGTTCAACATGCCACGCAACTCAGTCTGTAACACCTGCTCACTTCTCTCCCAGGAAGACAGCATCTAGCTTATTAATTCAACATGCCACGCAACATCAGTCTGTAAAACCTGCTCACTTCTGTCCCAGGAAGACAGCATCTAGCTTATCAGTTCAACATGCCACGCAACATCCGTCTGTAACACCTGCTCACTTCTCTCCCAGGAAGACAGCATCTAGCTTATCAGTTCAACATACCACGCTACATCACAGTCTGTAACACCTGCTCAATTCTCTCCCAGGAAGACAGCATCTAGCTTATTAGTTTAACATGCCACGCAACATCAGTATGTAACACTTCCTCACTTCTCTCCCAGGAAGACAGCATCTAGCTTATCAGTTCAACATACCACGCTACATCTCAGTTTGTAACACCTGCTCACTTCTCTCCCAGGAAGACAGCATCTAGCTTATTAGTTCAACATGCCAGGCTACATCAGTCTGTAACACCCCCTCACTTCTCTCCCAGGAAGCCAGCATCTAGCTTATCAGTTCAACATACCACGCTACATCACAGTTTGTAACACCTGCTCACTTCTCTCCCAGGAAGACAGCATCTAGCTTATCAGTTCAACATACCACGCTACATCACAGTCTGTAACACTTCCTCACTTCTCTCCCAGGAAGCCAGAATCTAGCTTATCAGTTCAACATGCCACGCAACATCACAGTCTGTAACACTTCCTCACTTCTCTCCCAGGAAGGGAATGTCTTGCTTATCAGTTCAACATGCCATGCAACATCACAGTCTGTAACACTTCCTCACTTCTCTCCCAGGAAGGGAATGTCTTGCTTATCAGTTCAACATGCCATGCAACATCACAGTCTGTAACACTTCCTCACTTCTCTCCCAGGAAGACAGCATCTAGCTTATCAGTTCAACATGCCACACAACATCAGTCTGTAACACTTCCTCACATCTCTCCCAGGAATACAGCATCTAGCTTATCAGTTCAACATGCCACACAACATCAGTCTGTAACACTTCCTCACTTCTCTCCCAGGAAGGGAATGTCTTGCTTATCAGTTCAACATGCCAGGCTACATCATAGTCTGTAACACTTCCTCACTTCTCTCCCAGGAAGACAGCATCTAGCTTATCAGTTCAACATGCCACGCAACATCACAGTCTGTAACACCTGCTCACTTCTCTCCCAGGAAGACAGCATCTAGCTTATCAGTTCAACATGCCACGCAACATCAGTCTGTAACACCTGCTCACTTCTCCCCCAGGAAGACAGCATCTAGCTTATCAGTTCAACATGCCACGCAACATCAGTCTGTAACACCTGCTTACTTCTCTCCCAGGAAGACAGCATCTAGCTTATCAGTTCAACATGCCACGCAACATCAGTCTGTAACACCTGCTCACTTCTCTCCCAGGAAGACAGCATCTAGCTTATCAGTTCAACATGCCACGCAACATCAGTCTGTAACACTTCCTCACTTCTCTCCCAGGAAGACAGCATCTAGCTTATTAGTTCAACATACCATGCTACATCACAGTCTGTAACACCTGCTCACTTCTCTCCCAGGAAGACAGCATCTAGCTTCTCAGTTCAACATGCCACGCAACATCAGTCTGTAACACCTGCTCACTTCTCTCCCAGGAAGACAGCATCTAGCTTATTAGTTCAACATGCCAGGCTACATCACAGTCTGTAACACCTGCTCACTTCTCTCCCAGGAAGACAGCATCTAGCTTATTAGTTCAACATGCCACGCAACATCAGTCTGTAACACTTCCTCACTTCTCTCCCAGGAAGACAGCATCTAGCTTATTAGTTCAACATGCCACGCAACATCAGTCTGTAACACCTGCTCACTTCTCTCCCAGGAAGACAGCATCTAGCTTATCAGTTCAACATGCCACGCAACATCAGTCTGTAACACCTGCTCACTTCTCTCCCAGGAAGACAGCATCTAGGTTATTAGTTCAACATGCCACGCAACATCAGTCTGTAACACTTCCTCACTTCTCTCCCAGGAAGACAGCATCTAGCTTAATAGTTCAACATGCCACGCAACAATAGTCTGTAACACCTGCTCACTTCTCTCCCAGGAAGACAGCATCTAGCTTATTAGTTCAACATACCACGCTACATCACAGTTTGTAACACCTGCTCACTTCTCTCCCAGGAAGACAGCATCTAGCTTATTAGTTCAACATACCACGCAACATCAGTCTGTAACACCTGCTCACTTCTCTCCCAGGAAGACAGCATCTAGCTTCTCAGTTCAACATGCCACGCAACATCAGTCTGTAACACCTGCTCACTTCTCTCCCAGAAAGACAGCATCTAGCTTATCAGTTCAACATACCACGCTACATCACAGTCTGTAACACCTGCTCACTTCTCTCCCAGGAAGACAGCATCTAGCTTATCAGTTCAACATACCGCGCAACATCACAGTCTGTAACACCTGCTCACTTCTCTCCCAGAAAGACAGCATCTAGCTTATCAGTTCAACATACCACGCTACATCACAGTCTGTAACACCTGCTCACTTCTCTCCCAGGAAGACAGCATCTAGCTTATTAGTTCAACATGCCACGCAACATCAGTCTGTAAAACCTGCTCACTTCTCTCCCAGGAAGACAGCATCTAGCTTATCAGTTCAACATGCCACGCAACATCAGTCTGTAACACCTGCTCACTTCTCTCCCAGGAAGACAGCATCTAGCTTATCAGTTCAACATACCACGCTACATCACAGTCTGTAACACCTGCTCAATTCTCTCCCAGGAAGACAGCATCTATTTTATTAGTTCAACATGCCAGGCTACATCACAGTCTGTAACACCTGCTCACTTCTCTCCCAGGAAGACAACATCTAGCTTATCAGTTTAACATGCCACGCAACATCAGTATGTAACACTTCCACACTTCTCTCCCAGGAAGACAGCATCTAGCTTATCAGTTCAACATACCACGCTACATCACAGTCTGTAACACCTGCTCACATCTCTCCCAGGAAGACAGCATCTAGCTTATCAGTTCAACATGCCACGCAACATCAGTCTGTAACACTTCCTCACTTCTCTCTTAGGAAGACACCATCTAGCTTAATAGTTCAACATACCACGTAACATCAGTCTGTAACACCTGCTCACTTCTCTCCCAGGAAGACAGCATCTAGCTTATTAGTTCAACATGCCACGCAACATCAGTCTGTAACACCTGCTCACTTCTCTCCCAGGAAGACAGCATCTAGCTTATCAGTTCAACATACTACGCTACATCACAGTCTGTAACACTTCCTCACTTCTCTCCCAGGAAGCCAGCATCTAGCTTATTAGTTCAACATGCCACGCAACATCACAGTCTGTAACACCTGCTCACTTCTCTCCCAGGAAGACAGCATCTAGCTTATTAGTTCAACATGCCACGCAACAATAGTCTGTAACACCTGCTCACTTCTCTCCCAGGAAGATAGCATCTAGCTTATTAGTTCAACATGCCATGCAACATCAGTCTGTAAAACCTGCTCACTTCTCTCCCAGGAAGACAGCATCTAGCTTCTCAGTTCAACATGCCACGCAACATCAGTCTGTAACACCTGCTCACTTCTCTCCCAGGAAGACAGCATCTAGCTTATCAGTTCAACATACCACGCAACATCACAGTCTGTAACACCTGCTCACTTCTCTCACAGAAAGACAGCATCTAGCTTATCAGTTCAACATACCACGCTACATCACAGTCTGTAACAGCTGATCACTTCTCTCCCAGTAAGACAGCATCTAGCTTATTAGTTCAACATGCCACGCAAGATCAGTCTGTAAAACCTGCTCACTTCTCTCCCAGGAAGACAGCATCTAGCTTATCAGTTCAACATGCCACGCAACATCAGTCTGTACAACCTGCTCACTTCTCTCCCAGGAAGACAGCATCTAGCTTATCAGTTCAACATACCACGCTACATCACAGTCTGTAACACCTGCTCAATTCACTCCCAGGAAGACAGCATCTAGCTTATTAGTTCAACATGCCAGGCTACATCACAGTCTGTAACACCTGCTCACTTCTCTCCCAGGAAGACAGCATCTAGATTATCAGTTTAACATGCCACGCAACATCAGTATGTAACACTTCCTCACTTCTCTCCCAGGAAGACAGCATCTAGCTTATCAGTTCAACATACCACGCTACATCACAGTCCGTAACACCTGCTCATTCTCTCCCAGGAAGACAGCATCCAGCTTATCAGTTTAACAGGCCACGCAACATCAGTATGTAACACTTCCTCACTTCTCTCCCAGGAAGACAGCATCTAGCTTATCAGTTTAACATACCACGCTACATCACAGTCTGTAACACCTGCTCACTTCTCTCCCAGGAAGACAGCATCTAGCTTATTAGTTCAACATGCCACGCAACATCAGTCTGTATCACCTGCTCACTTCTCTACCAGGAAGACAGCATCTAGCGTATCAGTTCAACATACCACGCTACATCACAGTCTGTAACACCTGCTCACTTCTCTCCCAGGAAGACAGCATCTAGCTTATTAGTTCAACATGCCACGCAACTCAGTCTGTAACACCTGCTCACTTCTCTCCCAGGAAGACAGCATCTAGCTTATTAGTTCAACATGCCACGCAACATCAGTCTGTAACACCTGCTCACTTCTCTCCCAGGAAGACAGCATCTAGCTTATCAGTTCAACATGCCACGCAACATCAGTATGTAACACTTCCTCACTTCTCTCCCAGGAAGACAGCATCTAGCTTATCAGTTCAACATACCACGCTACATCACAGTCTGTAACACCTGCTCACTTCTCTCCCAGGAAGACAGCATCTAGCTTATTAGTTCAACATGCCACGCAACATCACAGTCTGTAACACTTCCTCACTTCTCTCCCAGGAAGCCAGCATCTAGCTTATCAGTTCAACATGCCACGCAACATCACAGTTTGTAACACCTGCTCACTTCTCTCCCAGGAAGACAGCATCTAGCTTATCAGTTCAACATACCACGCAACATCACAGTCTGTAACACTTCCTCACTTCTCTCCCAGGAAGCCAGCATCTAGCTTATCAGTTCAACATGCCACGCAACATTACAGTCTGTAACACTTCCTCACTTCTCTCCCAGGAAGGGAATGTCTTGCTTATCAGTTCAACATGCCACGCAACATCACAGTCTGTAACACTTCCTCACTTCTCTCCCAGGAAGGGAATGTCTTGCTTATCAGTTCAACATGCCAGGCTACATCATAGTCTGTAACACTTCCTCAATTCTCTCCCAGGAAGACAGCATCTAGCTTATCAGTTCAACATGCCACACAACATCAGTCTGTAACACTTCCTCACTTCTCTCCCAGGAACACAGCATCTAGCTTATCAGTTCAACATGCCAGGCAACATCACAGTCTGTAACACTTCCTCACTTCTCTCCCAGGAAGGGAATGTCTTGCTTATCAGTTCAACATGCCAGGCTACATCATAGTCTGTAACACTTCCTCACTTCTCTCCCAGGAAGACAGCATCTAGCTTATCAGTTCAACATGCCACAAAACATCACAGTCTGTAACACCTGCTCACTTCTCTCCCAGGAAGACAGCATCTAGCTTATCAGTTCAACATGCCACGCAACATCACAGTCTGTAACACCTGCTCACTTCTTCCCCAGGAAGACAGCATCTAGCTTATCAGTTCAACATGCCACGCAACATCAGTCTGTAACACTTCCTCACTTCTCTCCCAGGAAGACAGCATCTAGCTTATCAGTTCAACATGCCACACAACATCAGTCTGTAACACTTCCTCACTTCTCTCCCAGGAAGCGAATGTCTTGCTTATCAGTACAACATGCTAGGCTACATCACAGTCTGTAACACTTCCTCACTTCTCTCCCAGGAAGCGAATGTCTTGATCATCAGTTCAACATGCCAGGCTACATCACAGTCTGTAACACTTCCTCACTTCTCTCCCAGGAAGCGAATGTCTTGATCATCAGTTCAACATGCTAGGCTACATCACAGTCTGTAACACTTCCTCACTTCTCTCCCAGGAAGCGAATGTCTTGATCTTCAGTACAACATGCTAGGCTACATCACAGTCTATAACACTTCCTCACTTCTCTCCCAAGAAAGGAATGTCTTGATCATCAGTTCAACATGCCAGGCTACATCATAGTGTGTAACACTTCCTCACTTCTCTCCCAGGAAGCGAATGTCTTGCTTACCAGTTCAACATGCCAGGCTACATCACAGTTTGTAACACCTGCTCACTTCTCTCCCAGGAAGACAGCATCTAGCTTCTCAGTTCAACATGCCACGCAACATCAGTCTGTAACACCTGCTCACTTCTCTCCCAGAAAGACAGCATCTAGCTTATCAGTTCAACATACCACGCTACATCACAGTCTGTAACACCTGCTCACTTCTCTCCCAGGAAGACAGCATCTAGCTTATCAGTTCAACATACCACGCAACATCACAGTCTGTAACACCTGCTCACTTCTCTCCCAGAAAGACAGCATCTAGCTTATCAGTTCAACATACCACGCTACATCACAGTCTGTAACACCTGCTCACTTCTCTCCCAGAAAGACAGCATCTAGCTTATCAGTTCAACATACCACGCTACATCACAGTCTGTAACACCTGCTCACTTCTCTCCCAGAAAGACAGCATCTAGCTTATCAGTTCAACATACCACGCAACATCACAGTCTGTAACACCTGCTCACTTCTCTCCCAGAAAGACAGCATCTAGCTTATCAGTTCAACATACCACGCTACATCACAGTCTGTAACACCTGCTCACTTCTCTCCCAGGAAGACAGCATCTAGCTTATTAGTTCAACATGCCACGCAACATCAGTCTGTAAAACCTGCTCACTTCTCTCCCAGGAAAACAGCATCTAGCTTATCAGTTCAACATGCCACGCAACATCAGTCTGTAACACCTGCTCACATCTCTCCCAGGAAGACAGCATCTAGCTTATCAGTTCAACATGCCACGCAACATCAGTATGTAAAACCTGCTCACTTCTCTCCCAGGAAGACAGCATCTAGCTTATCAGTTCAACATGCCACGCAACATCACAGTCTGTAACACCTGCTCACTTCTCTCCCAGGAAGACAGCATCTAGCTTATTGGTTCAACATGCCAGGCTACATCACAGTCTGTAACACCTGCTCACTTCTCTCCCAGGAGGACAGCATCTAGCTTATCAGTTCAACATGCCACGCAACATCAGTATGTAACACTTCCTCACTTCTCTCCCAGGAAGACAGCATCTAGCTTATCAGTTCAACATACCACGCAACATCACAGTCTGTAACACCTGCTCACTTCTCTCCCAGGAAGACAGCATCTAGCTTATCAGTTCAACATACCACGCTACATCACAGTCTGTAACACCTGCTCACTTCTCTCCCAGGAAGACAGCATCTAGCTTAATAGTTCAACATACCACGTAACATCAGTGTGTAACACCTGCTCACTTCTCTCCCAGGAAGACAGCATCTAGCTTATTAGTTCAACATGCCACGCAACATCAGTCTGTAACACCTGCTCACTTCTCTCCCAGGAAGACAGCATCTAGCTTATTAGTTCAACATACCACGCTACATCACAGTTTGTAACACCTGCTCACTTCTCTCCCAGGAAGCCAGCATCTAGCTTATTAGTTCATCATGCCACGCTACATCACAGTCTGTAACACCTGCTCACGTCTCTCCCAGGAAGACAGCATCTAGCTTATCAGTTCAACATACCACGCTACATCACAGTCTGTAACACTTCCTCACTTCTCTCCCAGGAAGCCAGCATCTAGCTTATTAGTTCAACATGCCACGCAACATCACAGTCTGTAACACCTGCTCACTTCTCTCCCAGGAAGACAGCATCTAGCTTATTAGTTCAACATGCCACGCAACATCAGTATGTAACACCTGCTCACTTCTCTCCCAGGAAGACAGCATCTAGCTTATTAGTTCAACATGCCATGCAACATCAGTCTGTAAAACCTGCTCACTTCTCTCCCAGGAAGACAGCATCTAGCTTCTCAGTTCAACATGCCACGCAACATCAGTCTGTAACACCTGCTCACTTCTCTCCCAGAAAGACGGCATCTAGCTTATCAGTTCAACATACCATGCTACATCACAGTCTGTAACACCTGCTCACTTCTCTCCCAGGAAGACAGCATCTAGCTTATCAGTTCAACATACCACGCAACATCACAGTCTGTAACACCTGCTCACTTCTCTCCCAGAAAGACAGCATCTAGCTTATCAGTTCAACATACCACGCTACATCACAGTCTGTAACACCTGATCACTTCTCTCACAGTAAGACAGCATCTAGCTTATTAGTTCAACATGCCACGCAAGATCAGTCTGTAAAACCTGCTCACTTCTCTCCCAGGAAGACAGCATCTAGCTTATCATTTCAACATGCCAGGCAACATCAGTCTGTAACACCTGCTCACTTCTCTCACAGGAAGACAGCATCTAGCTTATCAGTTCAACATACCACGCTACATCACAGTCTGTAACACCTGCTCAATTCACTTCCAGGAAGACAGCATCTAGCTTATTAGTTCAACATGCCAGGCTACATCACAGTCTGAAACACCTGCTCACTTCTCTCCCAGGAAGACAGCATCTAGCTTATCAGTTTAACATGCCACGCAACATCAGTATGTAACACTTCCTCACTTCTCTCCCAGGAAGACAGCATCTAGCTTATCAGTTCAACATACCACGCTACATCACAGTCTGTAACACCTGCTCACTTCTCTCCCAGGAAGACAGCATCTAGCTTATCAGTTCAACATGCCACGCAACATCACAGTCTGTAACACTTCCTCACTTCTCTCCCAGGAAGGGAATGTCTTGCTTATCAGTTCAACATGCCACGCAACATCACAGTCTGTAACACTTCCTCACTTCTCTCCCAGGAAGGGAATGTCTTGCTTATCAGTTCAACATGCCATGCAACATCACAGTCTGTAACACTTCCTCACTTCTCTCCCAGGAAGGGAATGTCTTGCTTATCAGTTCAACATGCCAGGCTACATCATAGTCTGTAACACTTCCTCACTTCTCTCCCAGGAAGACAGCATCTAGCTTATCAGTTCAACATGCCACACAACATCAGTCTGTAACACTTCCTCACTTCTCTCCCAGGAAGACAGCATCTAGCTTATCAGTTCAACATGCCACACAACATCAGTCTGTAACACTTCCTCACTTCTCTCCCAGGAAGGGAATGTCTTGCTTATCAGTTCAACATGCCAGGCTACATCATAGTCTGTAACACTTCCTCACTTCTCTCCCAGGAAGACAGCATCTAGCTTATCAGTTCAACATGCCACGCAACATCACAGTCTGTAACTCCTGCTCACTTCTCTCCCAGGAAGACAGCATCTAGCTTATCAGTTCAACATGCCACGCAACATCAGTCTGTAACACTTCCTCACTTCTCTCCCAGGAAGACAGCATCTAGCTTATCAGTTCAACATGCCACACAACATCAGTCTGTAACACTTCCTCACTTCTCTCCCAGGATGCGAATGTCTTGCTTATCAGTACAACATGCTAGGCTACATCACAGTCTGTAACACTTCCTCACTTCTCTCCCAGGAAGCGAATGTCTTGATCATCAGTTCAACATGCCAGGCTACATCACAGTCTGTAACACTTCCTCACTTCTCTCCCAGGAAGCGAATGTCTTGATCATCAGTTCAACATGCTAGGCTACATCACAGTCTGTAACACTTCCTCACTTGTCTCCCAGGAAGCGAATGTCTTGATCATCAGTACAACATGCCAGGCTACATCACAGTCTGTAACACTTCCTCGCTTCTCTCCCAGGAAGCGAATGTCTTGATCATCAGTACAACATGCTAGGCTACATCACAGTCTATAACACTTCCTCACTTCTCTCCCAAGAAAGGAATGTCTTGATCATCAGTTCAACATGCCAGGCTACATCATAGTTATAACACTTCCTCACTTCTCTCCCAGGAAGCGAATGTCTTGCTTACCAGTTCAACATGCCAGGCTACATCACAGTCTGTAACACCTGCTCACTTCTCTCCCAGGAAGACAGCATCTAGCTTCTCAGTTCAACATGCCACGCAACAAGTCTGTAACACCTGCTCACTTCTCTCCCAGAAAGACAGCATCTAGCTTATCAGTTCATAATACCACGCTTCATCACAGTCTGTAACACCTGCTCACTTCTCTCCCAGGAAGACAGCATCTAGCTTATCAGTTCAACATACCACGCAACATCACAGTCTGTAACACCTGCTCACTTCTCTCCCAGAAAGACAGCATCTAGCTTATCAGTTCAACATACCACGCTACATCACAGTCTGTAACACCTGCTCACTTCTCTCCCAGGAAGACAGCATCTAGCTTATTAGTTCAACATGCCACGCAACATCAGTCTGTAAAACCTGCTCACTTCTCTCCCAGGAAGACAGCATCTAGCTTATCAGTTCAACATGCCACGCAACATCAGTCTGTAACACCTGCTCACTTCTCTCCCAGGAAGACAGCATCTAGCTTATCAGTTCAACATACCACGCTACATCACAGTCTGTAACACCTGCTCAATTCTCTCCCAGGAAGACAGCATCTAGCTTATTAGTTCAACATGCCAGGCTACATCACAGTCTGTAACACCTGCTCACTTCTCTCCCAGGAGGACAGCATCTAGCTTATCAGTTTAACATGCCACGCAACATCAGTATGTAACACTTCCTCACTTCTCTCCCAGGAAGACAGCATCTAGCTTATCAGTTCAACATACCACGCTACATCACAGTCTGTAGCACCTGCTCACTTCTCTCCCAGGAAGACAGCATCTAGCTTAT
Source organism: Deroplatys truncata (assembly GCA_030765065.1). Classification (NCBI taxonomy): domain Eukaryota; kingdom Metazoa; phylum Arthropoda; class Insecta; order Mantodea; family Mantidae; genus Deroplatys; species Deroplatys truncata. Next base: position 46,577 of record JAUKNL010000059.1, read on the forward strand.
CAGTTCAACATGCCACGCAACATCAGTCTGTAACACTTCCTCACTTCTCTCCCAGGAAGACAGCATCTAGCTTAATAGTTCAACATACCACGTAACATCAGTCTGTAACACCTGCTCACTTCTCTCCCAGGAAGACAGCATCTAGCTTATTAGTTCAACATGCCACGCAACATCAGTCTGTAACACCTGCTCACTTCTCTCCCAGGAAAACAGCATCTAGCTTATCAGTTCAACATACCACGCTACATCACAGTCTGTAACACTTCCTCACTTCTCTCCCAGGAAGCCAGCATCTAGCTTATTAGTTCAACATGCCACGCAACATCACAGTCTGTAACACCTGCTCACTTCTCTCCCAGGAAGACAGCATCTAGCTTATTAGTTCAACATGCCACGCAACATCAGTCTGTAACACCTGCTCACTTCTCTCCCAGGAAGACAGCATCTAGCTTATTAGTTCAATGTGCCATGCAACATCAGTCTGTAAAACTTGCTCACTTCTCTCCCAGGAAGACAGCATCTAGCTTCTCAGTTCAACATGCCACGCAACATCAGTCTGTAACACCTGCTCACTTCTCTCCCAGAAAGACAGCATCTAGCTTATCAGTTCAACATACCACGCTACATCACAGTCTGTAACACCTGCTCACTTCTCTCCCAGGAAGACAGCATCTAGCTTATCAGTTCAACATACCACGCAACATCACAGTCTGTAACACCTGCTCACTTCTCTCCCAGAAAGACAGCATCTAGGTTATCAGTTCAACATACCACGCTACATCACAGTCTGCAACACCTGCTCACTTCTCTCCCAGGAAGACAGCATCTAGCTTATTAGTTCAACATGCCACGCAACATCAGTCTCTAAAACCTGCTAACTTCTCTCCCAGGAAGACAGCATCTAGCTTATCAGTTCAACATGCCAGGCAACATCAGTCTGTAACACCTGCTCACTTCTCTCCCAGGAAGACAGCATCTAGCTTATCAGTTCAACATACCACGCTACATCACAGTCTGTAACACCTGCTCAATTCACTCCCAGGAAGACAGCATCTAGCTTATTAGTTCAACATGCCACGCTACATCACAGTCTGTAACACCTGCTCACTTCTCTCCCAGGAAGCCAGCATCTAGCTTATTAGTTCAACATACCACGCTACATCACAGTCTGTAACACCTGCTCACTTCTCTCCCAGGAAGACAGCATCTAGCTTATTAGTTCAACATGCCACGCAACTCAGTCTGTAACACCTGCTCACTTCTCTCCCAGGAAGACAGCATCTAGCTTATTAGTTCAACATGCCACGCAACATCAGTCTGTATCACCTGCTCACTTCTCTACCAGGAAGACAGCATCTAGCGTATCAGTTCAACATACCACGCTACATCACAGTCTGTAACACCTGCTCACTTCTCTCCCAGGAAGACAGCATCTAGCTTATTAGTTCAACATGCCACGCAACTCAGTCTGTAACACCTGCTCACTTCTCTCCCAGGAAGACAGCATCTAGCTTATTAGTTCAACATGCCACGCAACATCAGTCTGTAACACCTGCTCACTTCTCTCCCAGGAAGACAGCATCTAGCTTATCACTTTAACATGCCACGCAACATCAGTATGTAACACTTCCTCACTTCTCTCCCAGGAAGACAGCATCTAGCTTATCAGTTCAACATACCACGCTACATCACAGTTTGTAACACCTGCTCACTTCTCTCCCAGGAAGACAGCATCTAGCTTATTAGTTCAACATACCACGCTACATCACAGTGTGTAACACCTGCTCACTTCTCTCCCAGGAAGACAGCATCTAGCTTATCAGTTCAACATACCACGCTACATCACAGTCTGTAACACCTGCTCACTTCTCTCCCAGGAAGACAGCATCTAGCTTATCAGTTCAACATACCACGCTACATCACAGTTTGTAACACCTGCTCACTTCTCTCCCAGGAAGACAGCATCTAGCTTATCAGTTCAACATACCACGCTACATCACAGTTTGTAACCCCTGCTCACTTCTCTCCCAGGTAGACAGCATCTAGCTTATTAGTTCAACATGCCAGGCTACATCACAGTTTGTAACACCTGCTCACTTCTCTTCCAGGAAGACAGCATCTAGCTTATCAGTTCAACATGCCACGCAACATCAGTATGTAACACTTCCTCACTTCTCTCCCAGGAAGACAGCATCTAGCTTATCAGTTCAACATACCACGCTACATCACAGTCTGTAACACCTGCTCACTTCTCTCCCAGGAAGACAGCATCTAGCTTATTAGTTCAACATGCCACGCAACATCACAGTCTGTAACACTTCCTCACTTCTCTCCCAGGAAGCCAGCATCTAGCTTATCAGTTCAACATGCCACGCAACATCACAGTTTGTAACACCTGCTCACTTCTCTCCCAGGAAGCCAGCATCTAGCTTATCAGTTCAACATGCCACGCAACATTACAGTCTGTAACACTTCCTCACTTCTCTCCCAGGAAGGGAATGTCTTGCTTATCAGTTCAACATGCCACGCAACATCACAGTCTGTAACACTTCCTCACTTCTCTCCCAGGAAAGGAATGTCTTGCTTATCAGTTCAACATGCCAGGCTACATCATAGTCTGTAACACTTCCTCAATTCTCTCCCAGGAAGACAGCATCTAGCTTATCAGTTCAACATGCCACACAACATCAGTCTGTAACACTTCCTCACTTCTCTCCCAGAAACACAGCATCTAGCTTATCAGTTCAACATGCCAGGCAACATCACAGTCTGTAACACTTCCTCACTTCTCTCCCAGGAAAGGAATGTCTTGCTTATCAGTTCAACATGCCAGGCTACATCATAGTCTGTAACACTTCCTCAGTTCTCTCCCAGGAAGACAGCATCTAGCTTATCAGTTCAACATGCCACGCAACATCACAGTCTGTAACACCTGCTCACTTCTCTCCCAGGAAGACAGCATCTAGCTTATCAGTTCAACATGCCACGCAACATCACAGTCTGTAACACCTGCTCACTTCTTCCCCAGGAAGACAGCATCTAGCTTATCAGTTCAACATGCCACGCAACATCAGTCTGTAACACTTCCTCACTTCTCTCCCAGGAAGACAGCATCTAGCTTATCAGTTCAACATGCCACACAACATCAGTCTGTAACACTTCCTCACTTCTCTCCCAGGAAGCGAATGTCTTGCTTATCAGTACAACATGCTAGGCTACATCACAGTCTGTAACACTTCCTCACTTCTCTCCCAGGAAGCGAATGTCTTGATCATCAGTTCAACATGCCAGGCTACATCACAGTCTGTAACACTTCCTCACTTCTCTCCCAGGAAGCGAATGTCTTGATCATCAGTTCAACATGCTAGGCTACATCACAGTCTGTTACACTTCCTCACTTCTCTCCCAGGAAGCGAATGTCTTGATCTTCAGTACAACATGCTAGGCTACATCACAGTCTATAACACTTCCTCACTTCTCTCCCAAGAAAGGAATGTCTTGATCATCAGTTCAACATGCCAGGCTACATCATAGTGTGTAACACTTCCTCACTTCTCTCCCAGGAAGCGAATGTCTTGCTTACCAGTTCAACATGCCAGGCTACATCACAGTTTGTAACACCTGCTCACTTCTCTCCCAGGAAGACAGCATCTAGCTTCTCAGTTCAACATGCCACGCAACATCAGTCTGTAACACCTGCTCACTTCTCTCCCAGAAAGACAGCATCTAGCTTATCAGTTCAACATACCACGCTACATCACAGTCTGTAACACCTGCTCACTTCTCTCCCCGGAAGACAGCATCTAGCTTATCAGTTCAACATACCACGCAACATCACAGTCTGTAACACCTGCTCACTTCTCTCCCAGAAAGACAGCATCTAGCTTATCAGTTCAACATACCACGCTACATCACAGTCTGTAACACCTGCTCACTTCTCTCCCAGAAAGACAGCATCTAGCTTATCAGTTCAACATACCACGCTACATCACAGTCTGTAACACCTGCTCACTTCTCTCCCAGAAAGACAGCATCTAGCTTATCAGTTCAACATACCACGCAACATCACAGTCTGTAACACCTGCTCACTTCTCTCCCAGAAAGACAGCATCTAGCTTATCAGTTCAACATACCACGCTACATCACAGTCTGTAACACCTGCTCACTTCTCTCCCAGGAAGACAGCATCTAGATTATTAGTTCAACATGCCACGCAACATCAGTCTGTAAAACCTGCTCACTTCTCTCCCAGGAAAACAGCATCTAGCTTATCAGTTCAACATGCCACGCAACATCAGTCTGTAACACCTGCTCACTTCTCTCCCAGGAAGACAGCATCTAGCTTATCAGTTCAACATGCCACGCAACATCAGTATGTAAAACCTGCTCACTTCTCTCCCAGGAAGACAGCATCTAGCTTATCAGTTCAACATGCCACGCAACATCACAGTCTGTAACACCTGCTCACTTCTCTCCCAGGAAGACAGCATCTAGCTTATTAGTTCAACATGCCAGGCTACATCACAGTCTGTAACACCTGCTCACTTCTCTCCCAGGAGGACAGCATCTAGCTTATCAGTTCAACATGCCACGCAACATCAGTATGTAACACTTCCTCACTTCTCTCCCAGGAAGACAGCATCTAGCTTATCAGTTCAACATACCACGCTACATCACAGTCTGTAACACCTGCTCACTTCTCTCCCAGGATGACAGCATCTAGCTTATCAGTTCAACATGCCACGCAACATCAGTTTGTAACACTTCCTCAGTTCTCTCCCAGGAAGACAGCATCTAGCTTAATAGTTCAACATACCACGTAACATCAGTGTGTAACACCTGCTCACTTCTCTCCCAGGAAGACAGCATCTAGCTTATTAGTTCAACATGCCACGCAACATCAGTCTGTAACACCTGCTCACGTCTCTCCCAGGAAGACAGCATCTAGCTTATTAGTTCAACATACCACGCTACATCACAGTTTGTAACACCTGCTCACTTCTCTCCCAGGAAGCCAGCATCTAGCTTATTAGTTCAACATGCCACGCTACATCACAGTCTGTAACACCTGCTCACGTCTCTCCCAGGAAGACAGCATCTAGCTTATCAGTTCAACATACCACGCTACATCACAGTCTGTAACACTTCCTCACTTCTCTCCCAGGAAGCCAGCATCTAGCTTATTAGTTCAACATGCCACGCAACATCACAGTCTGTAACACCTGCTCACTTCTCTCCCAGGAAGACAGCATCTAGCTTATTAGTTCAACATGCCACGCAACATCAGTATGTAACACCTGCTCACTTCTCTCCCAGGAAGACAGCATCTAGCTTATTAGTTCAACATGCCATGCAACATCAGTCTGTAAAACCTGCTCACTTCTCTCCCAGGAAGACAGCATCTAGCTTCTCAGTTCAACATGCCACGCAACATTAGTCTGTAACACCTGCTCACTTCTCTCCCAGGAAGACAGCATCTAGCTTATCAGTTCAACATACCACGCTACATCACAGTCTGTAACACCTGCTCACTTCTCTCCCAGGAAGACAGCATCTAGCTTATCAGTTCAACATACCACGCAACATCACAGTCTGTAACACCTGCTCACTTCTCTCCCAGAAAGACAGCATCTAGCTTATCAGTTCAACATACCACGCTACATCACAGTCTGTAACACTTCCTCACTTCTCTCCCAGAAAGACGGCATCTAGCTTATCAGTTCAACATACCACGCTACATCACAGTCTGTAACACCTGCTCACTTCTCTCCCAGGAAGACAGCATCTAGCTTATCAGTTCAACATACCACGCAACATCACAGTCTGTAACACCTGCTCACTTCTCTCCCAGAAAGACAGCATCTAGCTTATCAGTTCAACATACCACGCTACATCACAGTCTGTAACACCTGATCACTTCTCTCACAGTAAGACAGCATCTAGCTTATTAGTTCAACATGCCACGCAAGATCAGTCTGTAAAACCTGCTCACTTCTCTCCCAGGAAGACAGCATCTAGCTTATCAGTTCAACATGCCAGGCAACATCAGTCTGTAACACCTGCTCACTTCTCTCACAGGAAGACAGCATCTAGCTTATCAGTTCAACATACCACGCTACATCACAGTCTGTAACACCTGCTCAATTCACTTCCAGGAAGACAGCATCTAGCTTATTAGTTCAACATGCCAGGCTACATCACAGTCTGTAACACCTGCTCACTTCTCTCCCAGGAAGACAGCATCTAGCTTATCAGTTTAACATGCCACGCAACATCAGTATGTAACACTTCCTCACTTCTCTCCCAGGAAGACAGCATCTAGCTTATCAGTTCAACATACCACGCTACATCACAGTCTGTAACACCTGCTCACTTCTCTCCCAGGAAGACAGCATCTAGCTTATCAGTTCAACATGCCACGCAACATCACAGTCTGTAACACTTCCTCACTTCTCTCCCAGGAAGGGAATGTCTTGCTTATCAGTTCAACATGCCACGCAACATCACAGTCTGTAACACTTCCTCACTTCTCTCCCAGGAAGGGAATGTCTTGCTTATCAGTTCAACATGCCATGCAACATCACAGTCTGTAACACTTCCTCACTTCTCTCCCAGGAAGGGAATGTCTTGCTTATCAGTTCAACATGCCAGGCTACATCATAGTCTGGAACACTTCCTCAATTCTCTCCCAGGAAGACAGCATCTAGCTTATCAGTTCAACATGCCACACAACATCAGTCTGTAACACTTCCTCACTTCTCTCCCAGGAAGACAGCATCTAGCTTATCAGTTCAACATGCCACACAACATCAGTCTGTAACACTTCCTCACTTCTCTCCCAGGAAGGGAATGTCTTGCTTATCAGTTCAACATGCCAGGCTACATCATAGTCTGTAACACTTCCTCACTTCTCTCCCAGGAAGACAGCATCTAGCTTATCAGTTCAACATGCCACGCAACATCACAGTCTGTAACACCTGCTCACTTCTCTCCCAGGAAGACAGCATCTAGCTTATCAGTTCAACATGCCACGCAACATCAGTCTGTAACACTTCCTCACTTCTCTCCCAGGAAGACAGCATCTAGCTTATCAGTTCAACATGCCACACAACATCAGTCTGTAACACTTCCTCACTTCTCTCCCAGGATGCGAATGTCTTGCTTATCAGTACAACATGCTAGGCTACATCACAGTCTGTAACACTTCCTCACTTCTCTCCCAGGAAGCGAATGTCTTGATCATCAGTTCAACATGCCAGGCTACATCACAGTCTGTAACACTTCCTCACTTCTCTCCCAGGAAGCGAATGTCTTGATCATCAGTTCAACATGCTAGGCTACATCACAGTCTGTAACACTTCCTCACTTCTCTCCCAGGAAGCGAATGTCTTGATCATCAGTACAACATGCCAGGCTACATCACAGTCTGTAACACTTCCTCGCTTCTCTCCCAGGAAGCGAATGTCTTGATGATCAGTACAACATGCTAGGCTACATCACAGTCTATAACACTTCCTCACTTCTCTCCCAAGAAAGGAATGTCTTGATCTACAGTTCAACATGCCAGGCTACATCATAGTTATAACACTTCCTCACTTCTCTCCCAGGAAGCGAATGTCTTGCTTACCAGTTCAACATGCCAGGCTACATCACAGTCTGTAACACCTGCTCACTTCTCTCCCAGGAAGACAGCATCTAGCTTCTCAGTTCAACATGCCACGCAACAACAGTCTGTAACACCTGCTCACTTCTCTCCCAGAAAGACAGCATCTAGCTTATCAGTTCATAATACCACGCTTCATCACAGTCTGTAACACCTGCTCACTTCTCTCCCAGGAAGACAGCATCTAGCTTATCAGTTCAACATACCACGCAACATCACAGTCTGTAACACCTGCTCACTTCTCTCCCAGAAAGACAGCATCTAGCTTATCAGTTCAACATACCACGCTACATCACAGTCTGTAACACCTGCTCACTTCTCTCCCAGGAAGACAGCATCTAGCTTATTAGTTCAACATGCCACGCAACATCAGTCTGTAAAACCTGCTCACTTCTCTCCCAGGAAGACAGCATCTAGCTTATCAGTTCAACATGCCACGCAACATCAGTCTGTAACACCTGCTCACTTCTCTCCCAGGAAGACAGCATCTAGCTTATCAGTTCAACATACCACGCTACATCACAGTCTGTAACACCTGCTCAATTCTCTCCCAGGAAAACAGCATCTAGCTTATTAGTTCAACATGCCAGGCTACATCACAGTCTGTAACACCTGCTCACTTCTCTCCCAGGAGGACAGCATCTAGCTTATCAGTTTAACATGCCACGCAACATCAGTATGTAACACTTCCTCACTTCTCTCCCAGGAAGACAGCATCTAGCTTATCAGTTCAACATACCACGCTACATCACAGTCTGTAGCACCTGCTCACTTCTCTCCCAGGAAGACAGCATCTAGCTTATCAGTTCAATATGCCACGCAACATCAGTCTGTAACACTTCCTCACTTCTCTCCCAGGAAGACAGCATCTAGCTTATTAGTTCAACATACCACGTAACATCAGTCTGTAACACCTGCTCACTTCTCTCCCAGGAAGACAGCATCTAGCTTATTAGTTCAACATGCCACGCAACATCAGTCTGTAACACCTGCTCACTTCTCTCCCAGGAAGACAGCATCTAGCTTATCAGTTCAACATACCACGCTACATCACAGTCTGTAACACTTCCTCACTTCTCTCCCAGGAAGCCAGCATCTAGCTTATTAGTTCAACATGCCACGCAACATCACAGTCTGTAACACCTGCTCACTTCTCTCCCAGGAAGACAGCATCTAGCTTATTAGTTCAACATGCCACGCAACATCAGTCTGTAACACCTGCTCACTTCTCTCCCAGGAAGACAGCATCTAGCTTATTAGTTCAACGTGCCATGCAACATCAGTCTGTAAAACTTGCTCACTTCTCTCCCAGGAAGACAGCATCTAGCTTCTCAGTTCAACATGCCACGCAACATCAGTCTGTAACACCTGCTCACTTCTCTCCCAGAAAGACAGCATCTAGCTTATCAGTTCAACATACCACGCTACATCACAGTCTGTAACACCTGCTCACTTCTCTCCCAGGAAGACAGCATCTAGCTTATCAGTTCAACATACCACGCAACATCACAGTCTGTAACACCTGCTCACTTCTCTCCCAGAAAGACAGCATCTAGGTTATCAGTTCAACATACCACGCTACATCACAGTCTGTAACACCTGCTCACTTCTCTCCCAGGAAGACAGCATCTAGCTTATTAGTTCAACATGCCACGCAACATCAGTCTCTAAAACCTGCTAACTTCTCTCCCAGGAAGACAGCATCTAGCTTATCAGTTCAACATACCACGCAACATCACAGTCTGTAACACCTGCTCACTTCTCTCCCAGAAAGACAGCATCTAGGTTATCAGTTCAACATACCACGCTACATCACAGTCTGTAACACCTGCTCAATTCACTCCCAGGAAGACAGCATCTAGCTTATTAGTTCAACATGCCAGGCTACATCACAGTCTGTGACACCTGCTCACTTCTCCCCCAGGGAGACAGCATCTAGCTTATCAGTTTAACATGCCACGCAACATCAGTATGTAACACTTCCTCACATCTCTCCCAGGAAGACAGCATCTAGCTTATCAGTTCAACATACCACGCTACATCACAGTCTGTAACACCTGCTCACTTCTCTCCCAGGAAGACAGCATCTAGCTTATCAGTTCAACATACCACGCTACATCACAGTCTGTAACACTTCCTCTCTTCTCTCCCAGGAAGCCAGCATCTAGCTTATCAGTTCAACATGCCACGCAACATCACAGTCTGTAACACCTGCTCACTTCTCTCCCAGGAAGACAGCATCTAGCTTATTAGTTCAACATACCACGCAACATCAGTCTGTAACACCTGCTCACTTCTCTCCCAGGCAGACAGCATCTAGCTTATTAGTTCAACATGCCACGCAACATCAGTCTGTAACACCTGCTCACTTCTCTGCCAGGAAGACAGAATCTAGCTTATCAGTTCAACATACCACGCTACATCACAGTTTGTAACACCTGCTCACTTCTCTCCCAGGAAGACAGCATCTAGCTTATCAGTTCAACATACCACGCTACATCACAGTCCGTAACACCTGCTCACTTCTCTCCCAGGAAGACAGCATCTAGCTTATCAGTTCAACATACCACGCAACATCAGTCTGTAAAACCTGCTCACTTTTCTCCCTGGAAGACAGCATCTAGCTTATCAGTTCAACATGCCCCGCAACATCAGTCTGTAACACCTGCTCACTTCTCTCCCAGGAAGCCAGCATCTAGCTTATCAGTTCAACATACCACGCTACATCACAGTCTGTAACACCTGCTCAATTCTCTCCCAGGAAGACAGCATCTAGCTTATTAGTTCAACATACCACGCTACATCACAGTTTGTAACACCTGCTCACTTCTCTCCCAGGAAGACAGCATCTAGCTTATCAGTTCAACATACCACGCTACATCACAGTTTGTAACACCTGCTCACTTCTCTCCCAGGAAGACAGCATCTAACTTATCAGTTTAACATGCCACGCAACATCAGTATGTAACACTTCCTCACTTCTCTCCCAGGAAGACAGCATCTAGCTTATCAGTTCAACATACCACGCTACATCACAGTTTGTAACACCTGCTCACTTCTCTCCCAGGAAGACAGCAATTAGCTTATTAGTTCAACATGCCAGGCTACATCACAGTTTGTAACACCTGCTCACTTCTCTCCCAGGAAGACAGCATCTAGCTTATCAGTTTAACATGCCACGCAACATCAGTATGTAACACTTCCTCACTTCTCTCCCAGGAAGACAGCATCTAACTTATCAGTTTAACATGCCACGCAACATCAGTATGTAACACTTCCTCACTTCTCTCCCAGGAAGACAGCATCTAACTTATCAGTTTAACATGCCACGCAACATCAGTATGTAACACTTCCTCACTTCTCTCCCAGGAAGACAGCATCTAACTTATCAGTTTAACATGCCACGCAACATCAGTATGTAACACTTCCTCACTTCTCTCCCAGGAAGACAGCATCTAGCTTATTAGTTCAACATGCCACGCAACATCAGTATGTAACACTTCCTCACTTCTCTCCCAGGAAGACAGCATCTAACTTATCAGTTTAACATGCCACGCAACATCAGTATGTAACACTTCCTCACTTCTCTCCCAGGAAGACAGCATCTAGCTTATTAGTTCAACATACCACGCTACATCACAGTCTGTAACACTTCCTCACTTCTCTCCCAGGAAGCCAGCATCTAGCTTATCAGTTCAACATGCCACGCAACATCACAGTCTGTAACACTTCCTCACTTCTCTCCCAGGAAGGGAATGTCTTGCTTATCAGTTCAACATGCCATGCAACATCACAGTCTGTAACACTTCCTCACTTCTCTCCCAGGAAGGGAATGTCTTGCTTATCAGTTCAACATGCCAGGCTACATCATAGTCTGTAACACTTCCTCAATTCTCTCCCAGGAGGACAGCATCTAGCTTATTAGTTCAACATGCCACACAACATCAGTCTGTAACACTTCCTCACTTCTCTCCCAGGAAGACAGCATCTAGCTTATCAGTTCAACATGCCAGGCAACATCACAGTCTGTAACACTTCCTCACTTCTCTCCCAGGAAGGGAATGTCTTGCTTATCAGTTCAACATGCCAGGCTACATCATAGTCTGTAACACTTCCTCACTTCTCTCCCAGGAAGACAGCATCTAGCTTATCAGTTCAACATGCCACGCAACATCACAGTCTGTAACACCTGCTCACTTCTCTCCCAGGAAGACAGCATCTAGCTTATCAGTTCAACATGCCACGCAACATCACAGTCTGTAACACCTGCTCACTTCTCTCCCAGGAAGACAGCATCTAGCTTATCAGTTCAACATGCCACGCAACAACAGTCTGTAACACTTCCTCACTTCTCTCCCAGGAAGACAGCATCTAGCTTATCAGTTCAACATGCCACACAACATCAGTCTGTAACACTTCCTCACTTCTCTTCCAGGAAGCGAATGTCTTGCTTATCAGTACAACATGCTAGGCTACATCACAGTCTGTAACACTTCCTCACTTCTCTCCCAGGAAGCGAATGTCTTGATCATCAGTTCAACATGCCAGGCTACATCACAGTCTGTAACACTTCCTCACTTCTCTCCCAGGAAGCGAATGTCTTGATCATCAGTTCAACATGCCAGGCTACATCACAGTCTGTAACACTTCCTCACTTCTCTCCCAGGAAGCGAATGTCTTGATCATCAGTAGAACATACCACGCTACATCACAGTCTGTAACACCTGCTCACTTCTCTCCCAGGAAGACAGCATCTACCTTATCAGTTTAACATGCCACGCAACATCAGTATGTAACACTTCTTCACTTCTCTCCCAGGAAGACAGCATCTAGCTTATCAGTTCAACATACCATGCTGCATCACAGTCTGTAACACCTGCTCACTTCTCTCCCAGGAAGACAGCATCTAGCTTATCAGTTCAACATGCCACGCAACATCAGTCTATAACACTTCCTCACTTCTCTCCCAGGAAGACAGCATCTAGCTTAATAGTTCAACATACCACGTAACATCAGTCTGTAACACCTGCTCACTTCTCTCCCAGGAAGACAGCATCTAGCTTATTAGTTCAACATGCCACGCAACATCAGTCTGTAACACCTGCTCACTTCTCTCCCAGGAAGACAGCATCTAGCTTATCAGTTCAACATACCACGCTACATCACAGTCTGTAACACTTCCTCACTTCTCTCCCAGGAAGCCAGCATCTAGCTTATCAGTTCAACATGCCACGCAACATCACAGTCTGTAACACCTGCTCACTTCTCTCCCAGGAAGACAGCATCTAGCTTATTAGTTCAACATGCCACGCAACATCAGTCTGTAACACCTGCTCACTTCCCTCCCAGGAAGACAGCATCTAGCTTATTAGTTCAACATGCCATGCAACATCAGTCTGAAACACCTGCTCACTTCTCTCCCAGGAAGACAGCATCTAGCTTGTTAGTTCAACATGCCACGCAACATCAGTCTGTAACACCTGCTCACTTCTCTCCAAGGAAGACAGCATCTAGCTTATTAGTTCAACATGCCATGCAACATCAGTCTGTAAAACCTGCTCACTTCTCTCCCAGGAAGACAGCATCTAGCTTATTAGTTCAACATGCCACGCAACATCAGTCTGTATCACCTGCTCACTTCTCTCCAAGGAAGACAGCATCTAGCTTATTAGTTCAACATACCACGCAACATCAGTCTGTAACACCTGCTCACTTCTCTCCCAGAAAGACAGCATCTAGCTTATCAGTTCAACATACCACGCTACATCACAGTCTGTAACACCTGCTCACTTCTCTCCCAGGAAGACAGCATCTAGCTTATTAGTTCAACATGCCACGCAACATCAGTCTGTAACACCTGCTCACTTCTCTCCAAGGAAGACAGCATCTAGCTTATTAGTTCAACATGCCATGCAACATCAGTCTGTAAAACCTGCTCACTTCTCTCCCAGGAAGACAGCATCTAGCTTATTAGTTCAACATGCCACGCAACATCAGTCTGTATCACCTGCTCACTTCTCTCCCAGGAAGACAGCATCTAGCTTATTAGTTCAACATGCCACGCAACATCAGTCTGTATCACCTGCTCACTTCTCTACCAGGAAGACAGCATCTAGCTTATCAGTTCAACATACCACGCTACATCACAGTCTGTAACACCTGCTCACCTCTCCCAGGAAGACAGCATCTAGCTTATTAGTTCAACATGCCACGCAACATCAGTCTGTAAAACCTGCTCACTTCTCTCCCAGGAAGACAGCATCTAGCTTATTAGTTCAACATGCCACGCAACATCAGTCTGTATCACCTGCTCACTTCTCTCCCAGGAAGACAGCATCTAGCTTATCAGTTCAACATACCACGCTACATCACAGTCTGTAACACCTGCTCACTTCTCTCCCAGGAAGACAGCATCTAGCTTATTAGTTCAACATGCCACGCAACATCAGTCTGTAACACTTCCTCACTTCTCTCCCAGGAAGACAGCATCTAGTTTATTAGTTCAACATGCCACGCAACATCAGTCTGTAACACCTGCTCACTTCTCTCCCAGGAAGACAGCATCTAGCTTATCAGTTCAACATACCACGCTACATCAGTCTGTAACACCTGCTCACTTCTCTCCCAGGAAGACAGCATCTAGCTTATCAGTTTAACATACCACGCTACATCACAGTCTGTAACACCAGCTCACTTCTCTCCCAGGAAGACAGCATCTAGCTTATCAGTTCAACATACCACGCTACATCACAGTTTGTAACACCTGCTCACTTCTCTCCCAGGAAGACAGCATCTAGCTTATCAGTTTAACATACCACGCTACATCACAGTCTGTAACACCTGCTCACTTCTCTCCCAGGAAGACAGCATCTAGCTTATTAGTTCAACATGCCAGGCTACATCACAGTTTGTAACACCTGCTCACTTCTCTCCCAGGAAGACAGCATCTAGCTTATTAGTTCAACATGCCACGCAACATCAGTCTGTAACACCTGCTCACTTCTCTGCCAGGAAGACAGCATCTTGCTTATCAGTTCAACATACCACGCTACATCACAGTCTGTAACACCTGCTCACTTCTCTCCCAGGAAGACAGCATCTAGCTAATCAGTTCAACATACCACGCTACATCACAGTCTGTAACACCTGCTCACTTCTCTCCCAGGAAGACAGCATCTTGCTTATTAGTTCAACATGCCAGGCTACATCACAGTCTGTAACACCTTCTCACTTCTCTCCCAGGAAGACAGCATCTTGCTTATTAGTTCAACATGCCAGGCTACATCACAGTCTGTAACACCTGCTCAATTCTCTCCCAGGAAGACAGCATCTAGCTTATCAGTTCAACATGCCAGGCTACATCACAGTCTGTAACACCTGCTCACTTCTCTCCCAGAAAGACGGCATCTAGCTTATCAGTTCAACATACCACGCTACATCACAGTCTGTAACACCTGCTCAATTCTCTCCCAGGAAGACAGCATCTAGCTTATCAGTTCAACATGCCACGCAACATCAGTATGTAACACTTCCTCACTTCTCTCCCAGGAAGACAGCATCTAGCTTATTAGTTCAACATGCCACGCAACATCAGTATGTAACACTTCCTCACTTCTCTCCCAGGAAGACAGCATCTAGCTTATTAGCTCAACATGCCACGCAACATCAGTATGTAACACTTCCTCACTTCTCTCCCAGGAAGACAGCATCTTGCTTATTAGTTCAACATGCCAGGCTACATCACAGTCTGTAACACCTGCTCACTTCTCTCCCAGGAAGACAGCATCTAGCTTATTAGTTCAACATGCCAGGCTACATCACAGTATGTAACACCTGCTCACTTCTCTCCCAGGAAGAAACCATCTTGCTTATCAGTTCAACATGCCAGGCTACATCACAGTCTGTAACACCTGCTCACTTCTCTCCCAGGAAGACAGCATCTTGCTTATTAGTTCAACATGCCAGGCTACATCACAGTCTGTAACACCTGCTCACTTCTCTCCCAGGAAGACAGCATCTAGCTTATTAGTTCAACATGCCAGGCTACATCACAGTCTGTAACACCTGCTCACTTCTCTCCCAGGAAGACAGCATCTAGCTTATCAGTTCAACATGCCAGGCTACATCACAGTCTGTAACACCTGCTCACTTCTCTCCCAGGAAGACAGCATCTAGCTTATTAGTTCAACATGCCAGGCTACATCACAGTTTGTAACACCTGCTCACTTCTCTTCCAGGAAGACAGCATCTAGCTTATCAGTTTAACAGGCCACGCAACATCAGTATGTAACACTTCCTCACTTCTCTCCCAGAAAGACAGCATCTAGCTTATCAGTTTAACATACCACGCAACATCACAGTCTGTAACACCTGCTCACTTCTCTCCCAGAAAGACAGCATCTAGCTTATCAGTTCAACATGCCACGCAACATCAGTCTGTAAAACCTGCTCACTTCTCTCCCAGGAAGACAGCATCTAGCTTATCAGTTCAACATGCCACGCAACATCAGTCTGTAACACCTGCTCACTTCTCTCCCAGGAAGACAGCATCTAGCTTATCAGTTCAACATGCCACGCAACATCAGTCTGTAACACCTGCTCACTTCTCTCCCAGAAAGACAGCATCTAGCTTATCAGTTCAACATGCCACGCAACATCAGTCTGTAAAACCTGCTCACTTCTCTCCCAGGAAGACAGCATCTAGCTTATCAGTTCAACATGCCACGCAACATCAGTCTGTAACACCTGCTCACTTCTCTCCCAGGAAGCCAGCATCTAGCTTATCAGTTCAACATACCACGTAACATCACAGTCTGTAACACCTGCTCACTTCTCTCCCAGGAAGACAGCAATTAGCTTATCAGTTCAACATACCACGCTACATCACAGTCTGTAACACCTGCTCACTTCTCTCCCAGGAAGACAGCAATTAGCTTATCAGTTCAACATACCACGTAACATCACAGTCTGTAACACCTGCTCACTTCTCTCCCAGGAAGACAGCAATTAGCTTATCAGTTCAACATACCACGCTACATCACAGTCTGTAACACCTGCTCACTTCTCTCCCAGGAAGACAGCAATTAGCTTATCAGTTCAACATATCACGTAACATCACAGTCTGTAACACCTGCTCACTTCTCTCCCAGGAAGACAGCAATTAGCTTATCAGTTCAACATACCACGTAACATCACAGTCTGTAACACCTGCTCACTTCTCTCCCAGGAAGACAGCAATTAGCTTATCAGTTCAACATACCACGTAACATCACAGTCTGTAACACCTGCTCACTTCTCTCCCAGGAAGACAGCAATTAGCTTATCAGTTCAACATACCACGCTACATCACAGTCTGTAACACTTCCTCACTTCTCTCCCAGGAAGACAGCATCTAGCTTATCAGTTCAACATACCACGCTACATCACAGTCTGTAACACCTGCTCACTTCTCTCCCAGGAAGACAGCATCTAGCTTATCAGTTCAACATACCACGCTACATCACAGTCTGTAACACCTGCTCACTTCTCTCCCAGGAAGACAGCAATTAGCTTATTAGTTCAACATGCCAGGCTACATCACAGTTTGTAACACCTGCTCACTTCTCTCCCAGGAAGACAGCATCTAGCTTATCAGTTCAACATGCCACGCAACATCAGTATGTAACACCTGCTCACTTCTCTCCCAGGAAGACAGCATCTAGCTTATTAGTTCAACATGCCACGCAACATCAGTATGTAACACCTGTTCACTTCTCTCCCAGGAAGACAGCATCTAGCTTATTTGTTCAACATGCCACGCAACATCAGTCTGTAACACCTGCTCACTTCTCTCCCAGGAAGACAGCATCTAGCTTATCAGTTCAACATACCACGCTACATCACAGTCTGTAACACTTCCTCACTTCTCTCACAGGAAGCCAGCATCTAGCTTATCAGTTCAACATGCCACGCAACATCACAGTCTGTAACACTTCCTCACTTCTCTCCCAGGAAGGGAATGTCTTGCTTATCAGTTGAACATGCCACGCAACATCACAGTCTGTAACACTTCCTCACTTCTCTCCCAGGAAGGGAATGTCTTGCTTATCAGTTCAACATGCCATGCAACATCACAGTCTGTAACACTTCCTCACTTCTCTCCCAGGAAGGGAATGTCTTGCTTATCAGTTCAACATGCCAGGCTACATCACAGTCTGTAACACTTCCTCAATTCTCTCCCAGGAAGACAGCATCTAGCTTATTAGTTCCACATGCCACACAACATCAGTCTGTAACACTTCCTCACTTCTCTCCCAGGAAGACAGCATCTAGCTTATCAGTTCAACATGCCAGGCAACATCACAGTCTGTAACACTTCCTCACTTCTCTCCCAGGAAGGGAATGTCTTGCTTATCAGTTCAACATGCCAGGCTACATCATAGTCTGTAACACTTCCTCACTTCTCTCCCAGGAAGACAGCATCTAGCTTATCAGTTCAACATGCCACGCAACATCACAGTCTGTAACACCTGCTCACTTCTCTCCCAGGAAGACAGCATCTAGCTTATCAGTTCAACATGCCACGCAACATCACAGTCTGTAACACCTGCTCACTTCTCTCCCAGGAAGACAGCATCTAGCTTATCAGTTCAACATGCCACGCAACATCAGTCTGTAACACTTCCTCACTTCTCTCCCAGGAAGACAGCATCTAGCTTATCAGTTCAACATGCCACACAACATCAGTCTGTAACACTTCCTCACTTCTCTTCCAGGAAGCGAATGTCTTGCTTATCAGTACAACATGCTAGGCTACATCACAGTCTGTAACACTTCCTCACTTCTCTCCCAGGAAGCGAATGTCTTGATCATCAGTTCAACTTGCCAGGCTACATCACAATCTGTAACACTTCCTCACTTCTCTCCCAGGAAGCGAATGTCTTGATCATCAGTAGAACATGCCAGGCTACATCACAGTCTGTAACACTTCCTCGCTTCTCTCCCAGGAAGCGAATGTCGTGATCATCAGTACAACATGCTAGGCTACATCACAGTCTGTAACACTTCCTCACTTCTCTCCCAGGAAGCGAATGTCTTGATCATCAGTACAACATGCTAGGCTACATCACAGTCTGTAACACTTCCTCACTTCTCTCCCAGGAAGCGAATGTCTTGATCATCAGTACAACATGCTAGGCTACATCACAGTCTGTAACACTTCCTCACTTCTCTCCCAGGAAGCGAATGTCTTGCTTATCAGTTCAACATGCTAGGCTACATCATAGTCTGTAACACTTCCTCACTTCTCTCCCAAGAAAGGAATGTCTTGATCATCAGTTCAACATGCCAGGCTACATCATAGTCTGTAACACTTCCTCACTTCTCTCCCAAGAAAGGAATGTCTTGATCATCAGTACAACATGCTAGGCTACATCACAGTCTGTAACACTTTCTCACTTCTCTCCCAGGAAGCGAATGTCTTGATCATCAGTACAACATGCTAGGCTACATCACAGTCTGTAACACTTCCTCACTTCTCTCCCACGAAGCGAATGTCTTGCTTATCAGTACAACTTGCCACACAACATCAGTCTGTAACACTTCCTCACTTCTCTCCCAGGAAGCGAATGTCTTGATCATCAGTACAACATGCTAGGCTACATCATAGTCTGTAACACTTCCTCACTTCTCTCCCAGGAAGCGAATGTCCTGATCATCAGTACAACATGCTAGGCTACATCATAGTCTATAACACTTCCTCACTTCTCTCCCAGGAAGCGAATGTCTTGCTTATCAGTACAACATGCCACACAACATCAGTCTGTAACACTTCCTCACTTCTCTCCCAGGAAGCGAATGTCTTGCTTATCAGTACAACATGCTAAGCTACATCATAGTCTGTAACACTTCCTCACTTCTCTCCCAGGAAGCGAATGTCTTGATCATCAGTTCAACATGCCAGGCTACAGCACAGTCTGTAACACTTCCTCACTTCTCTCCCAAGAAAGGAATGTCTTGCTTATCAGTACAACATGCCAGGCTACATCATAGTCTGTAACACTTCCTCACCTCTCCCAGGAAGCGAATGTTTTGCTTATCAGTTCAGCATGCCAGGCTACATCACAGTCTGTAACACTTCCTCACTTCTCTCACAGGAAGCGAATATCTTATCATCAGTTCAGCATGCCAGGCTACATCACAGTCTGTAACACTTCCTCACTTCTCTCCCAGGAAGCGAATATCTTATCATCAGTTCAACATGCCAGGCTACATCACAGTCTGTAACACTTCCTCACTTCTCTCCCAGGAAGCGAATGTCTTGATCATCAGTTCAACATGCTAGGCTACATCATAGTCTGTAACACTTCCTCACTTCTCTCCCAGGAAGCGAATGTCTTGCTTATCAGTTCAACATGCCAGGCTACATCATAGTCTGTAACACTTCCTCACTTCTCTCCCAGGAAGCGAATGTCTTGCTTATCAGTTCAACATGCCAGGCTACATCATAGTCTGTAACACTTCCTCACTTCTCTCCCAGGAAGCGAATGTCTTGCTTATCAGTTCAACATGCTAGGCTACATCATAGTCTGTAACACTTCCTCACTTCTCTCCCAGGAAGCGAATATCTTATCATCAGTTCAACATGCCAGGCTACATCATAGTCTGTAACACTTCCTCACTTCTCTCCCAGGAAGCGAATATCTTATCATCAGTTCAACATGCCAGGCTACATCATAGTCTGTAACACTTCCTCACTTCTCTCCCAGGAAGCGAATGTCTTGATCATCAGTTCAACATGCTAGGCTACATCATAGTCTGTAACACTTCCTCACTTCTCTCCCAGGAAGCGAATGTCTTGCTTATCAGTTCAACATGCCATGCTACATCATAGTCTGTAACACTTCCTCACTTCTCTCCCAAGAAAGGAATGTCTTGATCATCAGTTCAACATGCCACACAACATCAGTCTGTAACACTTCCTCACTTCTCTCCCAGGAAGCGAATGTCTTGATCATCAGTACAACATGCTAGGCTACATCATAGTCTGTAACACTTCCTCACTTCTCTCCCAAGAAAGGAATGTCTTGATCATCAGTTCAACATGCCACACAACATCAGTCTGTAACACTTCCTCACTTCTCTCCCAGGAAGCGAATGTCTTGATCATCAGTTCAACATGCCACACAACATCAGTCTGTAACACTTCCTCACTTCTCTCCCAGGAAGCGAATGTCTTGATCATCAGTTCAACATGACACACAACATCAGTCTGTAACACTTCCTCACTTCTCTCCCAGGAAGCGAATGTCTTGCTTATCAGTTCAACATGCCAGGCTACATCACAGTCTGTAACACTTCCTCACTTCTCTCCCAGGAAGCGAATGTCTTGATCATCAGTTCAACATGCTAGGCTACATCATAGTCTGTAACACTTCCTCACTTCTCTCCCAGGAAGCGAATGTCTTGATCATCAGTACAACATGCTAGGCTACATCATAGTCTGTAACACTTTCTCACTTCTCTCCCAGGAAGCGAATGTCTTGATCATCAGTACAACATGCTAGGCTACATCACAGTCTGTAACACTTCCTCACTTCTCTCCCAGGAAGCGAATGTCTTGATCATCAGTACAACATGCTAGGCTACATCATAGTCTATAACACTTCCTCACTTCTCTCCCAGGAAGCGAATGTCTTGATCATCAGTACAACATGCTAGGCTACATCATAGTCTGTAACACTTCCTCACTTCTCTCCCAGGAAGCGAATGTCTTGATCATCAGTACAACATGCTAGGCTACATCATAGTCTATAACACTTCCTCACTTCTCTCCCAGGAAGCGAATATCTTATCATCAGTTCAGCATGCCAGGCTACATCACAGTCTGTAACACTTCCTCACTTCTCTCCCAGGAAGCGAATATCTTATCATCAGTTCAACATGCCAGGCTACATCACAGTCTGTAACACTTCCTCACTTCTCTCCCAGGAAGCGAATGTCTTGCTTATCAGTTCAACATGCCAGGCTACATCATAGTCTATAACACTTCCTCACTTCTCTCCCAGGAAGCGAATGTCTTGATCATCAGTACAACATGCTAGGCTACATCATAGTCTATAACACTTCCTCACTTCTCTCCCAGGAAGCGAATATCTTATCATCAGTTCAGCATGCCATGCTACATCACAGTCTGTAACACTTCCTCACTTCTCTCCCAGGAAGCGAATATCTTATCATCAGTTCAACATGCCAGGCTACATCACAGTCTGTAACACTTCCTCACTTCTCTCCCAGGAAGCGAATGTCTTGCTTATCAGTTCAACATGCCAGGCTACATCATAGTCTATAACACTTCCTCACTTCTCTCCCAGGAAGCGAATGTCTTGATCATCAGTACAACATGCTAGGCTACATCATAGTCTATAACACTTCCTCACTTCTCTCCCAGGAAGCGAATATCTTATCATCAGTTCAGCATGCCAGGCTACATCACAGTCTGTAACACTTCCTCACTTCTCTCCCAGGAAGCGAATATCTTATCATCAGTTCAACATGCCAAGCTACATCACAGTCTGTAACACTTCCTCACTTCTCTCCCAGGAAGCGAATGTCTTGCTTATCAGTTCAACATGCCAGGCTACATCATAGTCTGTAACACTTCCTCACTTCTCTCCCAGGAAGCGAATGTCTTGATCATCAGTTCAACATGCTAGGCTACATCACAGTCTGTAACACTTCCTCACTTCTCTCCCAGGATGCGAATGTCTTGCTTATCAGTTCAACATGCCATGCTACATCATAGTCTGTAACACTTCCTCACTTCTCTCCCAAGAAAGGAATGTCTTGATGATCAGTTCAACATGCCACACAACATCAGTCTGTAACACTTCCTCACTTCTCTCCCAGGAAGCGAATGTCTTGATCATCAGTTCAACATGCTAGGCTACATCACAGTCTGTAACACTTCCTCACTTCTCTCCCAGGATGCGAATGTCTTGATCATCAGTTCAACATGCCACACAACATCAGTCTGTAACACTTCCTCACTTCTCTCCCAGGATGCGAATGTCTTGATCATCAGTTCAACATGCCACACAACATCAGTCTGTAACACTTCCTCACTTCTCTCCCAGGATGCGAATGTCTTGATCATCAGTTCAACATGCCACACAACATCAGTCTGTAACACTTCCTCACTTCTCTCCCAGGATGCGAATGTCTTGATCATCAGTTCAACATGCCACACAACATCAGTCTGTAACACTTCCTCACTTCTCTCCCAGGATGCGAATGTCTTGCTTATCAGTTCAACATGCCATGCTACATCACAGTCTGTAACACTTCCTCACTTCTCTCCCAGGATGCGAATGTCTTGATCATCAGTTCAACATGCCACACAACATCAGTCTGTAACACTTCCTCACTTCTCTCCCAGGATGCGAATGTCTTGCTTATCAGTTCAACATGCCAGGCTACATCACAGTCTGTAACACTTCCTCACTTCTCTCCCAGGAAGCGAATGTCTTGCTTATCAGTACAACATGCCAGGCTACATCATAGTCTGTAACACTTCCTCACTTCTCTCCCAGGAAGCGAATGTCTTGCTTATCAGTACAACATGCCAGGCTACATCATAGTCTGTAACACTTCCTCACTTCTCTCCCAGGAAGCGAATGTCTTGCTTATCAGTTCAACATGCCAGGCTACATCACAGTCTTTAACACTTCCTCACTTCTCCCCCAGGAAGCGAATGTCTTGATCATCAGTTCAACATGCTAGGCTACATCATAGTCTGTAACACTTCCTCACTTCTCTCCCAGGAAGCGAATGTCTTGATCATCAGTTCAACATGCCAGGCTACATCATAGTCTGTAACACTTCCTCACTTCTCTCCCAGGAAGCGAATGTCTTGATCATCAGTACAACATGCTAGGCTACATCATAGTCTGTAACACTTTCTCTCTTCTCTCCCAGGAAGCGAATGTCTTGATCATCAGTACAACATGCTAGGCTACATCATAGTCTGTAACACTTCCTCTCTTCTCTCCCAGGAAGCGAATGTCTTGATCATCAGTTCAACATGCCAGGTTACATCACAGTCTGTAACACTTCCTCACTTCTCTCCCAGGAAGCGAATGTCTTGTTCAACATGCCAGGAAATAATAGAGAGGGAAGGAAGGTAACTCTCATTTTCAAAGATATTAAGTTCCTCTCACTTATGTCAAATTATTTCATGATTTATTTCCTACAATTTATAATGCAAAGATTGCATAAAATGTTGTATCCAACTTGTGGATAATCTCAACATAACGTTCATGCTATAAACATTAAGACTATCATTTACTTGTTGCATAAATTACTATTACGGATAAAGAATGGCCATGTGAATACAAATTTTGTTAGAAGGTGTAAGAGTTGCCCGTACAACAGCATCTATGTAGTTATAATTTGAATCTAAGGGGCTATGAATAGCATAACGGCATACTTTGTTGTATCAGTTGGCTGCCTATGCATCCAAACAAAGACGCTGTACTTTTATTGCTAAGACTTATTACAGAATGGCTGGCCACTTCCATTGGAGAAAATAATAACAGCATACTTTGTTGTATCAGTTGGCTGCCCATGCATCCTAACAAAGACTCTGTACTTTAATTGTGAAGACTTATTACAGAATGGCCGACCACTTCCATGAACCAGCAACTTACACATCTACACTGATGTCAAAGTTGCAGCGTGAACTGTTATATTTACAAACATTATGATAGGTAGAACGAATAGCCATACTGTAAGTTTGAATGTAATGGAGGACGTAGAGAGTATGGCAATGCTGCAGTTGTTAAATAATAATTCCAAATATGACGAGACTGTTGAACAAATAAAAGTCCTAGCAAAAATACATTTCAGATGGGTAAAAGCTCATATTGGAGTTACAGGAAATAAGCTCGTGGATAACCTTGCAAAAGAAGCAACTAAGTACGATCATTGTTTATGAGAAGCAAGATAATCTTAGATCTAAAGAAAAAACATGGAATGGAGCAACACTAAACACCATTCTTCCCATCTGTAAAACAGTAACTTCCAATAAGAGCAGAAATAATGGCAATGATATCACGGCGTGGTGTTTTAAAATCACACCTTCAGCGTTTCAAGGTACACATTGTTCTTGCAGGCAATTAGTTTAAAAATGTAAAACACTATGAAAAGAAAGGAATATTATACATAATCAAAGAAATAACAGAGGAGGAACTTGGCCTCCAACTACAGTTGATTTGGCAATTAAATATTTAAAATTATTCAGGAAATTTATAAAAAACATAAACTTCAACAAATTAGTAACATAACTTGTATAGGTAATAAAAAAATAATACAGACTAAGAAGAAACATAGAAATCATAAAAAGTATGTTTGTATAGTTCATATTTAACAACTCTTGTAAAATTATTATTATTGCTAAAAGTATTTATAGTATGTGTAGTGGATTATGTTGTTAAATGAATTAAAAAACAAAAACTAGAAAGACTGCCAACTTGCTCACCTTGGAGTCACTACCAAAATAGATGGGTAGAAAAGCCACCCATATAACACATGTTGTGTACATAGCAAAGCCGATGAACTTTGCCTCATTGAAGTTCTCAGGAACGTTCCTGGTCTTGATGGCGTACACTGTACAGAGGGCAATTAGAAAGAAATCAAAGGCGAGCGGTGCCAGAACACCCAATGGGGTTGTGTTGCAAGCCAATACAGCGCGGCCCAGTGTAGGAAACAGCAGAGTTGGCGCTGGAGGTTCCAGAACCAACATGGTGACAGCTATGCTCAGCTCCACACCCATCAGTATGCATGTGATCAGAACCTGCATTCACATAAACAACATCATTTGTCTTTTAATCACTCATTTTTCCATAAAATTTGCCTCTCATTTATTATCTGCCGATTAAAATTACAAAATAATTCTCCTCAGTACAAACCAGAAGAAACAATAATCACATATTAATAAATTCATTTAGTGAATAAAAACAAACTTGAATACAATATTTTTTCAGTTCCTTTTTGAATTGGTTTAAATTATTTATCTTATTAATATATGTGAGTAATTTGTTATAAAAAGTGCATGCAGCAACATTAGGTTCAGTTTTAAATATGAGATGTGACATTACCAACAGGTGGGTAGATTCCAGTGAGAGAATTTTGTATTGTAACTTTGGAAGACATGAATTTAGATACCAAGCTTGGTAATTATCTGAGTTATGCTGTCTGTTCCTGGTAGTTTGATGAAGAAAGCAATGTTACCTGGGCTGCAGCAGACATGAAGCGAGGTTTCCTGGTGGGGAACCTCTTCTTAGAGCCCGCTAGTATCCTGGCAATGCGATTTGTCTTGGTCAGCAGTGATGCATATATCATAGCGAAGCTGAGACCAGGCAGTAGCCGAGACAGGGTACATGACAATGTGGAGGGCTTGGCCAAGATTGGGAATGTGGCAGCATGACTCAGTATCATCCCAGCCAGTATCAGGTAACTCAGTTCTCGTGTAGAGGACTTCACAACAGGTGTGTTATTGAACCTCAGAAATACTGCGCCAGCAAACGCCGTGGACAGGAACCCAAGGCATGAGAATGCCATGGATACGATTGCCTGGGAGTCTGACCACCGCACATACTCTGGGGGAATCCTGTTACATCCTGCAACACACGAGTGGTATGTGTGAGATTCACTTTCCTTTCTCTACTCAGTCTTTTACAAACTATTATCAAAAACATTTACTCTTCTACCTACTTCTTGTTATTACAGGTTTACATATTTCCTTGTTTGTGTAAAAAGAATATGGTGGGCTTAAGTGATAGTCAGATTTTTAAAAGGCATGTCACTGTGTTGTGCTTTTAAAATTCCATGCTCTTTGCATAATCACTAGAAAAAAGAATAGCGACTCACCACTTCAAAAGAGTATTTAAAAATTCAAACCAATAACAAATAATATCTGAAAAATGTTAACGTCACACATAAACAGTATCCTTTAATGAGACCTGGACTTTTCTGTAGTAACATTTTGTTCTTATAAATTTTATAAAAGTTCTTCAGGTTACTCAGAGAAAATTTAAGATGTACATTTTATTTGTCATGCAAAACATCAAAAGAGAGTATTTTAATCAAAATGATTAAAAACATTTTTGAAAAAATAAGAAAAATTTCTATGTAAAAGGTAGGTTGGGATTTTGTTGAAAGTGTTTGTGTCACATCCGTGGAAGAAGTGAACATAAATACCAAGTTGTGGTCATCTGATTGTTTGGTTTTGAATTATGCTATTCACAGACACACAAATCTTTTTGGATTGAAGGGAACTGAAAACATGTATTTCTAGTGGAACTAATTGTGATCAGAAGCATCTTCACTTACCGGTCTTGTTTGTGTTTGGCCAGAACCCGTGACGACAAGGAACACACGTGGTCTCATCTGCAAGTATCTCGTTCACAGCACATGGGACACACACCCAGCAACATTTCTGTTCTTGTCCTCCTGTCTGCAAGTTCTGCCAACATAACAAACACCGTGCAGTACACAGCACATAGTCACAACCGTATCACCCAGCATTAAGCTGCTGATGTTACCTTGTAGTAGCCAGGTTGGCAGGGCTGCGAGCATACAGACTCTACGATGTATCCCATGCCTGGCCACTGCAACTCGTCGTCTCTCATGATGAGTGTACCATTGTTCCAGTCACCGATCCTCATGTAGTCGTAGCTCCCGTTGGCAAGTTGTTGGAAATTCATGATATTGTACCTGTCACATTACATTCAAACCTCCCTGTTAAATAATTTCTGCATAAACTTACTTATTTAGTTGGCCTACCCTCCTCGCATGTAGGGCTTATACCCGCACCTAGGTCGAGAAGCAGACAAACATGGAATCAGAGAATGAAGAACCTGCAATGGGAGATCAGTCCATTGCCAGGTATGAGAGTGAGGAAGATGATATGAAATGAAGGTGAAATGGATGATAGGAAAAGTGATGATGGAATGAATGGCGGGGGAAACTGGAGAAAACCCACCCAGATGCTGCTTATTGAACACAAATACCACATGTGTGCCCCTGGGATCGAACCCAGGCCGCTTTGGTGGGGTCTAACCACTTGGCCACTATGTGTTTTGCATAAATTCTCACCTCAAAACAAGATTATAGAGTTTTAGATGGAGCATACAGGCAACTCTCCTCCGTTTATGAGGACTCAACTAACTTATCCTTACGCTTAATCATAAGAATAAACTTGAATGGTAGTGGGAGGAGAATCAGAGAATATAAATAGTGTTTATTACAGACAGTAATGTTGTTTAAATATTGTGTTTCATCCTAAATATTTATATTTATTGCTGACAATCCAGTCTTACCAAACTTGGTATTTAAGTTGAGCGTCTTATAAGGACGTGACACAAACATTTTCAATAAATCACCCTACACCTTTCTATGCAAAGATGTCTCTAATGATTTTTATTTAAATACCACATGTTTAAGATATTTACATGATGAATTGGAAATAGCCTTGAAGTCCTCTTTACTCTGAATGACTGGTAAACCATAACTCTTACTGCACAGCAATTGCTAGAACACATAATCCGTGTCTAATGTGACATTTACCACTTCCGAGATATTCTTTGTTATTGGTCTGAATTTTCAAATACTTTTACTTTTTTCAAGTGCTAAGTTACAATGTTTTTTTTTCTTCGTGTTATGATGCAAACAGCATGTCACATAATCACTTCACCTACTGTATTCTTCTACAACACAGTTTATCTTGATTAACAACAAGTAGATGGAAGAATAGTTTATAGAATAATGAGTGGAGAAAGTAATTTGAATGCAACATATAATGCCTTTCATTTAGGAAAGGCTATTATAATATAGCGCTAAGCTAAACAAGATTGAAGTGTATGAGCTTCATATTTACTAGATACATGACTATAAAAAATGTTATTCCTTTATCTTTAATAGTTTTTGAGTTATGATGGAAGCCATTTGTAAAAATCTGATGTGATACATTCACATGACTTCCTCTACCTTGTATCGTTTATTGGTGGGTACACAAACTATTCTTATTGAAGTTTTTTTTTTCTATCTACTACATTTTAATCCAAATAAACCTTTGCAGAAACAGCTACATTACACATTTCGTTATAGATACAAAGAGAACAGCGATAGTCAAATGTTTAACAACTGGACGCTATAGCTGGCCTTAAAATTCCATACTGTTTCCATGAAATCGCGAGAAACAACTGAATATTGACCAGAATTTAAAAGAATGACCAGGTATTGAATAATCTGAACCATTAATAACAGATGCCTTATGCCACGAAAAATCTTATTTTAAATAAATTGTGTGTTTTAAACAGATCTATATAGTTTTGTATAGTATGTTTTCATTTAACGTTTACCACTTATACAAAATTGCTTGTGAATGAAGAGTGCTTGCAGGAAATTATAGGATACGTTTTATTTGTCAGGTAAATATCATCAATATATGAAAATTGTTAGAGCCATATCTTAGAAAACATAAGATTTTGAAAAATGTTCCATGTAAAGAGTAGAGTGCATCTTTGAACGTAAATACCAACTTTCCTATTTATCAGACATTTTGTTTTTGAGTTATGCTGTTCATAGACACACATTACATGCATGCATGCACGTGAAACTTTTCTAAAAATGCTTCTTTTTTTTATTTAGGTGGCCTCAAAATACGTATTTTTGGTAAAATCTTGATATACAATTTTTGGGTGGAATGCAGTACGTTCTCTACCTGCTAGAGAAAGTAAAGATAACAGTTAGAGCAAATGAGCATCAAACTGAAATTGTGTATCACTTGTATGTTGGCGACATTGCTTGAACTTTACAAATATACATACATAATGTTCCTTTCTCTGCTACATTAAAGAGCAAAGCACATTTCATAAATAAAAAGTCTTATGTGTTGCACTCACATGACTTTCTCTACTCTTGTTCAAACTATTTTTATAAACTCTTATTCTCCATCTACTTCATGTTAATCGAGATATCGAGATGTTAATCTTATTGCTAATTTTCTTGTAGGTGCAAGGGGAATATGGTAGACTTTAAGCGATAGTCTAATGTTTTAAGAGCTGGTTGCTATGTCTCTTTGTGTGTCCAGGACATAAAAAACAAACGAACAACGAATTCCCATTTGAGAAAAAAATGTAAGTATTGGAAACTCAGACAAATAACAAGGAATATCTCGGAAATGGTTCACTCCACAACAAAAATGTATATGACATAAATTGTGTGTTTTAACGAGATCTACATTTTTTGTGTAGAAAAATTTTGGGTATCTCTTACAGTTTACCAGATGCAAAAGCCTTTCAGAAACAAGAGAACATTTGGGGACATTTTATTTGCCATATATGATATTTGAGTCAAAATCATTACAGCCATTTTTGGATAAATCAAAATGTTGCATGTAAAGGGTGGGAGGATTTCTTGAAATTCTTCATGTCACATCTTTGAAAGATACTGAAGCAACTGTTTCTTTATGAGTTATGCTGTTCAAAGGCACACACATGAGCTTTTTCTAAAAGTGCTTTTTTTAAATTCAGGGGTCCTCAAAACATGTATTTCCGGTAAAATCTCGTATCGAGTTTTTGGGTAGAATGCAATACCTTCCCTACTTACTATATGTAGTAGAGAAAGTAAAAAGATAAAAAATACTTAAATTATTGAAAATGAATTCATGTTAAGCATTGATATTACTCCACTTGCCAAATCACTAGCAGGATATATTGTTCTCCTTCTTCTTTTTTCTTTTCTTCTTCTTCTCCTCCTGCTTCTCTTCTTCCTCCTACTTTTCTTTTTTATTCCTCCTCCTCTTCTACTTCTGTTTCTCCTCTTCTACTTCTGTTTCTCCTCTTCCTTCTTCTTCTGCTCCTCCTCCTACTCTTCTTGTTCTCCTTCTTCCTCCTCTTCTTCATAATGTTCTTTGTCCTCTTCCTCTTTCCTTTGTCTTCTTTTTAATAGCTAAAATAAAAATAATAAAAGTATATAAATGGAGAGAAGTTTTAAAAGAGGAATTCATGAAAGAACTAAAGTCAAAAGTGTGGTATAAAAATAGATATGGATGAGGGAAACTTAGAAAAAGCTCTTGTTATTAACCAGAGCAGGAGTAGGGATGGATGGAAGGTGAAGAAATTAAGGGGTGGTTTGATGGAGAATGTAGAAATAAAAAAAAGGAGGTATTTAAAGAGCTTATTAGAAGGAGAAGATCAGAGAAGGAAAGGGATAGACAAAATCTGATGAAACTTAAGGGGGAATATAAAGGTTTGCTTGTGGTTAAGAAGAAAGAATGGCAGGGAAACATAGAAAAGAAACTAAAGGCAGCAATAGAAAGTAAGGATAGTAAAAAAATATGGGAAATAGTGAGGATGATGAACAAGAAGAAAGAGGAAAAAAATGAAATTACACTGAACGAATGGATAGGGTATTTTAGAAAGCTAATTGGAGAAGGGAAGAAGGTAAAGTTAGATATAAAAGAGATAGGACAAGAAGGAATATTTAATGAGAAATTAGATGGTGAATTCAGGGAGCTGGAAGTTTATCAGCAAATAAGAAATATAAAAAAAAGGCAAGGCAGTAGGAATAGATGGAATGTCAGGGGAATTTTGGAAAATATATGGGGAAATGCAAAGCAGTCTAAAAGTGATGACAAAATTATTAAATAAAATCAAAGAAAAGAATGATATACCAGAATGTTGGAAAATAAGTATGGTGGTACCAATTTATAAAGGAAAGGGAGGAGCAAATAAACCAGAAAACTATAGGGGAATAAGTTTATTATCAATATTAGGAAAAATATACACAAGTATACTGGCCGACAGATTAAGAAGTTGGGTGGAAGAAGGAAAAGTATCAGAATATCAAGCAGGGTTTAGGAAAGGTAAACAGACAATAGATAATATATTTATAATAAAGACGATAATAGATAAGTATTTGAGTAGGAAAAGAGGAAGGATATATATGTTTTTTGCAGATTTTGAAAAAGCATTTGATACAATAAATAGAGAAGCATTAGTGTATAAATTAAGTAAGAAAGGGGTAAGCAAAAACTTTATAAAAGAAATTACAAAGATTTATGAAGACATAAGATTCTGTATAAGATGTAAAAATAATGGAGTTACAGAAATGACGGAGCAAAAAATAGGATTAAGACAAGGGTGCAAATTGAGTCCTATACTATTTAATATATTCATAGATGACATATTAGAAAGAGTGAAAGAAAAAAATCTGCACTGCCCCATAATAGCAAATACAGAGATACCAGGTTGATCTTATGGTCGGGGCTATAACGGTAATTGGGCTACAGAAAGCAGTTAATGGGATACATGAATTTTGTGAAGAATGGGGAATAAAAGTAAATATAAATAAATCAAACGTTATGGTATTTAAAAGAGGAAATAAACTAAAAAGAGAAGAGAAATGGCAGATGGGGGTTTAAAGTTAGAAGTCGTCAAGGAGATGGATTATTTGGGGGTGAGGATGAGCAGTAATGGCGAATGGGGGGGCGCATAGCAGGAAGGTTACAGCTAAAGGAAAGGCAGCAATGACAGGAGTAAGGATGTGTAAATATAAATTAGAAATGCCAACTAAATGGATAGAAAGAATGTACCAAGCATTGGTAGAAGCAACAATGCTATATGCAGCAGAAATTTGGGGGGGATCGGATTTAAGCAGGAAAATAGACCAGAGTTACAGAATGTTTTGCAAAGAGCTATTGAGGTTAACAAGATCAGCACCAGGGGAAGTAGCATTAGTGGAATTAGGAAGAACAAGAAGAAAGGGAGTGATACTGGAAAGGATATTAAAATTTTGGTATAGATGCCTGAGAAAAGATAAAGAGGAAATTTTAAAGATATGCATGGAACAACAAAAGAGTATAAAAAACAAAAATAGCTGGTGGACAGGGGTAGAAAAAATTATGGAGAAGATAGGAATGGGAGATATTTGGAGAGCAGGAGAAAGAAATAGAAACGGCTTCTGGATAATAGTAAGAAACAGAGTGGATGACATTGAAAGACAAGAGATTTGGGGAAGCTTAGAAAACAAAAAGTCATTAGGGTTCTACAGATTATTAAAAAGGAATTGGGGAAGGGAAGGGTATGTAGATTATTGTAATAGGGCAGAAAAAGAAGCGTTTGCATGGATGAGAACAGGATCAATGTACTTGAGAGGGATAAGGGGTAACAAAAACGGAATTTGTGAATTATGCAGAGGAAATGAAAGCACAGAGCATTATATGACAGAATGCAAAGAATTAGCAGAATGGAAAAAAATGGGGGAAAAAAATGGATAGGAAAATAGTAGCAATTAAAATGCTAACGAGAAAAGAAGAAAAGCAAAATAAGAATATGGGGGAGTTCCTAAAGAAAGTAAAAGAGAAATGGATTAGAAAAGTAAGAGAGATAAGAAAAGTAGAAAGGCAAACGGAGGAAGGAGAAGATGGACAATAGGGATTAAAGAAAGCAAGGGATGATTAGATGAGCCAGAAGGCCAGGGTGCCAGGCAAAAAGAGCAGTATAGCTGGCAAGAAAAAACATTTGTACATAGGTTAAGTTAGTTTCTAAGAGGAATATTGTAAAAAGAATATGTAGAAGAATATGTACAAATAAAGTATCTGTCTGTCTGTCTGTCTTGTCTTCTTTTTCTTCATCTTCTTTGTATCTTATTTTTCTTTATCTTAGTCTTCATCTTCTTCATCTTCATCCTCCTGCTTTTCTTCTTCTTGTTCCTCCTCCTCTTCTCCTTTCCTGTCTATCATTTGCTGAAATTTCAAAGTTCTCATTCTATGGGAAACAACGTTTTGAGCAGACAATAGTTCTATCTCTAAATTCTCCAACGTCACACCAAATGGTGCTGCTGCACATACCCAGGGTAGTGACTATTCACTAGTCGACCAGAAGCTGAAAATGTGGACAATAGAACCTCAAAACATGCTCTGCCAATAATTTGGCAAGTGGCGCAATATAAGAACTTAACATCAGTTTATTTTCAATAATTTAATTGTGTGTGCAAGTTCAAATAAAATAAATTACTTAAATTAAAATAAATTGAGTTTTATTTATGAAAGCTCTTTAACTACTATGGTTGTTAACATCCCATTGTATACTGGGTATGAAAGACCGGTAATTTTGCTCAGGGGCCTCTTTATCACGCTTGAGGTTCTTTTACGTGCCATAAATCTACGACATGGGGCCACTGGCTCTATTTCCTTTCCAAAAGAAGTCATGCTAAGGATTTTTACACACAAAAAAATCCATTGCCAGGTTTGAACCCATGACATCTGAAACCAGAGTACCCCTAGAGCACCCTGCGTGAAGGTGTCCTCTTGTTTACATATTGGCACTGTGTTCTGAGTGCTAGTTCTGCAATATATCTCTTACATCATCATATCTAGACTGTTTCAAACCGTTTGCTGATTACATCATTCTGCGCAGAGAGACATATGGCCAGGAAAGAAAATGTGCATCAGATACTGTAATGCCATCGGGGTCAAAGAAAACAAGAGTTGAGTCAAGGAAGACTGGATAGGAGGGGATTTGAAGGAATGTAACTCACCTAGCTGACCAGCACCATGATTTTGTTACAACGGTTCCTTTAACTCTTCAATTATGAGAAGCAATTAAAGTGTCTCCTGATTACTAACAATTGCACTGCACATTTCAGCTTTATATGTCATAATCATTACATAAAATGCTCCAGACATCAACAGTTTTTAGTGATTAACTTTTAAAATTCTACAATTATTGCTAGAGAAGCTCACAAAGTTGATTTTTAAAGTTCCTATATTTTCATAGCTTTATAATGATAACATTGAAAAATAACAAAGTCTATTTTTTCCTGTAATTTTTAAAACACTCCATTGTGGTTTTCTTAACAATAAGAAATAAAGATTTGAATCGAATGCAACAAGGTGTTACATGTGGAGCATTTTCAATTAACATGTACAAAATTGACTAAATCAAGAACAAAACAATTAACACAAATGCACATAACTCAGTGAAATATTGCCATAACACCACTTCTATGCTGCTGGAATGAAAACTCTGCACAATGTTGCCAAAGCATGTACTTGGACGTATACAAGTGTGTATATCTAATGCTCAGGGTTTACCATTCCCCTTCTTCCTCCCCAACACTTAGCGCTAAAGTCTGGAGTTGTTTACAAATTAATAAATGATTCCTTAATGCATAGCAGACAACTTTCTGTACATGTGATACGCCTGAACATAGCAAGCATCAAGGATAAATTCCTAATTAATCTTATCAACAGCAAGGACATGGGAGGATATTGTGAATTTCTAGATGTGCATGTACGCACCTACCTCCCTGGTGGGTCGCCTCGTCGATCAAACTCCACCAGCTCCTCATCATCTCCATACGTGAAAGTCACATTCAACAGGTACTTCTGTGGAGAGAAACATGATGCGATAATAAGCATCACTATCTCGTACTGAGACACAAAACTCCTCCTCTCCTGTGTATTCTCACATTACTGCATACATGCACAATACACAAAACAAAATGACAAAAATAACAACCACGAAACATCCTTCATGAATGTTAAACCTCGGTAAATTTAACCACGTATTGATGCATACTTCAAAAACAGCCTACGCCACAGACATAAACTGTATACTTCATAGACCTCTAAATTTGTTACGTAATAAACTCTTTCTAACTTTTGTGGTTACAAATTACACAAAATTTAACAAAATCCACTCAGAATAAACAGGACATTAAACGCTAATCACAAAAAATTCAACATTTACATTATGTTTTGTCATGTAAATGTCTAAAATATACAGTACATGATACAAGCAATTTTGCTGTCTCTCTCCCTAATAATACAATGTAAATAGACTAAACTTCTCTAGTCCCACTTACTCATCTCACAGTCCATGCTGTCTGTCTCCCCGCCACTTTACTGGTCTTGACTCACTTACTCATGTCACAGTATATGCTGTCTGTCTCCCCGCCAACTTACTGGACTTGACTCACTTACTCAGTCTCACAGTACATTATGTCTGTCTCCCAGCCACTTTACTGCTCTTGACTCACTTACTCAGTCTCACAGTATATGATGTCTGTCTACCCACCATCCTACTGGTCTTGATCCACTTACTCAGTCTCACAGTATATGATGTCTGTCTCCCAGCCACCTTACTGATCTTGACTCACTTACTCAGGCTCACAGTACATTATGTCTGTCTCCCAGCCACCTTACTGGTCTTGACTCACTTACTCAGGCTCACAGTATATGATGTCTGCCTCCCCACCACCTTACAGGTCCTGAAAACATACTCATGACAGAGTATATGATGTCTGTCTCCCCGCCATCATACTGGTCTTGACTCACTTACTCAGTCTCACAGTCCATGCTGTCTGTCTCCCCGCCACCTTACTGGTCTTGACTCACTTACTCAGTCTCACAGTATATGATGTCTGTCTCCCCACCATCCTACTGGTCTTGATCCACTTACTCAGTCTCACAGTATATGATGTCTATCTCCCAGCCACCTTACTGATCCTGACTCACTTACTCAGGCTCACAGTACATTATGTCTGTCTCCCAGCCACCTTACTGGTCTTGACTCACTTACTCAGGCTCACAGTATATGATGTCTGCCTCCCCACCACCTTACAGGTCCTGAAAACATACTCATGACAGAGTATATGATGTCTGTCTCCCCGCCATCATACTGGTCTTGACTCAGTTACTCAGTCTCACAGTACATGATGTCTGTCTCCCAGTCACCTTAATGGTCTTGACTCACTTACTCAGTCTCACACTACATGATGTCTGTCTCCCAGTCACCTTACTGGTCTTGACTCACTTACTCAGTCTCACAGTACATGATGTCTGTCTCCCAGCCACCTTATTGGTTTTGACTCACTTACTCAGTCTCACATATACGATGTCTGCCTCCCCACCACCTTACAGGTCTTGACTCACTTACTCAGGCTCACAGTATATGATGTCTGCCTACCCACCACCTTACTGGTCTTGACTCACTTACTCAGTCTCACAGTACATGATGTCTGCCTCCCCACCACCTTACTGGTCTTGACTCACTCACTCAGGCTCACAGTATATGATGTCTGCCTCCCCAATACCTTACTGGTCTTGACTCACTTACTCAGTCTCACAGTATATGATGTCTGTCTCCCAGCCACCTTACTGGTTTTGACTCACTTACTCAGTCTCACAGTCCATGCTGACTGTCTCCCCGCCACCTTACCGGTCTTGACTCACTTACTCAGTCTCATAGTATATGATGTCTGTTTCCCCGCCACCTTACTGGTATTGACACACTTACTCATGTCACAGAATATGATATCTGTCTCCCCACCAACTTACTGGTCTTGACTCACTTACTCAGTCTCACAGTACATGATGTCTGTCTCCCAGCCACCTTACTGGTCTTGACTCAATTACTCAGGCACACAGTATATGATGTCTGTCTCCCCACCACCTTACTGGTCTTGACTCACTTACTCAGTCTCACAGTACATGATGTCTGTCTCCCAGCCACCTTACTAATCTTGACTCACCCACTCAGTCTCACTGTATATGATGTCTGTCTCCCCACAACCTTACTGGTTTTGACTCACTTACTCAGTCTCACAGTACATGATGTCTGTCTCCCAACCACCTTACTGGTCTTGATTCACCCACTCAGTCTCACTGTATATGATGTCTGTCTCCCCACCACCTTACTGGTTTTGATTCACTTACTCAGTCTCACAGTCCATGCTGACTGTCACCCCGCCACCTTACTGGTCTTGACTCACTTACTCAGTCTCACAGTATATAATGTCTGTCTTCCCGCCACCTTACTGGTCTTGACACACTTACTCACGTCACAGTATATGATGTCTGTCTCCCCACAACCTTACTGGACTTGACACACTTACTCACGTCACAGTATATGATGTCTGTCTCCCCACCGCCTTACTGGACTTGACTCACTTACTCAGTCTCACAGTCCATGCTGAATGCCTCCCCGCCACATTACTAGTCTTGAATCCCATACTCAGTCTCACATATATAATGTCTGTCTCCCCACAACCTTACTGGACTTGACACACTTACTCACGTCACAGTATATAATGTCTGTCTCCCCACCACCTTACTGGACTTGACTCACTTACTCAGTCTCACAGTCCATGCTGAATGTCTCCCCGCCACATTACTAGTCTTGAATCACCTACTCAGTCTCACAGTCCATGCTGAATGTCTCCCCGCCACATTACTAGTCTTGAATCACTTACTCATGTCAAGGTATATGATGTCTTTCATCCCGCCACCTTACTGGTCTTGACACACTTACTCATGTCACAGTATATGATGTCTGTCTCGCCACCAACTTACTGGTCTTGACACACTTACTCATGTCACAGTATATGATGTCTTTCATCCCAGCACCTTACTGGTCTTGACACACTTACTCATGTCACAGTATATGATGTCTTTCAACCCACCACCTTACTGGTCTTGACACACTTACTCATGTCACAGTATATGATGTCTGTCTCCCCACCACCTTACTGGTCATGACACACTTACTCATGTCACAGTATATGATGTCTGTCTCCCCACCACCTTACTAGTCTTGACACACTTACTCATGTCACAGTATATGATGTCTGTCTCACCGCCACCTTACTAGTCTTGACACACTTACTCATGTCACAGTATATGATGTCTGTCTCCCCACCACCTTACTAGTCTTGACACACTTACTCATGTCACAGTATATGATGTCTGTCTCACCGCCACCTTACTAGTCTTGACACACTTACTCATGTCACAGTATATGATGTCTTTCATCCCACCACCTTACTGGTCTTGACACACTTACTCATGTCACAGTATATGATGTCTGTCTCCCCACCACCTTACTGGTCTTGACACACTTACTCATGTCACAGTATATGATGTCTGTCTCCCCACCACCTTACTGGTCTTGACACACTTACTCATGTCACAGTATATGATGTCTGTCTCCCCACCACCTTACTGGTCTTGACTCACATACTCATGTCACAGTATATGATGTCTGTCTCCCCACCACCTTACTGGTCTTGACTCATATACACAGGCTCACAATATATGGTGGCTGTCTCCCCACCACCTTACTGGTCTTGACTCACATACTCATGTCACAGTATATGATGTCTGTCTCCCCACCACCTTACTGGTCCTGACTCACATACTCATGTCACAGTATATGATCTCTGTCTCCCCACCACCTTACTGGTCTTGACTCACATACTCATGTCACAGTATATGATGTCTGTCTCCCCTCCACCTTACTCGTCTTGACTCATATACTCATGTCACAGTATATGATGTCTGTCTCCCCTCCACCTTACTGGTCTTGACTCACATACTCATGTCACAGTATATGATGTCTGTCTCCCCACCACCTAACTGGTCTTGACACACTTACTCATGTCACAGTATATGATGTCTGTCTCCCCTCCATCTTACTGGTCTTGACTCACATACACAGGCTCACTATATATGATGTCTGTCTCCCCACCAACCTACTGGTCTTGACACACTTACTCATGTCACAGTATATGATGTCTGTCTCCCCTCCATCTTACTGGTCTTGACACACTTACTCATGTCACAGTATATGATGTCTGTCTCCCCTCCATCTTACTGGTCTT
This sequence comes from Deroplatys truncata, assembly GCA_030765065.1. NCBI lineage: Eukaryota > Metazoa > Arthropoda > Insecta > Mantodea > Mantidae > Deroplatys > Deroplatys truncata. Next base: position 85,944 of record JAUKNL010000059.1, read on the forward strand.
GACACACTTACTCATGTCACAGTATATGATGTCTGCCTCCCCTCCATCTTACTGGTCTTGACACACATACTCATGTCACAGTATATGATGTCTGTCTCCCCACCAACTTACTGGTCTTGACACACATTCTCATGTCACAGTATATGATGTCTGTCTCCCCACCAACTTACTGGTCTTGACACACTTACTCATGTCACAGTATATGATGTCTGCCTCCCCTCCATCTTACTGGTCTTGACACACATACTCATGTCACAGTATATGATGTCTGTCTCCCCACCAACTTACTGGTCTTGACACACATACTCATGTCACAGTATATGATGTCTGTCTCTCCTCCATCTTACTGGTCTTGACACACATACTCATGTCACAGTATATGATGTCTGTCTCCCCTCCATCTTACTGGTCTTAACTCACATACTCATGTCAGAGTATATGATGTCTGTCTCCCCACCAACTTACTGGTCTTGACACACATACTCATGTCACAGTATATGATGTCTGTCACCACGCCACCTTACGGGTCTTGACTCACATACTCATGTCACAGAATATGATGTCTGTCTCCCCTCCACCTTACTCGTCTTGACTCATATACTCATGTCACAGTATATGATGTCTGTCTCCCTTCCAACTTACTGGTCTTGACTCACATACTCATGTCACAGTATATGATGTCTGTCTCCCCACCACCTGACTGGTCTTGACACACTTACTCATGTCACAGTATATGATGTCTGTCTCCCCTCCATCTTACTGGTCTTGACTCACATACACAGGCTCACTATATATGATGTCTGTCTCCCCACCAACCTACTGGTCTTGACACACTTACTCATGTCACAGTATATGATGTCTGTCTCCCCTCCATCTTACTGGTCTTGACACACTTACTCATGTCACAGTATATGATGTCTGTCTCCCCTCCATCTTACTGGTCTTGACACACTTACACATGTCACAGTATATGATGTCTGCCTCCCCTCCATCTTACTGGTCTTGACTCACATACTCATGTCACAGTATATGATGTCTGTCTCCCCACCAACTTACTGGTCTGGACACACTTACTCATGTCACAGTATATGATGTCTGTCTCCTCACCAACTTACTGGTCTTGACTCACATACTCAAGTCACAGTATATGATGTCTGTCCCCGCACTACCTTACTGGTCTTGACACACATACTCATGTCACAGTATATGATGTCTGTCTCCCCACCAACTTACTGGTCTTGACACACATACTCATGTCACAGTATATGATGTCTGTCTCTCCTCCATCTTACTGGTCTTGACACACATACTCATGTCACAGTATATGATGTCTGTCTCCCCTCCATCTTACTGGTCTTAACTCACATACTCATGTCAGAGTATATGATGTCTGTCTCCCCACCAACTTACTGGTCTTGACACACATACTCATGTCACAGTATATGATGTCTGTCTCCACGCCACCTTACGGGTCTTGACTCACATACTCATGTCACAGAATATGATGTCTGTCTTCCCACAAACTTACTGGTCTTGACACACTTACTCATGTCACAGTATATGATGTCTGTCTCCCCACCACCTTATTGGTCTTGACACACTTACTCATGTCACAGTATATGCTGTCTGTCTCCACGCCACCTTACTGGTCTTGACTCACATACTCATGTCACAGTATATGATGTCTGTCTCCCCACCAACTTACTGGTCTGGACACACTTACTCATGTCACAGTATATGATGTCTGTCTCCTCACCAACTTACTGGTCTTGACTCACATACTCAAGTCACAGTATATGATGTCTGCCCCGCACTACCTTACTGGTCTTGACACACATACTCATGTCACAGTATATGATGTCTGTCTCCCCACCAACTTACTGGTCTTAACACACTTACTAATGTCACAGTATATGATGTCTGTCTCCTCACTAACTTACTGGTCTTGACACACATACTCATGTCATAGTATATGATGTCTGTCTCCCCACCAACTTACTGGTCTTGACACACTTACTTATGTCACAGTATATGATGTCTGTCTCCCCACCAACTTACTGATCTTGAATCACATACTCATGTCACAGTATATGATGTCTGTCTCCCCTCCATCTTACTGGTCTTGATCCACTTACTCAGTCTCACAGTATATGATGTCTGTCTCCCAGCCACCTTACTGATCTTGACTCACTTACTCAGGCTCACAGTACATTATGTCTGTCTCCCCACCAACTTACTGGTCTTGACACACTTACTCATGTCACAGCATATGATGTCTGTCTCCCCACCCCCTTACTGGGCTTGACACACTTACTCATGTCACAGTATATGATGTCTGTCTCCCCACCATCTTACTGGTCTTGACTCACATACTCATGTCACAGTATATGATGTCTGTCTCCCCACCCCCTTACTGGTCTTGACTCACATACTCATGTCACAGTATATGATGTCTGTCTCCCCTCCATCTTACTGGTCTTGACTCACATACTCATGTCACAGTATATGATGTCTGTCTCCCCACTCCCTTACTGGTTTTGACTCACATACTCATGCCACAGTATATGATGTCTGTCTCCCCTCCATCTTACTGGTCTTGACACACTTACTCATGTAACAGTATATGATGTCTTTCTCCCCACCTTCATACTGGTCTTGACACACTTACTCATGCCACAGTATATGTTATCTGTCTCCCCCCCCCCATCATAATGGTCTTGACTTACTACTCAGTCTCACAGTACATGATGTCTGTCTCCCAGCCACCTTAAAGTTCTTGACTCACTTACTCATTCTCACAGTACATGATGTCTGTCTCCCAGCCACCTTAATGGTCTTGACTCACTTACCCAGTCTCACAGTACATGATGTCTGTCTCCCAGCCACCTTACTGGTCCTGACTCACTTACTCAGTCTTACAGTACATGATGTCTGTCTCCCCTCAATCTTACTGGTCTTGACACTCATACTCATGTCACAGTATATGATGTCTGTCTCTCCTCCATCTTACTGGTCTTGACACACATACTCATGTCACAGTATATGATGTCTGTCTCCCCTCCATCTTACTGGTCTTGACTCACATACTCATGTCACAGTATATGATGTCTGTCACCCCACCACCTGACTGGTCTTGACAAACTTACTCATGTCACAGTATATGATGTCTGTCTCCCCTCCCTCTTACTGGTCTTGACTCACATACACAGGCTCACTATATATGATGTCTGTCTCCCCACCAACCTACTGGTCTTGACACACTTACTCATGTCACAGTATATGATGTCTGTCTCCCCTCCATCTTACTGGTCTTGACACACTTACTCATGTCACAGTATATGATGTCTGTCTCCCCTCCATCTTACTGGTCTTGACACACATACTCATGTCACAGTATATGATGTCTGTCTCCCCACCAACTTACTGGTCTTGACACACATACTCATGTCACATTATATGATGTCTGTCTCCCCACCAACTTACTGGTCTTGACACACTTACTCATGTCACAGTATATGATGTCTGTCTCCCCTCCATCTTACTGGTCTTGACACACTTACTCATGTCACAGTATATGATGTCTGTCTCCCCTCCATCTTACTGGTCTTGACACACATACTCATGTCACAGTATATGATGTCTGTCTCCCCACCAACTTACTGGTCTTGACACACATACTCATGTCACAGTATATGATGTCTGTCTCCAAGCCACCTTACTGGTCTTGACTCACATACTTATGTCACAGAATATGATGTCTGTCTCCCCACAAACTTACTGGTCTTGACACACTTACTCATGTCACAGTATATGATGTCTGTCTCCACGCCACCTTACTGGTCTTGACTCACATACTCATGTCACAGTATATGATGTCTGTCTCCCCACCAACTTACTGGTCTGGACACACTTACTCATGTCACAGTATATGATGTCTGTCTCCTCACCAGCTTACTGGTCTTGACTCACATACTCATGTCACAGTATATGATGTCTGTCCCCGCACTACCTTACTGGTCTTGACACGCATACTCATGTCACAGTATATGATGTCTGTCTCCCCACCAACTTACTGGTCTTGACACACTTACTCATGTCACAGTATATGATGTCTGTCTCCTCACTAACTTACTGGTCTTGACACACATACTCATGTCATAGTATATGATGTCTGTCTCCCCACCAACTTACTGGTCTTGACTCACATACTCATGTCACAGTATATGATGTCTGTCTCCCTACAACCTTACTGGTCTTGACACACTTACTCATGTCACAGTATATGATGTCTGTCTCCCCACCAACTTACTGGTCTTGACTCACATACTCATGTCACAGTATATGATGTCTGTCTCCCCTCCATCTTACTGGTCCTGACTCACATACTCATGTCATAGTATATGATGTCTGTCTCCCCTCCATCTTACTGGTCTTAGTCACATACTCATGTCACAGTATATGATGTCTGTCTACCCACCAACTTACTGGTCTTGACACACTTACTCATGTCACAGTATATGATGTCTGTCTCCCCACCCCCTTACTGGGCTTGACACACTTACTCATGTCACAGTATATGATGTCTGTCTCCCCTCCATCTTACTGGTCTTGACTCACATACTCATGTCACAGTATATGATGTCTTTCTCCCCACCCCCTTACTGGTCTTGACTCACATACTCATGTCACAGTATATGATGTGTGTCTCCCCTCCATCTTACTGGTCTTGACTCACATACTCATGTCACAGTATATGATGTCTGTCTCCCCACTCCCTTACTGGTTTTGACTCACATACTCATGTCACAGTATATGATGTCTGTCTCCCCTCCATCTTACTGGTCTTGACACACTTACTCATGTCACAGTATATGATGTCTTTCTCCCCACCACCTTACTGGTCTTGACACACTTACTCATGTCACAGTATATGATGTCTGTCTCCCCACCACCTTACTGGTCTTGACACACTTACTCATGTCACAGTATATGATGTCTGTCTCCCCACCACCTTACTGGTCTTGACACACTTACTCATGTCACAGTATATGATGTCTGTCTCCCCACCTACTTACTGGTCTTGACTCACATACTCATGTCACAGTATATGATGTCTGTCTCCCCACCACCTTACTGGTCTTGACTCATATACACAGGCACACAATATCTGGTGGCTGTCTCCCCACCACCTTACTGGTCTTGACTCACATACTCATGTCACAGTATATGATGTCTGTCTCCCCACCACCTTACTGGTCCTGACTCACATACTCATGTCACAGTATATGATCTCTGTCTCCCCACCACCTTACTGGTCTTGACTCACATACTCATGTCACAGTATATGATGTCTGTCTCCCCTCCACCTTACTCGTCTTGACTCATAACCTCATGTCACAGTATATGATGTCTGTCTCCCCACCACCTTACTGGTCTTGACTCACATACTCATGTCACAGTATATGATGTCTGTCTCCCAACCACCTGACTGGTCTTGACACACTTACTCATGTCACAGTATATGATGTCTGTCTCCCCTCCATCTTACTGGTCTTGACTCACATACACAGGCTCACTATATATGATGTCTGTCTCCCCACCAACCTACTGGTCTTGACACACTTACTCATGTCACAGTATATGATGTCTGTCTCCCCTCCATCTTACTGGTCTTGACACACTTACTCATGTCACAGTATATGATGTCTGTCTCCCCTCCATCTTACTGGTCTTGACACACATCTCATGTCACAGTATATGATGCCTGTCTCCCCACCAACTTACTGGTCTTGACACACATACTCATGTCACAGTATATGATGTCTGTCTCCCCACCAACTTACTGGTCTTGACACACTTACTCATGTCACAGTATATGATGTCTGCCTCCCCTCCATCTTACTGGTCTTGACACACATACTCATGTCACAGTATATGATGTCTGTCTCCCCACCAACTTACTGGTCTTGACACGCATACTCATGTCACAGTATATGATGTCTGTCTCTCCTCCATCTTACTGGTCTTGACACACATACTCATGTCACAGTATATGATGTCTGTCTCCCCTCCATCTTACTGGTCTTGACTCACATACTCATGTCACAGTATATGATGTCTGTCTCCCCACCAACTTACTGGTCTGGACACACTTACTCATGTCACAGTATATGATGTCTGTCTCCTCACCAACTTACTGGTCTTGACTCACATACTCAAGTCACAGTATATGATGTCTGTCCCCGCACTACCTTACTGGTCTTGACACACATACTCATGTCACAGTATATGATGTCTGTCTCCCCACCAACTTACTGGTCTTGACACACATACTCATGTCACAGTATATGATGTCTGTCTCTCCTCCATCTTACTGGTCTTGACACACATACTCATGTCACAGTATATGATGTCTGTCTCCCCTCCATCTTACTGGTCTTAACTCACATACTCATGTCAGAGTATATGATGTCTGTCTCCCCACCAACTTACTGGTCTTGACACACATACTCATGTCACAGTATATGATGTCTGTCTCCACGCCACCTTACGGGTCTTGACTCACATACTCATGTCACAGAATATGATGTCTGTCTCCCCACAAACTTACTGGTCTTGACACACTTACTCATGTCACAGTATATGATGTCTGTCTCCCCACCACCTTATTGGTCTTGACACACTTACTCATGTCACAGTATATGCTGTCTGTCTCCACGCCACCTTACTGGTCTTGACTCACATACTCATGTCACAGTATATGATGTCTGTCTCCCCACCAACTTACTGGTCTGGACACACATACTCAAGTCACAGTATATGATGTCTGCCCCGCACTACCTTACTGGTCTTGACACACATACTCATGTCACAGTATATGATGTCTGTCTCCCCACCAACTTACTGGTCTTAACACACTTACTAATGTCACAGTATATGATGTCTGTCTCCTCACTAACTTACTGTTCTTGACACACATACTCATGTCATAGTATATGATGTCTGTCTCCCCACCAACTTACTGGTCTTGACACACTTACTTATGTCACAGTATATGATGTCTGTCTCCCCACCAACTTACTGATCTTGAATCACATACTCATGTCACAGTATATGATGTCTGTCTCCCCTCCATCTTACTGGTCTTGATCCACTTACTCAGTCTCACAGTATATGATGTCTGTCTCCCAGCCACCTTACTGATCTTGACTCACTTACTCAGGCTCACAGTACATTATGTCTGTCTCCCCACCAACTTACTGGTCTTGACACACTTACTCATGTCACAGCATATGATGTCTGTCTCCCCACCCCCTTACTGGGCTTGACACACTTACTCATGTCACAGTATATGATGTCTGTCTCCCCACCATCTTACTGGTCTTGACTCACATACTCATGTCACAGTATATGATGTCTGTCTCCCCACCCCCTTACTGGTCTTGACTCACATACTCATGTCACAGTATATGATGTCTGTCTCCCCTCCATCTTACTGGTCTTGACTCACATACTCATGTCACAGTATATGATGTCTGTCTCCCCACTCCCTTACTGGTTTTGACTCACATACTCATGCCACAGTATATGATGTCTGTCTCCCCTCCATCTTACTGGTCTTGACACACTTACTCATGTAACAGTATATGATGTCTTTCTCCCCACCTTCATACTGGTCTTGACACACTTACTCATGCCACAGTATATGTTATCTGTCTCCCCCCCCCATCATAATGGTCTTGACTTACTACTCAGTCTCACAGTACATGATGTCTGTCTCCCAGCCACCTTAAAGTTCTTGACTCACTTACTCATTCTCACAGTACATGATGTCTGTCTCCCAGCCACCTTAATGGTCTTGACTCACTTACCCAGTCTCACAGTACATGATGTCTGTCTCCCAGCCACCTTACTGGTCCTGACTCACTTACTCAGTCTTACAGTACATGATGTCTGTCTCCCCTCAATCTTACTGGTCTTGACACTCATACTCATGTCACAGTATATGATGTCTGTCTCTCCTCCATCTTACTGGTCTTGACACACATACTCATGTCACAGTATATGATGTCTGTCTCCCCTCCATCTTACTGGTCTTGACTCACATACTCATGTCACAGTATATGATGTCTGTCACCCCACCACCTGACTGGTCTTGACACACTTACTCATGTCACAGTATATGATGTCTGTCTCCCCTCCCTCTTACTGGTCTTGACTCACATACACAGGCTCACTATATATGATGTCTGTCTCCCCATCAACCTACTGGTCTTGACACACTTACTCATGTCACAGTATATGATGTCTGTCTCCCCTCCATCTTACTGGTCTTGACACACTTACTCATGTCACAGTATATGATGTCTGTCTCCCCTCCATCTTACTGGTCTTGACACACATACTCATGTCACAGTATATGATGTCTGTCTCCCCACCAACTTACTGGTCTTGACACACATACTCATGTCACATTATATGATGTCTGTCTCCCCACCAACTTACTGGTCTTGACACACTTACTCATGTCACAGTATATGATGTCTGTCTCCCCTCCATCTTACTGGTCTTGACACACTTACTCATGTCACAGTATATGATGTCTGTCTCCCCTCCATCTTACTGGTCTTGACACACATACTCATGTCACAGTATATGATGTCTGTCTCCCCACCAACTTACTGGTCTTGACACACATACTCATGTCACAGTATATGATGTCTGTCTCCACGCCACCTTACTGGTCTTGACTCACATACTTATGTCACAGAATATGATGTCTGTCTCCCCACAAACTTACTGGTCTTGACACACTTACTCATGTCACAGTATATGATGTCTGTCTCCACGCCACCTTACTGGTCTTGACTCACATACTCATGTCACAGTATATGATGTCTGTCTCCCCACCAACTTACTGGTCTGGACACACTTACTCATGTCACAGTATATGATGTCTGTCTCCTCACCAACTTATTGGTCTTGACTCACATACTCATGTCACAGTATATGATGTCTGTCCCCGCACTACCTTACTGGTCTTGACACGCATACTCATGTCACAGTATATGATGTCTGTCTCCCCACCAACTTTCTGGTCTTGACACACTTACTCATGTCACAGTATATGATGTCTGTCTCCTCACTAACTTACTGGTCTTGACACACATACTCATGTCATAGTATATGATGTCTGTCTCCCCACCAACTTACTGGTCTTGACTCACATACTCATGTCACAGTATATGATGTCTGTCTCCCTACAACCTTACTGGTCTTGACACACTTACTCATGTCACAGTATATGATGTCTGTCTCCCCACCAACTTACTGGTCTTGACTCACATACTCATGTCACAGTATATGATGTCTGTCTCCCCTCCATCTTACTGGTCTTGACTCACATACTCATGTCATAGTATATGATGTCTGTCTCCCCTCCATCTTACTGGTCTTAGTCACATACTCATGTCACAGTATATGATGTCTGTCTACCCACCAACTTACTGGTCTTGACACACTTACTCATGTCACAGTATATGATGTCTGTCTCCCCACCCCCTTACTGGGCTTGACACACTTACTCATGTCACAGTATATGATGTCTGTCTCCCCTCCATCTTACTGGTCTTGACTCACATACTCATGTCACAGTATATGATGTCTGTCTCCCCACCCCCTTACTGGTCTTGACTCACATACTCATGTCACAGTATATGATGTCTGTCTCCCCTCCATCTTACTGGTCTTGACTCACATACTCATGTCACAGTATATGATGTCTGTCTCCCCACTCCCTTACTGGTTTTGACTCACATACTCATGTCACAGTATATGATGTCTGTCTCCCCTCCATCTTACTGGTCTTGACACACTTACTCATGTCACAGTATATGATGTCTTTCTCCCCACCACCTTACTGGTCTTGACACACTTACTCATGTCACAGTATATGATGTCTGTCTCCCCACCACCTTACTGGTCTTGACACACTTACTCATGTCACAGTATATGATGTCTGTCTCCCCACCACCTTACTGGTCTTGACACACTTACTCATGTCACAGTATATGATGTCTGTCTCCCCACCTACTTACTGGTCTTGACTCACATACTCATGTCACAGTATATGATGTCTGTCTCCCCACCACCTTACTGGTCTTGACTCATATACACAGGCACACAATATCTGGTGGCTGTCTCCCCACCACCTTACTGGTCTTGACTCACATACTCATGTCACAGTATATGATGTCTGTCTCCCCACCACCTTACTGGTCCTGACTCACATACTCATGTCACAGTATATGATCTCTGTCTCCCCACCACCTTACTGGTCTTGACTCACATACTCATGTCACAGTATATGATGTCTGTCTCCCCTCCACCTTACTCGTCTTGACTCATAACCTCATGTCACAGTATATGATGTCTGTCTCCCCACCACCTTACTGGTCTTGACTCACATACTCATGTCACAGTATATGATGTCTGTCTCCCAACCACCTGACTGGTCTTGACACACTTACTCATGTCACAGTATATGATGTCTGTCTCCCCTCCATCTTACTGGTCTTGACTCACATACACAGGCTCACTATATATGATGTCTGTCTCCCCACCAACCTACTGGTCTTGACACACTTACTCATGTCACAGTATATGATGTCTGTCTCCCCTCCATCTTACTGGTCTTGACACACTTACTCATGTCACAGTATATGATGTCTGTCTCCCCTCCATCTTACTGGTCTTGACACACATCTCATGTCACAGTATATGATGCCTGTCTCCCCACCAACTTACTGGTCTTGACACACATACTCATGTCACAGTATATGATGTCTGTCTCCCCACCAACTTACTGGTCTTGACACACTTACTCATGTCACAGTATATGATGTCTGCCTCCCCTCCATCTTACTGGTCTTGACACACATACTCATGTCACAGTATATGATGTCTGTCTCCCCACCAACTTACTGGTCTTGACACGCATACTCATGTCACAGTATATGATGTCTGTCTCTCCTCCATCTTACTGGTCTTGACACACATACTCATGTCACAGTATATGATGTCTGTCTCCCCTCCATCTTACTGGTCTTGACTCACATACTCATGTCACAGTATATGATGTCTGTCTCCCCACCCCCTTACTGGTCTTGACTCACATACTCATGTCACAGTATATGATGTCTGTCTCCCCTCCATCTTACTGGTCTTGACTCACATACTCATGTCACAGTATATGATGTCTGTCTCCCCACTCCCTTACTGGTTTTGACTCACATACTCATGTCACAGTATATGATGTCTGTCTGCCCTCCATCTTACTGGTCTTGACACACTTACTCATGTAACAGTATATGATGTCTTTCTCCCCACCACCATACTGGTCTTGACACACTTACTCATGCCACAGTATATGTTATCTGTCTCCCCCCCCCCCATCATAATGGTCTTGACTTACTATTCAGTCTCACAGTACATGATGTCTGTCTCCCAGCCACCTTAAAGGTCTTGACTCACTTACCCAGTCTCACAGTACATGATGTCTGTCTCCCAGCCACCTTACTGGTCCTGACTCACTTACTCAGTCTTACAGTACATGATGTCTGTCTCCCCTCCATCTTACTGGTCTTGACACTCATACTCATGTCACAGTATATGATGTCTGTCTCCCCGCCATCATACTGGTCTTGACTCACTTACTCAGTCTCAGATCATGCTGACTGTCTCCTCGCCACCTTACTAGTCTTGAGTCACTTACTAAGTCTCACAGTATGTGATGTCTATCTCCCCGACACCTTACTGGTCTTGGAAACTTACTCACGTCACAGTATCTGATGTCTGTCTCCCCACCACCTTACTGGTCTTGACTCACTTACTCAGTCTCACAGTCCATGCTGACTGTCTCCCCGTTACCTTACTGGTCTTGAATCACTTACTCAGTCTCACAGTACATGATGTCTGTCTCCCCGCCATCGTACTGGTCTTGACTCACTTACTCAGTCTCACAGTACATGATGTCTGTCTCCCAGCCACCTTACTGGTCTTGACTCACTTACTCAGGCTCACAGTATATGATGTCTGCCTCTCCGCCACCTTACAGGTCTTGACTCACTTACTCATGTCACAGTATATGATGTCTGTCTCCCCGCCATCATACTGGTCTTGACTCACTTACTCATGTCACAGTATATTATGTCTGTCTCCCCACCAACTTACTGGTCTTGACACACTTACTCATGTCACAGTATATGATGTCTGTCTCCCAAATACCTTACTGACCTTGACGCACTTACTCATGTCACAGTATATGATGTCTTTCTCCCCACTACCTTACTAGTCTTGACACACTTACTCATGTCACAGCATATGATGTCTGTCTCCCCACCCCCTTACTGGGCTTGACACACTTACTCATGTCACAGTATATGATGTCTGTCTCGCCACCATCTTACTGGTCTTGACTCACATACTCATGTCACAGTATATGATGTCTGTCTCCCCACCCCCTTACTGGTCTTGACTCACATACTCATGTCACAGTATATGATGTCTGTCTCCCCTCCATCTTACTGGTCTTGACTCACATACTCATGTCACAGTATATGATGTCTGTCTCCCCACTCCCTTACTGGTTTTGACTCACATACTCATGTCACAGTATATGATGTCTGTCTCCCCTCCATCTTACTGGTCTTGACACACTTACTCATGTCACAGTGCATGATGTCTGTCTCCCAGCCACCTTACTGGCCTTGACACACTTACTCTGGCTCACAGTGTATGATGTCTTTCTCCCCGCCACCTTACTGTTCTTGACTCACTTACTCAGGCTCACAGTATATGATGTCTGCCTCCCCGCCACCTTACACGTCTTGACTCACCTACTAATGTCACAGTATAGGATGTCTGTCTCCCCTCCATCATAGTAGTCTTGAGTCACTTACTCAGTCTCACAGTACATGATTTCTGTCTCCCAGCCACCTTACCTGTCTTGACTCACTTACGCAGTCTCACAGTATATGATGTCTGTCTCCCCGCCATCGTACTGGTCTTGACTCACTTACTCCGTCTCATAGTACATGATGTCTGTCTCCCAACCACCTTACTGGTCTTGCTTCACTTACTCAGGCTCACAGTATATGATGTCTGCCTCCCCGCCACCTTAGAGGTCTTGACTCACTTACTCATGTCACAGTATATGATGTCTGTCTCCCCGGCATCATACTGGTCTTGATCACTTACTCTTTCTGACAGTACATGCTGTCTGTCTCCCAGCCACCTTACAGTTCTTGCCTCACTTACTCAGTCTCACAGTATATGATGTCTGTCTCCCCACCACCTTACTGGGTTTGACACACTTACTCAGTATCTCAGTCCATGCTGACTGTCACCCCGCCACCTTAGTATTCTTGACTCATTTACTCAGTCTCACAGTATATAATATCTGTCTCCCCACCACCTTACAGGTCTTGACAAACTTACTCACGTCACAGTATATGATGTCTGTCTCCCCACCACCATACTGGTCTTGACTCACATAATCATGTCACAGTATATGATTGTTTTCTCCCCACCACCTTACTGGTCTTTACACACTTACTCAGTCTCACAATATATGACGTCCGCTTCCCGACCAACTTAGTGGTCTTGACACACTTACTCATGTCACACTAGATGATGTCTGTCTTCCCACCAACTTATTGGTCTTGACACACTTACTCATGTCACACTATATGATGTCTGTCTCCCGACCAACCTATTGGTTTTGACAAACTTACTCATGTCACAGTATATGTTGTCTTTCTCCCCGCCAACATATTGGTCTTGACACACTTACTCATGTCACACTATATGATGTCTGTCTCCACGCCACCTTACTGGCCTTGACACACATACTCATGTCACAGTATATGATGTCTGTCTCCACGCCACCTTACTGGTCTTGACACACATACTCATGTCACAGTATATGATGTCTCTCTCCCGACCACCTTATTGGTCTTGACACACTTACTCGTGTCACAGTATATGATATCTGGTTCCCCGCCACCTTACTGGCCTTGACACACATACTCATGTCACTGTATTCGATATCTGTCTCCCCACCACCTTATTGGTCTTGACACACATACTCATGTCACAGTATACGATGTCTCTCTCCACGCCTCCTTACTGGCCTTGACACACATGCTCATGTCACAGTATATGATGTCTGTCTCCACGCCACCTTACTGGCCTTGACACACTTACTCATCTCTTAGCATATGATGACTGTCTCCACGCCACCTTACTGGCCTTGACACACTTACTCATGTCACAGTACATGATGTCTGTCTCCACACCACCTTACTGGTCTTGACTCACATACACAGGCTCACAATATATGATGTCTGTCTCCCCACCACCTGACTGGTCTTGACACACTTACTCAGGCTCACAGTATATGATGTCTGTCTCCCCACCAACTTACTGGTCTTGACACACATACTCATGTCACAGTATATGATGTCTGTCTCCACGCCACCTTACGGGTCTTGACTCACATACTCATGTCACAGAATATGATGTCTGTCTCCCCACCACCTTACTGGTTTTGATTCACTTACTCAGTCTCACAGTCCATGCTGACTGTCACCCCGCCACCTTACTGGTCTTGACTCACTTACTCAGTCTCACAGTATATAATGTCTGTCTTCCCGCCACCTTACTGGTCTTGACACACTTACTCACGTCACAGTATATGATGTCTGTCTCCCCACAACCTTACTGGACTTGACACACTTACTCACGTCACAGTATATGATGTCTGTCTCCCCACCGCCTTACTGGACTTGACTCACTTACTCAGTCTCACAGTCCATGCTGAATGCCTCCCCGCCACATTACTAGTCTTGAATCACATACTCAGTCTCACATATATAATGTCTGTCTCCCCACAACCTTACTGGACTTGACACACTTACTCACGTCACAGTATATAATGTCTGTCTCCCCACCACCTTACTGGACTTGACTCACTTACTAAGTCTCACAGTCCATGCTGAATGTCTCCCCGCCACATTACTAGTCTTGAATCACCTACTCAGTCTCACAGTCCATGCTGAATGTCTCCGCGCCACATTACTAGTCTTGAATCACTTACTCATGTCAAGGTATATGATGTCTTTCATCCCGCCACCTTACTGGTCTTGACACACTTACTCATGTCACAGTATATGATGTCTGTCTCGCCACCAACTTACTGGTCTTGACACACTTACTCATGTCACAGTATATGATGTCTTTCATCCCAGCACCTTACTGGTCTTGACACACTTACTCATGTCACAGTATATGATGTCTTTCAACCCACCACCTTACTGGTCTTGACACACTTACTCATGTCACAGTATATGATGTCTGTCTCCCCACCACCTTACTGGTCATGACACACTTACTCATGTCACAGTATATGATGTCTGTCTCCCCACCACCTTACTAGTCTTGACACACTTACTCATGTCACAGTATATGATGTCTGTCTCACCGCCACCTTACTAGTCTTGACACACTTACTCATGTCACAGTATATGATGTCTGTCTCCCCACCACCTTACTAGTCTTGACACACTTACTCATGTCACAGTATATGATGTCTGTCTCACCGCCACCTTACTAGTCTTGACACACTTACTCATGTCACAGTATATGATGTCTTTCAACCCACCACCTTACTGGTCTTGACACACTTACTCATGTCACAGTATATGATGTCTGTCTCCCCACCACCTTACTGGTCATGACACACTTACTCATGTCACAGTATATGATGTCTGTCTCCCCACCACCTTACTAGTCTTGACACACTTACTCATGTCACAGTATATGATGTCTGTCTCACCGCCACCTTACTAGTCTTGACACACTTACTCATGTCACAGTATATGATGTCTGTCTCCCCACCACCTTACTAGTCTTGACACACTTACTCATGTCACAGTATATGATGTCTGTCTCACCGCCACCTTACTAGTCTTGACACACTTACTCATGTCACAGTATATGATGTCTTTCATCCCACCACCTTACTGGTCTTGACACACTTACTCATGTCACAGTATATGATGTCTGTCTCCCCACCACCTTACTGGTCTTGACACACTTACTCATGTCACAGTATATGATGTCTGTCTCCCCACCACCTTACTGGTCTTGACACACTTACTCATGTCACAGTATATGATGTCTGTCTCCCCACCACCTTACTGGTCTTGACTCACATACTCATGTCACAGTATATGATGTCTGTCTCCCCACCACCTTACTGGTCTTGACTCATATACACAGGCTCACAGTATATGGTGGCTGTCTCCCCACCACCTTACTGGTCTTGACTCACATACTCATGTCACAGTATATGATGTCTGTCTCCCCACCACCTTACTGGTCCTGACTCACATACTCATGTCACAGTATATGATCTCTGTCTCCCCACCACCTTACTGGTCTTGACTCACATACTCATGTCACAGTATATGATGTCTGTCTCCCCTCCACCTTACTCGTCTTGACTCATATACTCATGTCACAGTATATGATGTCTGTCTCCCCTCCACCTTACTGGTCTTGACTCACATACTCATGTCACAGTATATGATGTCTGTCTCCCCACCACCTGACTGGTCTTGACACACTTACTCATGTCACAGTATATGATGTCTGTCTCCCCTCCATCTTACTGGTCTTGACTCACATACACAGGCTCACTATATATGATGTCTGTCTCCCCACCAACCTACTGGTCTTGACACACTTACTCATGTCACAGTATATGATGTCTGTCTCCCCTCCATCTTACTGGTCTTGACTCACATACTCATGTCACAGTATATGATGTCTGTCTCCCCACCACCTGACTGGTCTTGACACACTTACTCATGTCACAGTATATGATGTCTGTCTCCCCTCCATCTTACTGGTCTTGACTCACATACACAGGCTCACTATATATGATGTCTGTCTCCCCACCAACCTACTGGTCTTGACACACTTACTCATGTCACAGTATATGATGTCTGTCTCCCCTCCATCTTACTGGTCTTGACACACTTACTCATGTCACAGTATATGATGTCTGTCTCCCCTCCATCTTACTGGTCTTGACACACTTACTCATGTCACAGTATATGATGTCTGCCTCCCCTCCATCTTACTGGTCTTGACTCACATACTCATGTCACAGTATATGATGTCTGTCTCCCCACCAACTTACTGGTCTGGACACACTTACTCATGTCACAGTATATGATGTCTGTCTCCTCACCAACTTACTGGTCTTGACTCACATACTCAAGTCACAGTATATGATGTCTGTCCCCGCACTACCTTACTGGTCTTGACACACATACTCATGTCACAGTATATGATGTCTGTCTCCCCACCAACTTACTGGTCTTGACACACATACTCATGTCACAGTATATGATGTCTGTCTCTCCTCCATCTTACTGGTCTTGACACACATACTCATGTCACAGTATATGATGTCTGTCTCCCCTCCATCTTACTGGTCTTAACTCACATACTCATGTCAGAGTATATGATGTCTGTCTCCCCACCAACTTACTGGTCTTGACACACATACTCATGTCACAGTATATGATGTCTGTCTCCACGCCACCTTACGGGTCTTGACTCACATACTCATGTCACAGAATATGATGTCTGTCTCCCCACAAACTTACTGGTCTTGACACACTTACTCATGTCACAGTATATGATGTCTGTCTCCCCACCACCTTATTGGTCTTGACACACTTACTCATGTCACAGTATATGCTGTCTGTCTCCACGCCACCTTACTGGTCTTGACTCACATACTCATGTCACAGTATATGATGTCTGTCTCCCCACCAACTTACTGGTCTGGACACACTTACTCATGTCACAGTATATGATGTCTGTCTCCTCACCAACTTACTGGTCTTGACTCACATACTCAAGTCACAGTATATGATGTCTGCCCCGCACTACCTTACTGGTCTTGACACACATACTCATGTCACAGTATATGATGTCTGTCTCCCCACCAACTTATTGGTCTTAACACACTTACTAATGTCACAGTATATGATGTCTGTCTCCTCACTAACTTACTGGTCTTGACACACATACTCATGTCATAGTATATGATGTCTGTCTCCCCACCAACTTACTGGTCTTGACACACTTACTTATGTCACAGTATATGATGTCTGTCTCCCCACCAACTTACTGATCTTGAATCACATACTCATGTCACAGTATATGATGTCTGTCTCCCCTCCATCTTACTGGTCTTGATCCACTTACTCAGTCTCACAGTATATGATGTCTGTCTCCCAGCCACCTTACTGATCTTGACTCACTTACTCAGGCTCACAGTACATTATGTCTGTCTCCCCACCAACTTACTGGTCTTGACACACTTACTCATGTCACAGCATATGATGTCTGTCTCCCCACCCCCTTACTGGGCTTGACACACTTACTCATGTCACAGTATATGATGTCTGTCTCCCCACCATCTTACTGGTCTTGACTCACATACTCATGTCACAGTATATGATGTCTGTCTCCCCACCCCCTTACTGGTCTTGACTCACATACTCATGTCACAGTATATGATGTCTGTCTCCCCTCCATCTTACTGGTCTTGACTCACATACTCATGTCACAGTATATGATGTCTGTCTCCCCACTCCCTTACTGGTTTTGACTCACATACTCATGCCACAGTATATGATGTCTGTCTCCCCTCCATCTTACTGGTCTTGACACACTTACTCATGTAACAGTATATGATGTCTTTCTCCCCACCTTCATACTGGTCTTGACACACTTACTCATGCCACAGTATATGTTATCTGTCTCCCCCCCCATCATAATGGTCTTGACTTACTACTCAGTCTCACAGTACATGATGTCTGTCTCCCAGCCACCTTAAAGTTCTTGACTCACTTACTCATTCTCACAGTACATGATGTCTGTCTCCCAGCCACCTTAATGGTCTTGACTCACTTACCCAGTCTCACAATACATGATGTCTGTCTCCCAGCCACCTTACTGGTCCTGACTCACTTACTCAGTCTTACAGTACATGATGTCTGTCTCCCCTCAATCTTACTGGTCTTGACACTCATACTCATGTCACAGTATATGATGTCTGTCTCTCCTCCATCTTACTGGTCTTGACACACATACTCATGTCACAGTATATGATGTCTGTCTCCCCTCCATCTTACTGGTCTTGACTCACATACTCATGTCACAGTATATGATGTCTGTCACCCCACCACCTGACTGGTCTTGACACACTTACTCATGTCACAGTATATGATGTCTGTCTCCCCTCCCTCTTACTGGTCTTGACTCACATACACAGGCTCACTATATATGATGTCTGTCTCCCCACCAACCTACTGGTCTTGACACACTTACTCATGTAACAGTATATGATGTCTGTCTCCCCTCCATCTTACTGGTCTTGACACACTTACTCATGTCACAGTATATGATGTCTGTCTCCCCTCCATCTTACTGGTCTTGACACACATACTCATGTCACAGTATATGATGTCTGTCTCCCCACCAACTTACTGGTCTTGACACACATACTCATGTCACATTATATGATGTCTGTCTCCCCACCAACTTACTGGTCTTGACACACTTACTCATGTCACAGTATATGATGTCTGTCTCCCCTCCATCTTACTGGTCTTGACACACTTACTCATGTCACAGTATATGATGTCTGTCTCCCCTCCATCTTACTGGTCTTGACACACATACTCATGTCACAGTATATGATGTCTGTCTCCCCACCAACTTACTGGTCTTGACACACATACTCATGTCACAGTATATGATGTCTGTCTCCACGCCACCTTACTGGTCTTGACTCACATACTTATGTCACAGAATATGATGTCTGTCTCCCCACAAACTTACTGGTCTTGACACACTTACTCATGTCACAGTATATGATGTCTGTCTCCACGCCACCTTACTGGTCTTGACTCACATACTCATGTCACAGTATATGATGTCTGTCTCCCCACCAACTTACTGGTCTGGACACACTTACTCATGTCACAGTATATGATGTCTGTCTCCTCACCAACTTACTGGTCTTGACTCACATACTCATGTCACAGTATATGATGTCTGTCCCCGCACTACCTTACTGGTCTTGACACGCATACTCATGTCACAGTATATGATGTCTGTCTCCCCACCAACTTACTGGTCTTGACACACTTACTCATGTCACAGTATATGATGTCTGTCTCCTCACTAACTTACTGGTCTTGACACACTTACTCATGTCACAGTATATGATGTCTGTCTCCCCACCAACTTACTGGTCTTGACTCACATACTCATGTCACAGTATATGATGTCTGTCTCCCCTCCATCTTACTGGTCTTGACTCACATACTCATGTCATAGTATATGATGTCTGTCTCCCCTCCATCTTACTGGTCTTAGTCACATACTCATGTCACAGTATATGATGTCTGTCTACCCACCAACTTACTGGTCTTGACACACTTACTCATGTCACAGTATATGATGTCTGTCTCCCCACCCCCTTACTGGGCTTGACACACTTACTCATGTCACAGTATATGATGTCTGTCTCCCCTCCATCTTACTGGTCTTGACTCACATACTCATGTCACAGTATATGATGTCTGTCTCCCCACCCCCTTACTGGTCTTGACTCACATACTCATGTCACAGTATATGATGTCTGTCTCCCCTCCATCTTACTGGTCTTGACTCACATACTCATGTCACAGTATATGATGTCTGTCTCCCCACTCCCTTACTGGTTTTGACTCACATACTCATGTCACAGTATATGATGTCTGTCTCCCCTCCACCTTACTGGTCTTGACACACTTACTCATGTCACAGTATATGATGTCTGTCTCCCCACCACCTTACTGGTCTTGACACACTTACTCATGTCACAGTATATGATGTCTGTCTCCCCACCACCTTACTGGTCTTGACACACTTACTCATGTCACAGTATATGATGTCTGTCTCCCCACCTACTTACTGGTCTTGACTCACATACTCATGTCACAGTATATGATGTCTGTCTCCCCACCACCTTACTGGTCTTGACTCATATACACAGGCACACAATATCTGGTGGCTGTCTCCCCACCACCTTACTGGTCTTGACTCACATACTCATGTCACAGTATATGATGTCTGTCTCCCCACCACCTTACTGGTCCTGACTCACATACTCATGTCACAGTATATGATCTCTGTCTCCCCACCACCTTACTGGTCTTGACTCACATACTCATGTCACAGTATATGATGTCTGTGTCCCCTCCACCTTACTCGTCTTGACTCATAACCTCATGTCACAGTATATGATGTCTGTCTCCCCACCACCTTACTGGTCTTGACTCACATACTCATGTCACAGTATATGATGTCTGTCTCCCAACCACCTGACTGGTCTTGACACACTTACTCATGTCACAGTATATGATGTCTGTCTCCCCTCCATCTTACTGGTCTTGACTCACATACACAGGCTCACTATATATGATGTCTGTCTCCCCACCAACCTACTGGTCTTGACACACTTACTCATGTCACAGTATATGATGTCTGTCTCCCCTCCATCTTACTGGTCTTGACACACTTACTCATGTCACAGTATATGATGTCTGTCTCCCCTCCATCTTACTGGTCTTGACACACATCTCATGTCACAGTATATGATGCCTGTCTCCCCACCAACTTACTGGTCTTGACACACATACTCATGTCACAGTATATGATGTCTGTCTCCCCACCAACTTACTGGTCTTGACACACTTACTCATGTCACAGTATATGATGTCTGCCTCCCCTCCATCTTACTGGTCTTGACACACATACTCATGTCACAGTATATGATGTCTGTCTCCCCACCAACTTACTGGTCTTGACACGCATACTCATGTCACAGTATATGACGTCTGTCTCTCCTCCATCTTACTGGTCTTGACACACATACTCATGTCACAGTATATGATGTCTGTCTCCCCTCCATCTTACTGGTCTTGACTCACATACTCATGTCACAGTATATGATGTCTGTCTCCCCACCCCCTTACTGGTCTTGACTCACATACTCATGTCACAGTATATGATGTCTGTCTCCCCTCCATCTTACTGGTCTTGACTCACATACTCATGTCACAGTATATGATGTCTGTCTCCCCACTCCCTTACTGGTTTTGACTCACATACTCATGTCACAGTATATGATGTCTGTCTCCCCTCCATCTTACTGGTCTTGACACACTTACTCATGTAACAGTATATGATGTCTTTCTCCCCACCACCATACTGGTCTTGACACACTTACTCATGCCACAGTATATGTTATCTGTCTCCCCCCCCCATCATAATGGTCTTGACTTACTATTCAGTCTCACAGTACATGATGTCTGTCTCCCAGCCACCTTAAAGGTCTTGACTCACTTACCCAGTCTCACAGTACATGATGTCTGTCTCCCAGCCACCTTACTGGTCCTGACTCACTTACTCAGTCTTACAGTACATGATGTCTGTCTCCCCTCCATCTTACTGGTCTTGACACTCATACTCATGTCACAGTATATGATGTCTGTCTCCCCGCCATCATACTGGTCTTGACTCACTTACTCAGTCTCAGATCATGCTGACTGTCTCCTCGCCACCTTACTAGTCTTGAGTCACTTACTAAGTCTCACAGTATGTGATGTCTGTCTCCCCGACACCTTACTGGTCTTGGAAACTTACTCACGTCACAGTATCTGATGTCTGTCTCCCCACCACCTTACTGGTCTTGACTCACTTACTCAGTCTCACAGTCCATGCTGACTGTCTCCCCGTTACCTTACTGGTCTTGAATCACTTACTCAGTCTCACAGTACATGATGTCTGTCTCCCCGCCATCGTACTGGTCTTGACTCACTTACTCAGTCTCACAGTACATGATGTCTGTCTCCCAGCCACCTTACTGGTCTTGACTCACTTACTCAGGCTCACAGTATATGATGTCTGCCTCTCCGCCACCTTACAGGTCTTGACTCACTTACTCATGTCACAGTATATGATGTCTGTCTCCCCGCCATCATACTGGTCTTGACTCACTTACTCATGTCACAGTATATTATGTCTGTCTCCCCACCAACTTACTGGTCTTGACACACTTACTCATGTCACAGTATATGATGTCTGTCTCCCAAATACCTTACTGACCTTGACGCACTTACTCATGTCACAGTATATGATGTCTTTCTCCCCACTACCTTACTAGTCTTGACACACTTACTCATGTCACAGCATATGATGTCTGTCTCCCCACCCCCTTACTGGGCTTGACACACTTACTCATGTCACAGTATATGATGTCTGTCTCGCCACCATCTTACTGGTCTTGACTCACATACTCATGTCACAGTATATGATGTCTGTCTCCCCACCCCCTTACTGGTCTTGACTCACATACTCATGTCACAGTATATGATGTCTGTCTCCCCTCCATCTTACTGGTCTTGACTCACATACTCATGTCACAGTATATGATGTCTGTCTCCCCACTACCTTACTGGTTTTGACTCACATACTCATGTCACAGTATATGATGTCTGTCTCCCCTCCATCTTACTGGTCTTGACACACTTACTCATGTCACAGTGCATGATGTCTGTCTCCCAGCCACCTTACTGGCCTTGACACACTTACTCTGGCTCACAGTGTATGATGTCTTTCTCCCCGCCACCTTACTGTTCTTGACTCACTTACTCAGGCTCACAGTATATGATGTCTGCCTCCCCGCCACCTTACACGTCTTGACTCACCTACTAATGTCACAGTATAGGATGTCTGTCTCCCCTCCATCATAGTAGTCTTGAGTCACTTACTCAGTCTCACAGTACATGATGTCTGTCTCCCAGCCACCTTACCTGTCTTGACTCACTTACGCAGTCTCACAGTATATGATGTCTGTCTCCCCGCCATCGTACTGGTCTTGACTCACTTACTCCGTCTCATAGTACATGATGTCTGTCTCCCAGCCACCTTACTGGTCTTGCTTCACTTACTCAGGCTCACAGTATATGATGTCTGCCTCCCCGCCACCTTAGAGGTCTTGACTCACTTACTCATGTCACAGTATATGATGTCTGTCTCCCCGGCATCATACTGGTCTTGATCACTTACTCTTTCTGACAGTACATGATGTCTGTCTCCCAGCCACCTTACAGTTCTTGCCTCACTTACTCAGTCTCACAGTATATGATGTCTGTCTCCCCACCACCTTACTGGGTTTGACACACTTACTCAGTATCTCAGTCCATGCTGACTGTCACCCCGCCACCTTAGTATTCTTGACTCATTTACTCAGTCTCACAGTATATAATATCTGTCTCCCCGCCACCTTACAGGTCTTGACAAACTTACTCACGTCACAGTATATGATGTCTGTCTCCCCACCACCATACTGGTCTTGACTCACATAATCATGTCACAGTATATGATTGTTTTCTCCCCACCACCTTACTGGTCTTTACACACTTACTCAGTCTCACAATATATGACGTCCGCTTCCCGACCAACTTAGTGGTCTTGACACACTTACTCATGTCACACTAGATGATGTCTGTCTTCCCGCCAACTTATTGGTCTTGACACACTTACTCATGTCACACTATATGATGTCTGTCTCCCGACCAACCTATTGGTTTTGACAAACTTACTCATGTCACAGTATATGTTGTCTTTCTCCCCGCCAACTTATTGGTCTTGACACACTTACTCATGTCACACTATATGATGTCTGTCTCCACGCCACCTTACTGGCCTTGACACACATACTCATGTCACAGTATATGATGTCTGTCTCCACGCCACCTTACTGGTCTTGACACACATACTCATGTCACAGTATATGATGTCTCTCTCCCGACCACCTTATTGGTCTTGACACACTTACTCGTGTCACAGTATATGATATCTGGTTCCCCGCCACCTTACTGGCCTTGACACACATACTCATGTCACTGTATTCGATATCTGTCTCCCCACCACCTTATTGGTCTTGACACACATACTCATGTCACAGTATACGATGTCTCTCTCCACGCCACCTTACTGGCCTTGACACACATGCTCATGTCACAGTATATGATGTCTGTCTCCACGCCACCTTACTGGCCTTGACACACTTACTCATCTCTTAGCATATGATGACTGTCTCCACGCCACCTTACTGGCCTTGACACACTTACTCATGTCACAGTACATGATGTCTGTCTCCACACCACCTTACTGGTCTTGACTCACATACACAGGCTCACAATATATGATGTCTGTCTCCCCACCACCTGACTGGTCTTGACACACTTACTCAGGCTCACAGTATATGATGTCTGTCTCCCCACCAACTTACTGGTCTTGACACACTTACTCCTGTCACAGTATATTATGTCTGTCTCCCCTCCATCTCTCTGGTCTTGACTCACATACTCATGTCACAGTATATGATGTCTGTCTCCCCACCAGCTTACTGGCCTTGACACACTTACTCATGTCACAGTATATGATGTCTGTCTCCCCACCCCCCTACTGGGCTTCACACACTTACTCATGTCACAGTATATGATGTCTTTCTCCCCACCAACATACTGGCCTTGACATACTTACTCATGTCACAGTATATGATGTCTGCCTCCCCACCACCTTACAGGTCTTGACACACTCACTCATGCCACAGTATATGTTGTCTGTCTCCCCGCCATCATACTGGTCTTGACTTACTTACTCAGTATCACAGTACATGATGTCTGTCTCCCAGCCACCTTAATGGTCTTGGCTCACTTACTCAGTCTCACAGTAATTGATGTCTGTCTCCCAGCCACCTTACTGATCTTGACTCACTTAATCAGTCTCACAGTACATGATGTCTGTCTCCCAGCCACCTTACTGGTCTTGACTCACTTACTCTGTCTCACTATATGATGTCTGACTCCCCGCCTTCATACTGGTCTTGACTCACTTACTCAGTCTCAGTCCATGCTGACTGTCTCCCCGCCACCTTACTAGTCTTGAGTCACTTTCTCAGTCTCACAGTATGTGATGTCTGTCTCCCCGACACCTTACTGGTCTTGAAAACTTACTCACGTCACAGTATCTGATGTCTGTCTCCCCACCACCTTACTGGTCTTGACTCACTTACTCAGTCTCACAGTCCATGCTGACTGTCTCCCGGCGAACTTACTGGTCTTGAATAACTTACTCAGTCTCAGAGTATAATGTCTGTCTCCCCGCCACCTTACTGGTCTTGAATCACTTACTCACGCTCACAGTATATGATGTCTTTCTCCCCGCCACCTTACTGGTCATGACACACTTACTCATGTCACCGTATATGATGTCCGTCTCCCAACAAATTACTGGTCGTGACACACTTACTCATGTCACAGTATATGACGTCTGTCTCCCAACTACCTTACTGGCCTTGACACACTTACTCATGTATCAGTATTTGATGTCTGTTTCCCCACCACCTTACAGGTCTTGACACACTTACTCATGTCACAGTACATGATGTCTGTCTCCCAGCCACCTTACTGGCCTTGACACACTTACTCAGGCTCTCAGTGTATGATGTCTTCTCCCCAACACCTTACTGGTCTTGACTCTTTTACACAGGCTCACAGTATATGATGTCTGCCTCCCCGCCACCTTACACGTCTTGACACACTTACTAATGTCACAGTATATGATGTCTGTCTCCCCTCCATCATAGTGGTCTTGATTCACTTACTCAGTCTCACAGTACATAATGTCTGTCTCCCAGCCACCTTACCTGTCTTGAGTCACTTACTCAGTCTCACAGTATATGATACCTGTCTCCCCGCCATCGTACTGCTCTAGACTCACTTACTCAGTCTCGCAGTACATGATGTCTGTCTCCCAGCCACCTTACTGGTCTTGACTCACTTACTGAAGCTCACAGTATATGATGTCTGCCTCCCCGCCACCTTACAGGTCTTGACTCACTTACTCATGTCACAGTATATGATGTCTGTCTCCCCGCCATCATACTGGTCTTGACTCACTTATTCTGTCTGACAGTACATGATGTCTGTCTCCCAGCCACCTTACTGTTCTTGCCTCACTTACTCAGTCTCACAGTGTATGATGTCTTCTCCCCAACACCTTACTGGTCTTGACTCTTTTACACAGGCTCACAGTATATGATGTCTGCCTCCCCGCCACCTTACACGTCTTGACACACTTACTAATGTCACAGTATATGATGTCTGTCTCCCCTCCATCATAGTGGTCTTGACTCTCTTACTCAGTCTCACAGAACATGATGTCTGTCTCCCAGTCACCTTACTTGTCTTGCCTCACCTACTCAGTCTCACTGTATATGATGTCTTCTCCAAACCACCTTACTGGTTTTGACTCACTTACTCAGTCTCACAGTCCATGCTGACTGTCACCCCACCACCTTACTGGTCTTGACTCACTTACTCAGTCTCACAGTATATAATGTCTGTCTCCCCGCCACCTTACTGGTCTTGACACTGTTACTCACGTCACAGTATATGATGTCTGTCTCCCCAAAACCATACTGGTCTTGACTCACATACACAGGCTCACAATATATGATGTCTGTCTCCCCACCACCTTACTAGTGTTGACTCACATACACAGGCTCACAATATATGATGTCTCTCTCCCCACCACCTGACTGGTCTTGACACACTTACTCAGGCTCACAGTATATGATGTCTGTCTCCCCACCAACTTACTGGTCTTGACACACTTACACATGCCACCATATATGATGTCTGTCTCCCTTTCATCTTACTGGTCTTGACTCTTATACTCATGTCACAGTATATGATGTCTGTCTCCCCACCAACTTACTGGTCTTGACACACTTACTCATGTCACAGAATATGATGTCTGTCTCCCCACACCTTTACTGGGCTTGACACACTTACTCATGTCACAGTATATGATGTCTTTCTCCCCACCACCATACTGTCTTGACACACTTACTCATGTCACAGTATATGATGTCTGTCTCCCCACCACCTTACAGGTCTTGACACACTTACTAATTCCAAAGTATATGTTGTCTGTCTCCCCGCCATCATACTGGTCTTGACTTACTTCCTCAGTCTCACAGTACATGATGTCTGTCTCCCAGCCACATTAATGGTCTTGACTCACTTACTCAGTCTCACAGTACATGATGTCTGTCTCCCAGCCACCTTACTGGTCTTGACTCACTTACTCAGTCTCACAGTACATGATGTCTGTCTCCCAGCTACCTTACTGGTCTTGACTCACTTACTCAGTCTCACAGTATGATGTCTGTCTCCCCGCCATCATACTGGTCTTGACTCACTTACTCAGTCTCAGTCCATGCTGACTGTCTCCCCGCCAACTTCCTACTCTTGAGTCACTTACTAAGTCTCACAGTATGTGATGTCTGTCTCGCCGACACCTTACTGGTCTTGAAAACTTACTCACGTCACAGTATATGATGTCTGTCTCCCCACCACCTTACTGGTCTTGACTCACTTACTCAGTCTCACAGTCCATGCTGACTGTCTCCCCGCGACCTTACTGGTCTTGAATCACTTACTCAGTCTCACAGTATATGACGACTGTCTCCCCGCTACCTCACTGGTCTTGACACACTTATTCACGTCACAGGATATGATATCTGTCTCCCCACCACCTTACTGGTGTTGACTCACTTACTCTGTCTCACAGTCCATGCTGACTGTCACCCCGCCACCTTACTGGTCTTGACACACTTACTCAAGTCACAGTATATGATGTCTGTCTCCCAGCTACCTTACTGCCCTTGACACACTTACTCATGTCACAGTATATGATGTCTTCCTCCCCACCACCTTACTATTCTTGACACACTTACTCATGTCTCAGTATTTGATGTCTGCTACCCCACCACCTTACAGGTCTTGACACACTTACTCATGTCACAGTACATGATGTCTGTCTCCCAGCCACCTTACTGGCCTTGACACACTTACTCAGCCTCACAGTGTATGATGTCTTTCTCCCCACCACTTTACTGGTCTTGAATTACTTACTCAGGCTCACAGTATATGATGTCTGCCTCCCCACCACCTTACGCGTCTTGACTCATTTACTAATGTCACAGTATATGATGTCTGTCTCCCCTCCATCATAGTGGTCTTGACTCACTTACTGAGTTTCACAGTATATGATGTCTGTCTCCCCGCCCTCGTACTGGTCTTGACTCACTTACTCAGTCTCACAGTACATGATGTCTGTCTCCCAGCCACCTTACTGGTCTTGACTCACTTACTCAGGCTCACAGTATACGATGTCTGCCTCCCCGCAACCTTACAGGTCTTGACTCTCTTACTCATGTCACAGTAAATGATGTCTGTCTCCCCGCCATCATACTGGTCTTGACTCTCTTGCTCTGTCTGACAGTACATGATGTCTGTCTCCCAGCCACCTTACTGTTCTTGCCTCACTTACTCAGTCTCACAGTATATGATGTCTGTTTCCCACCACCTTACTGGGTTTGACACACTTACTCAGTATCTCAGTCCATGCTGACTGTCACCCCGCCACCTTAGTGGCCTTGACTCATTTACTCAGTCTCACAGTATATAATGTCTGTCTCCCCGCCACCTTACAGGTCTTGACACACTTACTCACGTCACAGTATATAATGTCTGTCTCCCCACCACCATACTGGTCTTGACTATCATACTCATGTCACAGTATATGATTGTTCTCTCCCCAACACCTTACTGGTCTTTACACACTTACTCAGTCTCACAATATATGATGTAGGTCTCCCCACCACCTTACTGGTCTTGACACACTTACTCATGTCACAGTATATGATGTCTGTCTCCCCACCACCTTACTGGTCTTGACTTACATACTCATGTCACAGTATATGATGTCTGTCTCCCCACCACCTTACTGGTCTTGACACACTTACTCATGTCACAGTATAGGATGTCTGTCTCCGCACCACCTTACTGGTCTTGACTCACATACTCATGTCATAGTATATGATGTCTGTCTCCCCACTACCTTGCTGGCCTTGAGACACTTACTCATGTCACAGTATATGATTTCTGTCTCCCCTCCACCTTACTCGTCTTGACTCATATACTCATGTCACAGTATATGATGTCTGTCTCCCCTCCACCTTACTGGTCTTGACTCACATACTCATGTCACAGTATATGATGTCTGTCTCCCCACCACCTGACTGGTCTTGACACACTTACTCATGTCACAGTATATGATGTCTGTCTCCCCTCCATCTTACTGGTCTTGACTCACATACACAGGCTCACTATATATGATGTCTGTCTCCCCACCAACCTACTGGTCTTGACACACTTACTCATGTCACAGTATATGATGTCTGTCTCCCCTCCATCTTACTGGTCTTGACACACTTACTCATGTCACAGTATATGATGTCTGTCTCCCCTCCATTTTACTGGTCTGGACACACTTACTCATGTCACAGTATATGATGTCTGCCTCCGCTCCATCTTACTAGTCTTGACACACATACTCATGTCACAGTATATGATGTGTGTTTCCCCACCAACTTACTGGTCTTGACACACTTACTCATGTCACAGTATATGATGTCTGTCTCCCAACTACCTTACTGGCCTTGACACACTTATTCATGTCACATTATATGATGTCTTTCTCCCCACCACCTTACTAGTCTTGACACACTTACTCATGTCTCAGTATTTGATGTCTGTTTCCCCACCACCTTACAGGTCTTGACACACTTACTCATGTCACAGTACATGATGTCTGTCTCCAGCCACCTTACTGGCCTTGACACACTTACTCAGCCTCACAGTGTATGATGTCTTTCTCCCCACCACCTTACTGGTCTTGACTCTTTTACTCAGGCTCACAGTATATGATGTCTGCCTCCCCGCCACCTTACACGTCTTGACACACTTACTAATGTCACAGTACATGATGTCTGTCTCCCCTCCATCATAGTAGTCTTGATTCACTTACTCAGTCTCACAGTACATAATGTCTGTCTCCCAGCCACCTTACCTGTCTTGACTCACTTACTCAGTCTCACAGTATATGATGTCTGTCTCCCCGCCATCGTACTGCTCTTGACTCAGTTACTCAGTCTCACAGTACATGATGTCTGTCTCCCAGCCACCTTACTGGTCTTGACTCACTTACTCAAGCTCCCAGTATATGATGTCTGCCTCCCCGCCACCTTACAGGTCTTGACTCACTTACCCATGTCACAGTATATGATGTCTGTCTCCCCGTCATCATACTGGTCTTGACTCACTTACTCTGTCTGACAGTACATGATGTCTGTCTCCCAGCCACCTTACTGTTCTTGCCTCACTTACTCAGTCTCACAGTATATGATGTCTGTCTCCCCACCACCTTACTGGGTTTGACACACTTACTCAGTATCTCAGTCCATGCGGACTGTCTCCCCGCCACCTTAGTGGTCTTGACTCATTTACTTAGTCTCACGGTATATAATGTCTGTCTCCCCGCCACCTTACAGGTCTTGACACTCTTACTCACGTCACAGTATATGATGTCTGTCTCCCCAAAACCTTACTGGTCTTGACTCACATACACAGGCTCACAATATATGATGTCTGTCTCCCCACCACCTTACTAGTGTTGACTCACATACACAGGAACACAATGTATGATGTCTGTCTCCCCACCACCTGACTGGTCTTGACACACTTACTCAGGCTCACAGTATATGATGTCTGTCTCCCCACCAACTTACTGGTCTTGACACACTTACACATGCCACAGTATATGATGTCTGTCTCCCTTTCATCTTACTGGTCTTGACTGTTATACTCATGTCACAGTATATGATGTCTGTCTCCCCACCAACTTACTGGTCTTAACACACTTACTCATGTCACAGTATATGATGTCTGTCTCCCCACACGTTTACTGGGCTTGACACACTTACTCATGTCACAGTATATGATGTCTGTCTCCCCACCACTTTACAGGTCTTGACACACTTACTAATGCCAAAGTATATGTTGTCTGTCTCCCCGACATCATACTGGTCTTGACTTACTTACTCAGTCTCACAGTACATGATGTCCGTCTCCCAGCCACCTTAATGGTCTTGACTCACTTACTCAGTCTCACAGTACATGATGTCTGTCTCCCAGCTACCTTACTGGTCTTGACTCACTTACTCAGTCTCACAGTATGATGTCTGTCTCCCCGCCATTAAACTGGTCTTGACTCACTTACTCAGTCTCAGTCCATGCTGACTGTCTCCCCGCCACCTTACTAGTCTTGAGTCACTTACTAAGTCTCACAGTATGTGATGTCTGTCTCCCCGACACCTTACTGGTCTTGAAAACTTACTCACGTCACAGTATATGATGTCTGTCTCCCCACCAACTTACTGGTCTTGACACACTTACACATGCCACAGTATATGATGTCTGTCTCCCTTTCATCTTACTGGTCTTGACTCTTATACTCATGTCACAGTATATGATGTCTGTCTCCCCACCAACTTACTGGTCTTGACACACTTACTCATGTCACAGAATATGATGTCTGTCTCCCCACACCTTTACTGGGCTTGACACACTTACTCATGTCACAGTATATGATGTCTTTCTCCCCACCACCATACTATCTTGACACACTTACTCATGTCACAGTATATGATGTCTGTCTCCCCACCACCTTACAGGTCTTGACACACTTACTAATGCCAAAGTATATGTTGTCTGTCTCCCCGCCATCATACTGGTCTTGACTTACTTCCTCAGTCTCACAGTACATGATGTCTGTCTCCCAGCCACATTAATGGTCTTGACTCACTTACTCAGTCTCACAGTACATGATGTCTGTCTCCCAGCCACCTTACTGGTCTTGACTCACTTACTCAGTCTCACAGTACATGATGTCTGTCTCCCAGCTACCTTACTGGTCTTGACTCACTTACTCAGTCTCACAGTATGATGTCTGTCTCCCCGCCATCATACTGGTCTTGACTCACTTACTCAGTCTCAGTCCATGCTGACTGTCTCCCCGCCACCTTACTAGTCTTGAATCACTTACTAAGTCTCACAGTATGTGATGTCTGTCTCCCCGACACCTTACTGGTCTTGAAAACTTACTCACGTCACAGTATATGATGTCTGTCTCCCCACCACCTTACTGGTCTTGACTCACTTACTCAGTCTCACAGTCCATGCTGACTGTCTCCCCGCGACCTTACTGGTCTTGAATCACTTACTCAGTCTCACAGTATATGACGACTGTCTCCCCGCTACCTCACTGGTCTTGACACACTTATTTACGTCACAGGATATGATATCTGTCTCCCCACCACCTTACTGGTGTTGACTCACTTACTCTGTCTCACAGTCCATGCTGACTGTCACCCCGCCACCTTACTGGTCTTGACACACTTACTCAAGTCACAGTATATGATGTCTGTCTCCCAGCTACCTTACTGCCCTTGACACACTTACTCATGTCACAGTATATGATGTCTTCCTCCCCACCACCTTACTATTCTTGACACACTTACTCATGTCTCAGTATTTGATGTCTGTTACCCCACCACCTTACAGGTCTTGACACACTTACTCATGTCACAGTACATGATGTCTGTCTCCCAGCCACCTTACTGGCCTTGACACACTTACTCAGCCTCACAGTGTATGATGTCTTTCTCCCCACCACTTTACTGGTCTTGAATTACTTACTCAGGCTCACAGTATATGATGTCTGCCTCCCCACCACCTTACGCGTCTTGACTCATTTACTAATGTCACAGTATATGATGTCTGTCTCCCCTCCATCATAGTGGTCTTGACTCACTTACTGAGTTTCACAGTATATGATGTCTGTCTCCCCGCCCTCGTACTGGTCTTGAATCACTTACTCAGTCTCACAGTACATGATGTCTGTCTCCCAGCCACCTTACTGGTCTTGACTCACTTACTCAGGCTCACAGTATACGATGTCTGCCTCCCCGCAACCTTACAGGTCTTGACTCTCTTACTCATGTCACAGTAAATGATGTCTGTCCCCCGCCATCATACTGGTCTTGACTCTCTTACTCTGTCTGACAGTACATGATGTCTGTCTCCCAGCCACCTTACTGTTCTTGCCTCACTTACTCAGTCTCACAGTATATGATGTCTGTTTCCCACCACCTTACTGGGTTTGACACACTTACTCAGTATCTCAGTCCATGCTGACTGTCACCCCGCCACCTTAGTGGTCTTGACTCATTTACTCAGTCTCGCAGTATATAATGTCTGTCTCCCCGCCACCTTACAGGTCTTGACACACTTACTCACGTCACAGTATATAATGTCTGTCTCCCCACCACCATACTGGTCTTGACTATCATACTCATGTCACAGTATATGATTGTTCTCTCCCCAACACCTTACTGGTCTTTACACACTTACTCAGTCTCACAATATATGATGTAGGTCTCCCCACCACCTTACTGGTCTTGACACACTTACTCATGTCACAGTATATGATGTCTGTCTCCCCACCACCTTACTGTTCTTGACTTACATACTCATGTCACAGTATATGATGTCTGTCTCCCCACCACCTTACTGGTCTTGACACACTTACTCATGTCAGAGTATATGATGTCTGTCTCCGCACCACCTTACTGGTCTTGACTAACATACTCATGTCACAGTATATGATGTCTGTCTCCCCACTACCTTGCTGGCCTTGAGACACTTACTCATGTCACAGTATATGATGTCTGTCTCCCCTCCACCTTACTCGTCTTGACTCATATACTCATGTCACAGTATATGATGTCTGTCTCCCCTCCACCTTACTGGTCTTGACACACTTACTCATGTCACAGTATATGATGTCTGTCTCCCCACCACATTACTGGTCTTGACACACTTACTCATGTCACAGTATATGATGTCTGTCTCCCCACCACCTTACTGGTCTTGACTCACATACTCATGTCACAGTATATGATGTCTGTCTCCCCACCACCTTACTGGTCTTGACACACTTACTCATGTCACAGTATATGATGTCTGTCTCCCCACCACCTTACTGGTCTTGACTCACATACTCATGTCACAGTATATGATGTCTGTCTCCCCACCACCTTACTGGTCTTGACTCACATACACAGGCTCACAATATATGATGTCTGTCTCCCCACCACCTTACTAGTGTTGACTCACATACACAGGAACACAATGTATGATGTCTGTCTCCCCACCACCTGACTGGTCTTGACACACTTACTCAGGCTCACAGTATATGATGTCTGTCTCCCCACCAACTTACTGGTCTTGACACACTTACACATGCCACAGTATATGATGTCTGTCTCCCTTTCATCTTACTGGTCTTGACTCTTATACTCATGTCACAGTATATGATGTCTGTCTCCCCACCAACTTACTGGTCTTGACACACTTACTCATGTCACAGTATATGATGTCTGTCTCCCCACACGTTTACTGGGCTTGACACACTTACTCATGTCACAGTATATGATGTCTGTCTCCCCACCACTTTACAGGTCTTGACACACTTACTAATGCCAAAGTATATGTTGTCTGTCTCCCCGACATCATACTGGTCTTGACTTACTTACTCAGTCTCACAGTACATGATGTCCGTCTCCCAGCCACCTTAATGGTCTTGACTCACTTACTCAGTCTCACAGTACATGATGTCTGTCTCCCAGCTACCTTACTGGTCTTGACTCACTTACTCAGTCTCACAGTATGATGTCTGTCTCCCCGCCATCATACTGGTCTTGACTCACTTACTCAGTCTCAGTCCATGCTGACTGTCTCCCCGCCACCTTACTAGTCTTGAGTCACTTACTAAGTCTCACAGTATGTGATGTCTGTCTCCCCGACACCTTACTGGTCTTGAAAACTTACTCACGTCACAGTATATGATGTCTGTCTCCCCACGACCTTACTGGTCTTGACTCACTTACTCAGTCTCACAGTCCATGCTGACTGTCTCCCCGCGACCATACTGGTCTTGAATCACTTACTCAGTCTCACAGTATATGACGACTGTCTCCCCGCTACCTCACTGGTCTTGACACACTTACTCGCGTCACAGGATATGATGTCTGTCTCCCCACCACCTTACTGGTCTTGACTCACTTACTCTGTCTCACAGTCCATGCTGAATGTCTCCCCGCCACATTACTAGTCTTGAATCACTTAGTCAGTCTCACATATATAATGTCTGTCTCCCCACAACCTTACTGGACTTGACACACTTACTCACGTCACAGTATATAATTTCTGTCTCCCCACAACCTTACTGGACCTGACTCACTTACTCAGTCTCACAGTCCATGCTGAATGTCTCCCCGCCACATTACTAGTATTGAATCACTTACTCAGTCTCACAGTCCATGCTGAATGTCTCCCCGCCACATTACTATTCTTGAATCACTTACTCATGTCAAGATATATGATGTCTTTCATCCCGCCACCTTACTGGTCTTGACACACTTACTCATGTCACAGTATATGATGTCTGTCTCCCTGCCACCTTACTAGTGTTGACTCACATACACAGGCTCACAATATATGATGTCTCTCTCCCCACGACCTGACTGGTCTTGACACACTTACTCAGGCTCACAGTATATGATGTCTGTCTCCCCTCCACCTTACTGGTCTTGACTCACATACTCATGTCACAGTATATGATGTCTGTCTCCCCACCACCTGACTGGTCTTGACACTCTTACTCACGTCACAGTATATGATGTCTGTCTCAGCAAAACCTTACTGGTCTTGACTCACATACACATGCTCACAATGTATGATGTCTGTCTCCACACCACCTTACTAGTGTTGACTCACATACACAGGCTCACAAAATATGATGTCTCTCTCCCCACGACCTGACTGGTCTTAGCACACTTACTCAGGCTCACAGTATATGATGTCTGTCTCCCCTCCACCTTACTGGTCTTGACTCACATACTCATGTCACAGTATATGATGTCTGTCTCCCCACCACCTGACTGGTCTTGACACACTTACTCATGTCACAGTATATGATGTCTGTCTCCCCTCCATCTTACTGGTCTTGACTCACATACACAGACTCACTATATATGATGTCTGTCTCCCCACCAACCTACTGGTCTTGACACACTTACTCATGTCACAGTATATGATGTCTGTCTCCCCTCCATCTTACTGGTCTTGACACACTTACTCATGTCACAGTATATGATGTCTGTCTCCCCTCCATTTTACTGGTCTGGACACACTTACTCATGTCACAGTATATGATGTCTGCCTCCGCTCCATCTTACTGGTCTTGACACACATACTCATGTCACAGTATATGATGTGTGTTTCCCCACCAACTTACTGGTCTTGACACACTTACTCATGTCACAGTATATGATGTCTGTCTCCCAACTACCTTTCTGGCCTTGACACACTTACTCATGTCACAGTATATGATGTCTTTCTCCCCACCACCTTACTAGTCTTGACACACTTACTCATGTCTCAGTATTTGATGTCTGTTTCCCCACCACCTTACAGGTCTTGACACACTTACTCATGTCACAGTACATGATGTCTGTCTCCAGCCACCTTACTGGCCTTGACACACTTACTCAGCCTCACAGTGTATGATGTCTTTCTCCCCACCACCTTACTGGTCTTGACTCTTTTACTCAGGCTCACAGTATATGATGTCTGCCTCCCCGCCACCTTACACGTCTTGACACACTTACTAATGTCACAGTACATGATGTCTGTCTCCCCTCCATCATAGTAGTCTTGATTCACTTACTCAGTCTCACAGTACATAATGTCTGTCTCCCAGCCACCTTACCTGTCTTGACTCACTTACTCAGTCTCACAGTATATGATGTCTGTCTCCCCGTCATCATACTGGTCTTGACTCACTTACTCTGTCTGACAGTACATGATGTCTGTCTTCCAGCCACCTTACTGTTCTTGCCTCACTTACTCAGTCTCACAGTATATGATGTCTGTCTCCCCACCACCTTACTGGGTTTGACACACTTACTCAGTATCTCAGTCCATGCGGACTGTCTCCCCGCCACCTTAGTGGTCTTGACTCATTTACTTAGTCTCACGGTATATAATGTCTGTCTCCCCGCCACCTTACAGGTCTTGACACTCTTACTCACGTCACAGTATATGATGTCTGTCTCCCCGCCACCTTACAGGTCTTGACACTCTTACTCACGTCACAGTATATGATGTCTGTCTCCCCAAAAACTTACTGATCTTGACTCACATACACAGGCTCACAATATATGATGTCTGTCTCCCCACCACCTTACTAGTGTTGACTCACATACACAGGAACACAATGTATGATGTCTGTCTCCCCACCACCTGACTGGTCTTGACACACTTACTCAGGCTCACAGTATATGATGTCTGTCTCCCCACCAACTTACTGGTCTTGACACACTTACACATGCCACAGTATATGATGTCTGTCTCCCTTTCATCTTACTGGTCTTGACTCTTATACTCATGTCACAGTATATGATGTCTGTCTCCCCACCAACTTACTGGTCTTGACACACTTACTCATGTCACAGTATATGATGTCTGTCTCCCCACACGTTTACTGGGCTTGACACACTTACTCATGTCACAGTATATGATGTCTGTCTCCCCACCACTTTACAGGTCTTGACACACTTACTAATGCCAAAGTATATGTTGTCTGTCTCCCCGACATCATACTGGTCTTGACTTACTTACTCAGTCTCACAGTACATGATGTCCGTCTCCCAGCCACCTTAATGGTCTTGACTCACTTACTCAGTCTCACAGTACATGATGTCTGTCTCCCAGCTACCTTACTGGTCTTGACTCACTTACTCAGTCTCACAGTATGATGTCTGTCTCCCCGCCATCATACTGGTCTTGACTCACTTACTCAGTCTCAGTCCATGCTGACTGTCTCCCCGCCACCTTACTAGTCTTGAGTCACTTACTAAGTCTCACAGTATGTGATGTCTGTCTCCCCGACACCTTACTGGTCTTGAAAACTTACTCACGTCACAGTATATGATGTCTGTCTCCCCACGACCTTACTGGTCTTGACTCACTTACTCAGTCTCACAGTCCATGCTGACTGTCTCCCCGCGACCATACTGGTCTTGAATCACTTACTCAGTCTCACAGTATATGACGACTGTCTCCCCGCTACCTCACTGGTCTTGACACACTTACTCGCGTCACAGGATATGATGTCTGTCTCCCCACCACCTTACTGGTCTTGACTCACTTACTCAGTCTCACAGTATATAATGTCTGTCTCCCTGCCACCTTACTGGTCTTGACACTCTTACTCACGTCACAGTATATGATGTCTGTCTCAGCAAAACCTTACTGGTCTTGACTCACATACACATGCTCACAATATATGATGTCTGTCTCCCCACCACCTTACTAGTGTTGACTCACATACACAGGCTCACAATATATGATGTCTCTCTCCCCACGACCTGACTGGTCTTGACACACTTACTCAGGCTCACAGTATATGATGTCTGTCTCCCCACCAACTTACTGGTCTTGACACACTTACACATGCCACAGTATATGATGTCTGTCTCCCTTTCATCTTACTGGTGTTGACTCTTATACTCATGTCACAGTATATGATGTCTGTCTCCCCACCAACTTACTGGTCTTGACACACTTACTCATGTCACAGTATATGATGTCTTTCTCCCCACACCTTTACTGGGCTTGACACACTTACTCATGTCACAGTATATGATGTCTTTCTCCCCACCACCATACTGTCTTGACACACTTACTCATGTCACAGTATATGATCTCTGTCTCCCCACCACCTTACAGGTCTTGACACACTTACTAATGCCGAAGTATATGTTGTCTGTCTCCCCGCCATCATACTGGTCTTGACTTACTTACTCAGTCTCACAGTACATGATGTCTGTCTCCCAGCCACCTTAATGGTCTTGACTCACTTACTCAGTCTCACAGTACATGATGTCTGTCTCCCAGCCACCTTACTGTTCTTGACTCACTTACTCAGTCTCACAGTACATGATGTCTGTCTCCCAGCTACCTTACTGGTCTTGACTCACTCACTCAGTCTCACAGTATGATGTCTGTCTCCCCGCCATCATACTGGTCTTGACTCACTTACTCAGTCTCAGTCCATGCCACCTTACTAGTCTTGAGTCACTTACTAAGTCTCACAGTATGTGATGTCTGTCTCCCCGACACCTTACTGGTCTTGAAAACTTACTCACGTCACAGTATATGATGTCTGTCTCCCCACCACCTTACTGGTCTTGACTCACTTACTCAGTCTCACAGTCCATGCTGACTGTCTCCCCGCGACCTTACTGGTCATGAATCACTTACTCAGTCTCACAGTATATGACGACTGTCTGCCCGCTACCTCACTGGTCTTGACACACTTACTCAAGTCACAGTATATGATGTCTGTCTCCCAACTACCTTACTGGCCTTGACACACTTACTCATGTCACAGTATATGATGTCTTTCTCCCCACCACCTTACTATTCTTGACACACTTACTCATGTCTCAGTATTTGATGTCTGTTTCCCCACCACCTTACAGGTCTTGACACACTTACTCATGTCAGAGTATATGATGTCTGTCTCCCCACCACCTTACTGGTCTTGACTCACTTACTCAATCTCACAGTCCATGCTGACTGTCTCCCCGCCACCTTACTGGTCTTGAATCACTTACTCAGTCTCACAGTACATGATGTCGGTCTCCCTGCCATCGTACTGGTCTTGACTCACTTACTCAGTCTCACAGTACATGATGTCTGTCTCCCAGCCACCTTACTGGTATTGACTCACTTACTCAGGCTCACAGTATATGATGACTGCCTCCCCGGCACCTTACAGGTCTTGACTCACTTACTCATGTCACAGTATATGATGTCTGTCTCCCCGCCATCATACTGGTTTTGACTCACTTACTCATGTCACAGTATATTATGTCTGTCTCCCCACCAACTTACTGGTCTTGACACACTTACTCATGTCACAGTATATGATGTCTGTCTCCCAACTACCTTACTGGCCTTGACGCACTTACTCATGTCACAGTATATGATGTCTTTCTCCCCACCACCTTACTAGTCTTGACACACATACTCATGTCTCAGTATTTGATGT
Organism: Deroplatys truncata; assembly: GCA_030765065.1. Taxonomy (NCBI): domain Eukaryota; kingdom Metazoa; phylum Arthropoda; class Insecta; order Mantodea; family Mantidae; genus Deroplatys; species Deroplatys truncata. Next base: position 127,299 of record JAUKNL010000059.1, read on the forward strand.
CTGTTTCCCCACTACCTTACAGGTCTTGACACACTTACTCATGTCACAGTATATGATGTCTGTCTCCCAGCCACCTTACTGGCCTTGACACAATTACTCAGGCTCACTGTGTATGATGTCTTTCTCCCCGCCACCTTACTGTTCTTGACTCACTTACTCAGGCTCACAGTATATGATGTCTGCCTCCCCGCCACCTACACGTCTTGACTCACCTACTAATGTCACAGTATAGGATGTCTGTCTCCCGTCCATCATAGTAGTCTTGAGTCACTTACTCAGTCTCACAGTACATGATGTCTGTCTCCCAGCCACCTTACCTGTCTTGACTAACTTACGCAGTCTCACAGTATATGATGTCTGTCTCCCCGCCATCGTACTGGTCTTGACTCACTTTCTCAGTCTCACAGTACATGATGTCTGTCTCCCAGCCACCTTACTGGTCTTGCTTCACTTACTCAGGCTCACAGTATATGATGTCTGCCTCCCCGCCACCTACACGTCTTGACTCACCTACTAATGTCACAGTATAGGATGTCTGTCTCCCCTCCATCATAGTAGTCTTGATTCACTTACTCAGTCTCACAGTACATAATGTCTGTCTCCCAGCCACCTAACCTGTCTTGACTCACTTACTCAGTCTCACAGTATATGATGTCTGTCTCCCCGCCATCGTACTGCTCTTGACTCACTTACTCAGTCTCACAGTACATGATGTCTGTCTCCCAGCCACCTTACAGGTCTTGACTCACTTACACATGTCACAGTATATGATGTCTGTCTCCCCGCCATCATACTGGTCTTGACTCACTTACTCTGTCTGACAGTACATAATGACTGTTTCCCCACCACCTTACTGGGTTTGACACACTTAATCAGTATCTCAGTCCATGCTGACTGTCACCCCGCCACCTTAGTGGTCTTGACTCATTTACTTAGTCTCACGGTATATAATGTCTGTCTCCCCGCCACCTTACAGGTCTTGACACGCTTACTCACGTCACAGTATATGATGTCTGTCTCCCCGCCATCATACTGGTCTTGACTCACTTACTCAGTCTCACAGAACATGATGTCACTCTCCCAGTCACCTTACTTGTCTTGCCTCACCTACTCAGTCTCACTGTATATGATGTCTTCTCCCCACCACCTTACTGGTTTTGACTCACTTACTCAGTCTCACAGTCCATGCTGACTGTCACCCCGCCACCTTACTGGTCTTGACTCACTTACTCAGTCTCACAGTATATAATGTCTGTCTCCCTGCCACCTTACTAGTGTTGACTCACATACAGAGGCTCACAATATATGATGTCTCTCTCCCCACGACCTGACTGGTCTTGACACACTTACTCAGGCTCACAGTATATGATGTCTGTCTCCCCTCCACCTTACTGGTCTTGACTCACATACTCATGTCACAGTATATGATGTCTGTCTCCCCACCACCTGACTGGTCTTGACACTCTTACTCACGTCACAGTATATGATGTCTGTCTCAGCAAAACCTTACTGGTCTTGACTCACATACACATGCTCACAATATATGATGTCTGTCTCCCCACCACCTTACTAGTGTTGACTCACATACACAGGCTCACAATATATGATGTCTCTCTCCCCACGACCTGACTGGTCTTGACACACTTACTCAGGCTCACAGTATATGATGTCTGTCTCCCCTCCACCTTACTGGTCTTGACTCACATACTCATGTCACAGTATATGATGTCTGTCTCCCCACCACCTGACTGGTCTTGACACACTTACTCATGTCACAGTATATGATGTCTGTCTCCCCTCCATCTTACTGGTCTTGACTCACATACACACACTCACTATATATGACGTCTGTCTCCCCACCAACCTACTGGTCTTGACACACTTACTCATGTCACAGTATATGATGTCTGTCTCCCTCCATCTTACTGGTCTTGACACACTTACTCATGTCACAGTATATGATGTCTGCCTCCCCTCCATTTTACTGGTCTGGACACACTTACTCATGTCACAGTATATGATGTCTGCCTCCGCTCCATCTTACTGGTCTTGACACACATACTCATGTCACAGTATATGATGTGTGTTTCCCCACCAACTTACTGGTCTTGACACACTTACTCATGTCACAGTATATGATGTCTGTCTCCCAACTACCTTACTGGCCTTGACACACTTACTCATGTCACAGTATATGATGTCTTTCTCCCCACCACCTTACTAGTCTTGACACACTTACTCATGTCTCAGTATTTGATGTCTGTTTGCCCACCACCTTACAGGTCTTGACACACTTACTCATGTCACAGTACATGATGTCTGTCTCCAGCCACCTTACTGGCCTTGACACACTTACTCAGCCTCACAGTGTATGATGTCTTTCTCCCCACCACCTTACTGGTCTTGAATCACTTACTCAGGCTCACAGTATAGGATGTCTGCCTCCCCAACATCATAGTGGTCTTGAGTCACTTACTCAGTCTCACAGTACGTGATGTCTGTCTCCCAGCCACCTAATCTGTCTTGACGCACTTACTCAGTCTCACAGTATATGAGGTCTGTCTCCCCGCCCTCGTACTGGTCTTGACTCACTTACTCAGTCTCACAGTACATGATGTCTGTCTCCCAGCCACCTGACTGGTCTTGACTCACTTACTCATGCTCACAGTATATGATGTCTGCCTCCCCGCCACCTTATAGGTCTTGACTCTCTTACTCATGTCACAGTAAATGATGTCTGTCTCCCCGCCATCATACTGGTCTTGACTCACTTACTCTGTCTGACAGTACATGATGGCTGTCTCCCAGCCACCTTACTGTTCTTGCCTCACTTACTCAGTCTCACAGTATATGATGTCTGTCTCCCTACCACCTTACTGGGTTTGACACACTTACTCAGTATCTCAGTCCATGCTGACTGTCACCCCGCAACCTTAGTGGTCTTGACTCATTTACTCAGTCTCACAGTATATAATGTCTGTCTCCCCGCCACCTTACAGGTCTTGACACATTTACTCACGTCACAGTATATAATGTCTATCTCCCCACCACCATACTGGTCTTGACTATCATACTCATTTCACAATATATGATTGTTTTCTCCGCAACACCTTACTGGTCTTTACAAACTTACTCAGTCTCACAATATATGATGCCTGTCTCCCCACCACCTTACTGGTCTTGACACACTTACTCATGTCACAGTATATGATGTCTGTCTCCCCACCACCTTACTGGTCTTGACTCACATACTCATGTCACAGTATATGATGTCTGTCTCCCCACCACCTTACTGGTCTTGACACACTTACTCATATCACAGTATATGATGTCTGTCTCCCCACCACCTTACTGGTCTTGACACACTTACTCATGTCACAGTATATGATGTCTGTCTCCCCACCACCTTACTGGTCTTGACTCACATACTCATGTCACAGTATATGATGTCTGTCTCCCCACTACCTTGCTGGCCTTGAGACACTTACTCATGTCACAGTATATGATGTCTGTCTCCCCTACACCTTACTCGTCTTGACTCATATACTCATGTCACAGTATATGATGTCTGTGTCCCCACCAACCTACTGGTCTTGACACACTTACTCATGTCACAGTATATGATGTCTGTCGTCCCTCCATCTTACTGGTCTTGACACACTTACTCATGTCACAGTATATGATGTCTGTCTCCCCTCCGTCTTACTGGTCTTGACACACTTACTCATGTCACCGTATATGATGTCTGCCTCCCCTCCATCTTACTGGTCTTGACACACATACTCATGTCACAGTATATGATGTCTGTTTCCCCACCACCTTACTGGTCTTGACACACTTACTCATGTCACAGTATATGATGTCTGTCTCCCAACTACCTTACTGGCCTTGACACACTTACTCATGTCACAGTATATGATGTCTTTCTCCCCACCACCTTACTAGTCTTGACACTCTTACTCATGTCTCAGTATTCGATGTCTGTTTCCCCACCACCTTATAGGTCTTGACACACTTACTCATGTCACAGTACATGATGTCTGTCTCCCAGCCACCTTACTGGCCTTGACACACTTACTCAGCCTCACAGTGTATGATGTCTTTCTCCCCACCACCTTACTGGCCTTGACTCTTTTACTCAGGCTCACAGTATATGATGTCTGCCTCCCCGCCACCTTACACGTCTTGACTCACTTACTAATGTCACAGTATATGATGTCTGTGTCCCCTCCATCATAGTAGTCTTGATTCACTTACTCAGTCTCACAGTACATAATGTCTGTCTCCCAGCCACCTTACCTGTCTTGACTCACTTACCCAGTCTCACAGTATATGATGTCTGTCTCCCCGCCATCGTACTGCTCTTGACTCAGTTACTCAGTCCCACAGTACATGATGTCTGTCTCCCAGTCACCTTACTTGTCTAGCCTCACCTACTCAGTCTCACTGTATATGATGTCTTCTCCCCACCACCTTACTGGTTTTGACTCACTTACTCAGTCTCACAGTCCATGCTGACTGTCACCCCGCCACCTTACTGGTCTTGACTCACTTACTCAGTCTCACAGTATATAATGTCTGTCTCCCCGCCACCTTACTGGTCTTGACACTCTTACTCACGTCACAGTATATGATGTCTGTCTCCCCAAAACCTTACTGGTCTTGACTCACATACACAGGCTCGCAATATATGATGTCTGTCTCCCCGCCACCTTACTAGTGTTGACTCACATACACAGGCTCACAATATATGATGTCTGTCTCCCCACCACCTGACTGGTCTTGACACACTTACTCAGGATCAGAGTATATGATGTCTGTCTCCCCACCAACTTTCTGGTCTTGACACACTTACACTTGCCACAGTATATGATGTCTGTCTCCCTTTCATCTTACTGGTCTTGACTCTTATACTCATGTCACAGTATATGATGTCTGTCTCCCCACAAACTTACTGGTCTTGACACACATACTCATGTCACAGTATATGATGTCTGTCTCCCTTTCATCTTACTGGTCTTGACTCTTGTACTCATGTCACAGTATATGATGTCTGTCTCCCCACCAACTTACTGGTCTTGACACACATACTCATGCCACAGTATATGATGTCTCTCCCTTTCATCTTACTGGTCTTGACTCTTATTTTCATGTCACAGTATTTGATGTCTGTCTCCCCACCAACTTACTGGTCTTGACACACATACTCATGTCACAGTATATGATGTCTGTCTCCCCACCAACTTACTGGTCTTGACACACTTACTCATGTCACAATATATGATGTCTGTCTCCCCACACCTTTACTGGGCTTGACACACTTACTCATGTCACAGTGTATGATGTCTTTCTCCCCACCACCATACTGTCTTGACACACTTACTCATGTCACAGTATATGATGTCTGTCTCCCCACCACCTTACAGGTCTTGACACACTTATTCATGTCACAGTACATGATGTCTGCCTCCCCACCACCTTACAGGTCTTGACACACTTACTCATGTCACAGTATATGATGTCTGTCTCAGCACCACCTTACAGGTCTTGACACACTTACTAATGCCAAAGTATATGTTGTCCTTCTCCCCACCATCATACTGGTGTTGACTTACTTACTCAGTCTCACAGTACATGATGTCTGTCTCCCAGCCACCTTAATGGTCTTGACTCACTTAGTCAGTCTCACAGTACATGATGTCTGTCTCCCCGCCACCTTACTGGTCTTGACACACTTACTCAAGTCACAGTATATGATGTCTGTCTCCCAACTACCTTACTGGCCTTGACACACTTACTCATGTCACAGTATATGATGTCTTTCTCCCCACCACCTTACTAGTCTTGACACACTTACTCATGTCTCAGTATTTGATGTCTGTTTCCCCACCACCTTACAGGTCTTGACACAGTTACTCATGTCACAGTACATGATGTCTGTCTCCCAGCCATCTTACTGGCCTTGACACACTTACTCAGCCTCACAGTGTATGATGTCTTTCTCCCCACCACCTTACTGGTCTTGAATCACTTACTCAGGCTCACAGTATATGATGTCTGCCTCCCCACCACCTTACACGTCTTGACTCATTTACTAATGTCACAGTATATGATGTCTGTCTCCCCTCCATCATAGTGGTCTTGAGTCACTTACTCAGTCTCACAGTACGTGATGTCTGTCTCCCAGCCACCTAATCTGTCTTGACTCACTTACTCAGTCTCACAGTATATGATGTCTGTCTCCCCGCCCTCGTACTGGTCTTGACTCACTTACTCAGTCTCACAGTACATGATGTCTGTCTCCCAGCCACCTTACTGGTCTTGACTCACTTACTCAGGCTCACAGTATATGATGTCTGCCTCCCCGCCACCTTACAGGTCTTGACTCCCTTACTCATGTCACAGTAAGTGATGTCTGTCTCCCCGCCATCATACTGGTCTTGACTCACTTACTCTGTCTGACAGTACATGATGTGTGTCTCCCAGCCACCTTACTGTTCTTGCCTCACTTACTCAGTCTCACAGTATATGATGTCTGTCTCCCCACCACCTTACTGGGTTAGACACACTTTTCAGGATCTCAGTCCATGCTGACTGTCACCCCGCCACCTTAAAGTCTTGACTCATTTACTCAGTCTCACAGTATATAATGTCTGTCTCCCCGCCACCTTACAGGTCTTGACACACTTACTCACGTCACAGTATATAATGTCTGTCTCCCCACCACCTTACTGGACTTGACTATCATACTCATGTCACAGTATATGATTGTTTTCTCCCCAACACCCTTGGTCTTTACACACTTACTCAGTCTCACAATGTATGATGTGTGTCTCCCCACCACCTTACTGGTCTTGACACACTTACTCATGTCACAGTATATGATGTCTGTCTCCCCACCGCCTTACTGGTCTTGACACACTTACTCATGTCACAGTATATGATGTCTGTCTCCCCAACACCTTACTGATCTTGACTCACATACTCATGTTACAGTATATGATGTCTGTCTCCCCACCACCTTACTGGTCTTGACACACTAACTCATGGCACAGTATATGATGTCTGTCTCCCCACCACCTTACTGGTCTTGACACACTTACTCATGTCACAGTATATGATGTCTATATATACTCTTATACTCTTATACTCTTTCTTGTCTTACTCATTCAGTCTAAAGGGCAGGCTGTCCTCTCTACCCGCCAACCTAACTGGATTATACTCTTTCTTGTCTTACTCATTCAGTCTAAAGGGCAGGCTGTCCTCTCTACCCGCCAACCTAACTGGATTATACTCTTTCTTGTCTTACTCATTCAGTCTAAAAGGCAGGCTGTCCTCTCTACCCGCCAACCTAACTGGATTATACTCTTTCTTGTCTTACTCATTCAGTCTAAAGGGCAGGCTGTCCTCTCTACCCGCCAACCTAACTGGATTATACTCTTTCTTGTCTTACTCATTCAGTCTAAAGGGCAGGCTGTCCTCTCTACCCGCCAACCTAACTGGATTATACTCTTTCTTGTCTTACTCATTCAGTCTAAAAGGCAGGCTGTTCTCTCTACCCGCCAACCTAACTGGATTATACTCTTTCTTGTCTTACTCATTCAGTTTAAAGTGCAGGCTGTTCTCTCTACCCAACAACCTAACTGGATTATTCTCGTCTTGCGTTACTTATTCAGTCTAAAGGGCAGGCTGTCTTCTCTACCCACCAAGCTAACTGTATTATACTCGTCTTGTCTTACTCATTCAGTCTAAAGGGCAGGCTGTCCTCTCTACCCGCCAACCTAACTGGATTATACTCTTTCTTGTCTTACTCATTCAGTCTAAAAGGCAGGCTGTTCTCTCTACCCGCCAACCTAACTGGATTATACTCTTTCTTGTCTTACTCATTCAGTCTAAAGGGCAGGCTGTCCTCTCTACCCAACAACCTAACTGGATTATACTCTTTCTTGTCTTACTCATTCAGTCTAAAGGGCAGGCTGTCCTCTCTACCCAACAACCTAACTGGATTATACTCTTTCTTGTCTTACTCATTCAGTCTAAAGGGCAGGCTGTCCTCTCTACCCAACAACCTAACTGGATTATACTCTTTCTTGTCTTACTCATTCAGTCTAAAGGGCAGGCTGTCCTCTCTACCCGCCAACCTAACTGGATTATACTCTTTCTTGTCTTACTCATTCAGTCTAAAGGGCAGGCTGTCCTCTCTACCCAACAACCTAACTGGATTATACTCTTTCTTGTCTTACTCATTCAGTCTAAAGGGCAGGCTGTCCTCTCTACCCGCCAACCTAACTGGATTATACTCTTTCTTGTCTTACTCATTCAGTCTAAAGGGCAGGCTGTCCTCTCTACCCAACAACCTAACTGGATTATACTCTTTCTTGTCTTACTCATTCAGTCTAAAGGGCAGGCTGTTCTCTCTACCCAACAACCTAACTGGATTATACTCTTTCTTGTCTTACTCATTCAGTCTAAAGTGCAGGCTGTTCTCTCTACCCAACAACCTAACTGGATTATACTCTTTCTTGTCTTACTCATTCAGTCTAAAGGGCAGGCTGTTCTCTCTAGCCTCCAACCTAACTGGATTATACTCCTTCTTGTCTTACTCATTCAGTCTAAAGGGCAGGCTGTCCTCTCTAGCCTCCAACCTAACTGGATTATACTCCTTCTTGTCTTACTCATTCAGTCTAAAGGGCAGGCTGTTCTCTCTAGCCTCCAACCTAACTGGATTATACTCCTTCTTGTCTTACTCATTCAGTCTAAAGGGCAGGCTGTTCTCTCTACCCAACAACCTAACTGGATTATACTCTTTCTTGTCTTACTCATTCAGTCTAAAGGGCAGGCTGTTCTCTCTACCCAACAACCTAACTGGATTATACTCTTTCTTGTCTTACTCATTCAGTCTAAAGGGCAGGCTGTTCTCTCTACCCGCCAACCTAACTGGATTATACTCTTTCTTGTCTTACTCATTCAGTTTAAAGTGCAGGCTGTTCTCTCTACCCAACAACCTAACTGGATTATACTCTTTCTTGTCTTACTCATTCAGTCTAAAGGGCAGGCTAACCTCTCTAGCCTCCAACCTAACTGGATTATACTCTTTCTTGTCTTACTCATTCAGTCTAAAGGGCAGGCTGTTCTCTCTACCCAACAACCTAACTGGATTATACTCTTTCTTGTCTTACTCATTCAGTCTAAAGGGCAGGCTGTCCTCTCTAGCCTCCAACCTAACTGGATTATACTCTTTCTTGTCTTACTCATTCAGTCTAAAGGGCAGGCTGTTCTCTCTAGCCTCCAACCTAACTGGATTATACTCTTTCTTGTCTTACTCATTCAGTCTAAAGTGCAGGCTGTTCTCTCTACCCAACAACCTAACTGGATTATACTCCTTCTTGTCTTACTCATTCAGTCTAAAGGGCAGGCTGTCCTCTCTACCCAACAACCTAACTGGATTATACTCTTTCTTGTCTTACTCATTCAGTCTAAAGGGCAGGCTGTCCTCTCTACCCAACAACCTATCTGGATTATACTCCTTCTTGTCTTACTCATTCAGTCTAAAGTGCAGGCTGTTCTCTCTACCCAACAACCTAACTGGATTATACTCTTTCTTGTCTTACTCATTCAGTCTAAAGTGCAGGCTGTTCTCTCTACCCAACAACCTAACTGGATTATACTCCTTCTTGTCTTACTCATTCAGTCTAAAGGGCAGGCTGTTCTCTCTACCCTGCAACCTAACTGGATTATACTTCTCCTTCTTCTTGTCTTACTCATTCAGTTTAAAGTGCAGGCTGTTCTCTCTACCCAACAACCTAACTGGATTATACTTCTCCTTCTTCTTGTCTTACTCATTCAGTTTAAAGTGCAGGCTGTTCTCTCTACCCAACAACCTAACTGGATTATACTTCTCCTTCTTCTTGTCTTACTCATTCAGTTTAAAGTGCAGGCTGTTCTCTCTACCCAACAACCTAACTGGATTATACTCTTTCTTGTCTTACTCATTCAGTTTAAAGTGCAGGCTGTTCTCTCTACCCAACAACCTAACTGGATTATACTCTTTCTTGTCTTACTCATTCAGTCTAAAGGGCAGGCTGTTCTCTCTACCCAACAACCTAACTGGATTATACTCTTTCTTGTCTTACTCATTCAGTTTAAAGTGCAGGCTGTTCTCTCTACCCAACAACCTAACTGGATTATACTCTTTCTTGTCTTACTCATTCAGTCTAAAGGGCAGGCTGTTCTCTCTACCCAACAACCTAACTGGATTATACTCTTTCTTGTCTTACTCATTCAGTCTAAAGGGCAGGCTGTTCTCTCTACCCTCCAACCTAACTGGATTATACTCTTTCTTGTCTTACTCATTCAGTCTAAAGGGCAGGCTGTCCTCTCTAGCCTCCAACCTAACTGGATTATACTCTTTCTTGTCCTACTCATTCAGTCTAAAGGGCAGGCTGTCCTCTCTAGCCTCCAACCTAACTGGATTATACTCTTTCTTGTCTTACTCATTCAGTCTAAAGGGCAGGCTGTCCTCTCTAGCCTGCAACCTAACTGGATTATACTCTTTCTTGTCTTACTCATTCAGTCTAAAGTGCAGGCTGTTCTCTCTACCCAACAACCTAACTGGATTATACTCTTTCTTGTCTTACTCATTCAGTCTAAAGGGCAGGCTGTCCTCTCTACCCAACAACCTAACTGGATTATACTCTTTCTTGTCTTACTCATTCAGTTTAAAGGGCAGGCTGTCCTCTCTACCCAACAACCTAACTGGATTATACTCTTTCTTGTCTTACTCATTCAGTCTAAAGGGCAGGCTGTCCTCTCTACCCTCCAACCTAACTGGATTATACTCCTTCTTGTCTTACTCATTCAGTCTAAAGGGCAGGCTAACCTCTCTACCCGCCAACCTAACTGGATTATTCTCGTCTTGCGTTACTTATTCAGTCTAAAGGGCAGGCTGTCTTCTCTACCCACCAAGCTAACTGTATTATACTCGTCTTGTGTTACTCATTCAGTCTAAAGGGCAGGCTGTCCTCTCTACCCACCAACCTAACTGGATTATACTCTTTCTTGTCTTACTCATTCAGTCTAAAGGGCAGGCTGTGCTCTCTACCCACCAACCTAACTGGATTATACTCCTTCTTGTCTTACTCATTCAGTCTAAAGGGCAGGCTAACCTCTCTACCCGCCAACCTAACTGGATTATACTCCTTCTTCTTGTCTTACTCATTCAGTATAAAGGCAGGCTGTCCTCTCTACCCAACAACCTAACTGGATTATACTCCTTCTTCTTGTCTTACTCATTCAGTCTAAAGGGCAGGCTAACCTCTCTACCCGCCAACCTAACTGGATTATACTCCTTGTTCTTGTCTTACTCATTCAGTCTAAAGGGCAGGCTGTCCTCTCTACCCAACAACCTAACTGGATTATACTCTTTCTTGTCTTACTCATTCAGTTTAAAGGGCAGGCTGTCCTCTCTACCCAACAACCTAACTGGATTATACTCCTTCTTCTTGTCTTACTCATTCAGTCTAAAGGGCAGGCTGTCCTCTCTACCCACCAACCTAACTGGATTATACTCCTTCTTGTCTTACTCATTCAGTCTAAAGGGCAGGCTGTCCTCTCTACCCAACAACCTAACTGGATTATACTCCTTCTTCTTGTCTTACTCATTCAGTCTAAAGGGCAGGCTGTCCTCTCTACCCAACAACCTAACTGGATTATACTCCTTCTTCTTGTCTTACTCATTCAGTCTAAAGGGCAGGCTGTTCTCTCTACCCTCCAACCTAACTGGATTATACTCCTTCTTCTTGTCTTACTCATTCAGTCTAAAGGGCAGGCTAACCTCTCTACCCGCCAACCTAACTGGATTATACTCCTTCTTCTTGTCTTACTCATTCAGTATAAAGGCAGGCTGTCCTCTCTACCCAACAACCTAACTGGATTATACTCCTTCTTCTTGTCTTACTCATTCAGTCTAAAGGGCAGGCTAACCTCTCTACCCGCCAACCTAACTGGATTATACTCCTTGTTCTTGTCTTACTCATTCAGTCTAAAGGGCAGGCTGTCCTCTCTACCCAACAACCTAACTGGATTATACTCTTTCTTGTCTTACTCATTCAGTTTAAAGGGCAGGCTGTCCTCTCTACCCAACAACCTAACTGGATTATACTCCTTCTTCTTGTCTTAATCATTCAGTCTAAAGGGCAGGCTGTCCTCTCTACCCACCAACCTAACTGGATTATACTCCTTCTTGTCTTACTCATTCAGTCTAAAGGGCAGGCTGTCCTCTCTACCCAACAACCTAACTGGATTATACTCCTTCTTCTTGTCTTACTCATTCAGTCTAAAGGGCAGGCTGTCCTCTCTACCCTCCAACCTAACTGGATTATACTCCTTCTTGTCTTACTCATTTAGTCTAAAGGGCAGGCTGTTCTCTCTACCCAACAACCTAACTGGATTATACTCTTTCTTGTCTTACTCATTCAGTCTAAAGGGCAGGCTGTTCTCTCTACCCTCCAACCTAACTGGATTATACTCCTTCTTCTTGTCTTACTCATTCAGTCTAAAGGGCAGGCTGTCCTCTCTACCCAACAACCTAACTGGATTATACTCTTTCTTGGCTTACTCATTCAGTTTAAAGGGCAGGCTGTTCTCTCTACCCTCCAACCTAACTGGATTATACTCCTTCTTGTCTTACTCATTCAGTCTAAAGGGCAGGCTGTCCTCTCTAGCCTCCAACCTAACTGGATTATACTCTTTCTTGTCTTACTCATTCAGTCTAAAGGGCAGGCTGTTCTCTCTACCCGCCAACCTAACTGGATTATACTCTTTCTTGTCTTACTCATTCAGTCTAAAGGGCAGGCTGTTCTCTCTACCCGCCAACCTAACTGGATTATACTCTTTCTTGTCTTACTCATTCAGTCTAAAGGGCAGGCTGTTCTCTCTACCCAACAACCTAACTGGATTATACTCTTTCTTGTCTTACTCCTTCAGTCTAAAGGGCAGGCTGTTCTCTCTACCCGCCAACCTAACTGGATTATACTCTTTCTTGTCTTACTCATTCAGTCTAAAGGGCAGGCTGTTCTCTCTACCCGCCAACCTAACTGGATTATACTCTATCTTGTCTTACTCATTCAGTCTAAAGGGCAGGCTGTCCTCTCTACCCGCCAACCTAACTGGATTATACTCTTTCTTGTCTTACTCGTTCAGTTTAAAGTGCAGGCTGTTCTCTCTACCCAACAACCTAACTGGATTATACTCTTTCTTGTCTTACTCATTCAGTCTAAAGGGCAGGCTGTTCTCTCTACCCAACAACCTAACTGGATTATACTCCTTCTTCTTGTCTTACTCATTCAGTCTAAAGGGCAGGCTGTTCTCTCTACCCAACAACCTAACTGGATTATACTCCTTCTTCTTGTCTTACTCATTCAGTCTAAAGGGCAGGCTGTTCTCTCTACCCAACAACCTAACTGGATTATACTCCTTCTTCTTGTCTTACTCATTCAGTCTAAAGTGCAGGCTGTCCTCTCTAGCCTCCAACCTAACTGGATTATACTCTTTCTTGTCTTACTCATTCAGTCTAAAGGGCAGGCTGTCCTCTCTACCCGCCAACCTAACTGGATTATACTCCTTCTTCTTGTCTTACTCATTCAGTCTAAAGGGCAGGCTGTCCTCTCTACCCAACAACCTAACTGGATTATACTCTTTCTTGTCTTACTCATTCAGTTTAAAGTGCAGGCTGTTCTCTCTACCCAACAACCTAACTGGATTATACTCTTTCTTGTCTTACTCATTCAGTCTAAAGGGCAGGCTGTTCTCTCTACCCGCCAACCTAACTGGATTATACTCTTTCTTGTCTTACTCATTCAGTTTAAAGTGCAGGCTGTTCTCTCTACCCAACAACCTAACTGGATTATACTCTTTCTTGTCTTACTCATTCAGTTTAAAGGGCAGGCTGTTCTCTCTACCCAACAACCTAACTGGATTATACTCTTTCTTGTCTTACTCATTCAGTCTAAAGGGCAGGCTGTTCTCTCTACCCTGCAACCTAACTGGATTATACTCTTTCTTGTCTTACTCATTCAGTTTAAAGGGCAGGCTGTTCTCTCTACCCTGCAACCTAACTGGATTATACTCTTTCTTGTCTTACTCATTCAGTCTAAAGGGCAGGCTGTTCTCTCTACCCTGCAACCTAACTGGATTATACTCTTTCTTGTCTTACTCATTCAGTCTAAAGGGCAGGCTGTTCTCTCTACCCTGCAACCTAACTGGATTATACTCTTTCTTGTCTTACTCATTCAGTTTAAAGGGCAGGCTGTTCTCTCTACCCTGCAACCTAACTGGATTATACTCTTTCTTGTCTTACTCATTCAGTCTAAAGGGCAGGCTGTTCTCTCTACCCTGCAACCTAACTGGATTATACTCTTTCTTGTCTTACTCATTCAGTTTAAAGGGCAGGCTGTTCTCTCTACCCAACAACCTAACTGGATTATACTCTTTCTTGTCTTACTCATTCAGTCTAAAGGGCAGGCTGTTCTCTCTACCCTGCAACCTAACTGGATTATACTTCTCCTTCTTCTTGTCTTACTCATTCAGTCTAAAGGGCAGGCTGTTCTCTCTACCCGCCAACCTAACTGGATTATACTCTTTCTTGTCTTACTCATTCAGTCTAAAGGGCAGGCTGTCCTCTCTACCCGCCAACCTAACTGGATTATACTCTTTCTTGTCTTACTCATTCAGTTTAAAGTGCAGGCTGTTCTCTCTACCCAACAACCTAACTGGATTATACTCTTTCTTGTCTTACTCATTCAGTCTAAAGGGCAGGCTGTTCTCTCTACCCGCCAACCTAACTGGATTATACTCTTTCTTGTCTTACTCATTCAGTCTAAAGGGCAGGCTGTTCTCTCTACCCGCCAACCTAACTGGATTATACTCTTTCTTGTCTTACTCATTCAGTTTAAAGTGCAGGCTGTTCTCTCTACCCAACAACCTAACTGGATTATACTCTTTCTTGTCTTACTCATTCAGTTTAAAGTGCAGGCTGTTCTCTCTACCCAACAACCTAACTGGATTATACTCTTTCTTGTCTTACTCATTCAGTTTAAAGTGCAGGCTGTTCTCTCTACCCAACAACCTAACTGGATTATACTCTTTCTTGTCTTACTCATTCAGTTTAAAGGGCAGGCTGTTCTCTCTACCCAACAACCTAACTGGATTATACTCTTTCTTGTCTTACTCATTCAGTCTAAAGGGCAGGCTGTTCTCTCTACCCGCCAACCTAACTGGATTATACTCTTTCTTGTCTTACTCATTCAGTTTAAAGTGCAGGCTGTTCTCTCTACCCAACAACCTAACTGGATTATACTCTTTCTTGTCTTACTCATTCAGTTTAAAGTGCAGGCTGTTCTCTCTACCCAACAACCTAACTGGATTATACTCTTTCTTGTCTTACTCATTCAGTTTAAAGTGCAGGCTGTTCTCTCTACCCAACAACCTAACTGGATTATACTCTTTCTTGTCTTACTCATTCAGTTTAAAGGGCAGGCTGTTCTCTCTACCCTGCAACCTAACTGGATTATACTTCTCCTTCTTCTTGTCTTACTCATTCAGTCTAAAGGGCAGGCTGTTCTCTCTACCCTGCAACCTAACTGGATTATACTTCTCCTTCTTCTTGTCTTACTAATTCAGTCTAAAGGGCAGGCTGCTCTCTCTACCCACTAACCTAACTGGATTATACTCGTCTTGTCTTACTCATTCAGTCTCAAAGGGCATGCTGCTCTCTCTACCCACCAACCTAACTGGATTATACTCATCTGGTCTTACTCATTCAGTCTAAAGGGCATGTTCTCCTCTCTACCCGCCAACCTAACTGGATTATACTCGTCTTGTCTTACTCGTTCAGTCTCAAAGGGCATGCTGCTCTCTCTACCCACCAACCTAACTGGATTATACTCGTCTTGTCTTACTCATTCAATCTCAAAGGGCATGCTGCTCTCTCTACCCACCAACCTAACTGGATTATACTCGTCTTGTCATACTCACCCAGTCTCAAAGGGCTTGCTGCTCTCTCTACCCACCAACCTAACTGGATTATACTCATCTGGTCTTACTCATTCAGTCTAAAGGGCATGCTGTCCTCTCTACCCGCCAACCTAACTGGATTATACTCGTCTTGTCTTACTCATTCAGTCTAAAGGGCATGCTGTCCTCTCTACCCGCCAACCTAACTGGATTATACTCGTCTTGTCATACTCACCCAGTCTCAAAGGGCATGCTGCTCTCTCTACCCACCAACCTAACTGGATTATACTCATCTGGTCTTACTCACCCAGTCTCAAAGGGCATGCTGCTCTGTCTACCCGCAACCCTAACTGGATTATACTCATCTGGTCTTACTCACCCAGTCTCAAAAGGCATGCTGCTCTCTCTACCCACCAACCTAACTGCATTATACTCATCTGGTCTTACTCACCCAGTCTCAAAAGGCATGCTGCTCTCTCTACCCACCAACCTAACTGCATTACACTCATCTGGTCTTACTCACCCAGTCTCAAAAGGCATGCTGCTCTCTCTACCCACCAACCTAACTGCATTATACTCATCTTGTCTTCCACACCCAATCCCAAAAGGCATGATGCTCTCTCTACCCAACAACCTAACCGGAATATACTCATCTGGTCTTACTCACCCAGTCTCAAAAGGCATGCTGCTCTCTCTACCCACCAACCTAACTGGATTATACTCATCTTGTCTTACTCATCCAGTCTAAAGGGCATGCTGCTCTCTCTACCCACCAACCTAACTGCATTATACTCATCTTGTCTTACTCACCCAGTCTAAAGGGCATGCTGTCCTCTCTACCCACCAACCTAACTGGATTATACTCATCTTGTCTTTCTCATCCAGTCTAAAGGGCATGCTGTCCTCTCTACCCACCAACCTAACTGGATTATACTCATCTTGTCTCACTCATCCAGTCTAAAGGGCATGCTGTCCTCTCTACCCACCAAACTAACTGGATTATACTCATCTTGTCTTACTCACCCAGTCTAAAGGGCATGCTGTCCTCTCTACCCGCCAACCTAACTGCATTATACTCATCTTGTCTTACTCACCCAGTCTAAAGGGCATGCTGTCCTCTCTACCCGCCAACCTAACTGCATTATACTCATCTTGTCTTACTCACCCAGTCTAAAGGGCATGCTGTCCTCTCTACCCGCCAACCTAACTGGATTATACACTTTCTTGTCTTACTCATCCAGTCTAAAGGGCATGCTGTCCTCTCTACCCGCCAACCTAACTGGATTATACACTTTCTTGTCTTACTCATCCAGTCTAAAGGGCATGCTGTCCTCTCTACCCGCCAAACTAACTGCATTATACTCATCTTGTCTTACTCACCCAGTCTAAAGGGCATGCTGTCCTCTGTACCCGCCAACCTAACTGGATTATACACTTTCTTGTCTTACTCATCCAGTCTAAAGGGCATGCTGTCCTCTCTACCCGCCAAACTAACTGCATTATACTCATCTTGTCTTACTCACCCAGTCTAAAGGGCATGCTGTCCTCTGTACCCGCCAACCTAACTGGATTATACACTTTCTTGGCTTACTCATTCAGTCTCAAAGGGCATGCTGTCCTCTCTACCCACCAACCTAACTGGATTATACTCATCTTGTCTTACTCACCCAGTCACAAAGGGCATGCTGTCCTCTCTACCCGCCAACCTAACTGGATTATACTCATCTTGTCTTACTCACCCAGTCACAAAGGGCATGCTGTCCTCTCTACCCGCCAACCTAACTGGATTATACTCATCTTGTCTTACTCACCCAGTCACAAAGGGCATGCTGCTCTCTCTACCCGCCAACCTAACTGGATTATACTTATCTTGTCTTACTCATCCAGTCTAAAGGGCATGCTGTCCTCTCTACCCGCCAACCTAACTGGATTATACTTATCTTGTCTTACTCACCCAGTCTAAAGGGCATGCTGTCCTCTCTACCCACCAACCTAACTGGATTATACACTTTCTTGGCTTACTCATTCAGTCTCAAAGGGCAGGCTGTCCTCTCTACCCGCCAACCTAACTGGATTATACTTATCTTGTCTTACTCACCCAGTCACAAAGGACACGCTGTACTCTCTACCCGCCAACCTAACTGGATTATACTCATCTTGTCTTACTCATCCAGTCTAAAGGGCATGCTGTCCTCTCTACCCGCCAACCTAACTGGATTATACTCATCTTGTCTTACTCACCCAGTCTCAAAGGGCATGCTGCTCTCTCTACCCGCCAACCTAACTGGATTATACTCATCTTGTCTTACTCATCCAGTCTAAAGGGCATGCTGTCCTCTCTACCCGCCAACCTAACTGGATTATACTCATCTTGTCTTACTCATCCAGTCTAAAGAGCATGCTGTCCTCTCTACCCGCCAACCTAACTGGATTATACTCATCTTGTCTTACTCATCCAGTCTAAAGGGCATGCTGTCCTCTCTACCCGCCAACCTAACTGGATTATACTCATCTTGTCTTACTCACCCAGTCTCAAAGGGCATGCTGCTCTCTCTACCCGCCAACCTAACTGGATTATACTCATCTTGTCTTACTCATCCAGTCTAAAGGGCATGCTGTCCTCTCTACCCGCCAACCTAACTGGATTATACTCGTCTGGTCTTACTCACCCAGTCTCAAAGGGCATGCTGTCCTCTCTACCCGCCAACCTAACTGGATTATACTCGTCTTGTCTTACTCACCCAGTCTCAGAGGGCATGCTGCTCTCTCTACCCACCAACCTAACTGGATTATACTCGTCTTGCCTTACTCATTCAGTCTAAAGGGCATGTTGTCCTCTCTACCCGCCAACCTAACTGGATTATACTCGTCTTTTCTTACTCATTCAGTCTCAAAGGACAGGCTGCTCCCTCTACCCGCCAACCTAACTGGATTATACTCGTCTTGTCTTACTTATTCAGTCTCAAAGGTCATGCTGCTCTCTCTACCCACCAACCTAACTGGATTATACTCATCTGGTCTTACTCACCCAGTCTCAAAGGGCATGCTGTCCTCTCTACCCACCAAGCTAACTGGATTATACTCGTCTTGTCTTACTCATTCAGTCTCAAAGGTCATGCTGCTCTCTCTACCCACAAACCTAACTGGATTATACTCATCTGGTCTTACTCACCCAGTCTCAAAGGGCATGCTGTCCTCTCTACCCACCAAGCTAACTGGATTATACTCGTCTTGTCTTACTCACCCAGTCTCAAAAGGCATGCTGCTCTCTCTACCCACCAAGCTAACTGGATTATACTCGTCTTGTCGTACTCACCCAGTCTCAAAGGGCATGCTGCTCTCTCTACCCACCAACCTAACTGGATTATACTCATCTGGTCTTACTCACCCAGTCTCAAAGGGCATGCTGCTCTCTCTACCCACCAACCTAACTGCATTATACTCATCTGGTCTTACTCACCCAGTCTCAAAAGGCATGCTGCTCTCTCTACCCACCAACCTAACTGCATTATACTCATCTGGTCTTACTAACCCAGTCTCAAAAGGCATGCTGCTCTCTCTACCCGCAAACATAACTGCATTATACTCATCTTGTCTTACTCACCCAATCCCAAAAGGCATGGTGCTCTCTCTACCCACCAACCTAACTGGATTATACTCGTCTTGCCTTACTCATTCAGTCTCAAAGGGCATGTTGCTCTTTCTACCCGCCAACCTAACTGGATTATACTCATCTTGTCTTACTCATTCAGTCTCAAAGGGCATGCTGTCCTCTCTACCCGCCAACCTAACTGGATTATACTCATCTGGTCTTACTCACCCAGTCCCAAAAGGTATGCTGCTCTCTCTACCCACCAACTAACTGCACTATCCTCATCTGGTCTTACTAACCCAGTCTCAAAATGCATGCTGCTCTCTCTACCCGCCAAGCTAACTCGATTATACTCGTCTTGTCTTACTCATTCAGTCTCAAAGGGCATGGTGCTCTCTCTACCCGCCAAGCTAACTCGATTATACTCGTCTTGTTATAATCATTCAGCCTCAAAGGGCAGGCTGTCTTCTCTACCCACAAACCTAACTGTATTATACTCGTCTTGTCTTACTCATTCAGTCTCAAAGAGCAGGCTGTCTTCTCTACCCACCAACCTAACTGTATTATACTCGTCTTGTCTTACTCATTCAGTCTCAAAGGGCATGCTGCTCTCTCTACCCGCCAACCTAACTGTATTATACTCGTCTTGTCTTACTCATTCAGTCTCAAAGGGCATGCTGCTCTCTCTACCCGCCAACCTAACTGTATTATACTCGTCTTGTCTTACTCATTCAGTCTCAAAGGGCATGCTGCTCTCTCTACCCGCCAACCTAACTGGATTATACTCATCTTGTCTTACTCATCCAGTCTAAAGGGCATGCTGTCCTCTCTACCCGCCAACCTAACTGGATTATACTCATCTTGTCTTACTCATCCAGTCTAAAGGGCATGCTGTCCTCTCTACCCACCAACCTAACTGGATTATACTCGTCTGGTCTTACTCATCCAGTCTAAAGAGCATGCTGTCCTCTCTACCCGCCAACCTAACTGGATTATACTCATCTTGTCTTACTCATCCAGTCTAAAGGGCATGCTGCTCTCTCTACCCACCAACCTAACTGGATTATACTCGTCTGGTCTTACTCATCCAGTCTAAAGAGCATGCTGTCCTCTCTACCCGCCAACCTAACTGGATTATACTCGTCTGGTCTTACTCATCCAGTCTAAAGAGCATGCTGTCCTCTCTACCCGCCAACCTAACTGGATTATACTCATCTTGTCTTACTCATCCAGTCTAAAGGGCATGCTGCTCTCTCTACCCACCAACCTAACTGGATTATACTCGTCTGGTCTTACTCATCCAGTCTAAAGAGCATGCTGTCCTCTCTACCCGCCAACCTAACTGGATTATACTCGTCTTGTCTTACTCATCCAGTCTAAAGGGCATGCTGTGCTCTCTACCCACCAACCTAACTGGATTATACTCGTCTGGTCTTACTCATCCAGTCTAAAGAGCATGCTGTCCTCTCTACCCGCCAACCTAACTGGATTATACTCATCTTGTCTTACTCATCCAGTCTAAAGAGCATGCTGTCCTCTCTACCCGCCAACCTAACTGGATTATACTCATCTTGTCTTACTCACACAGTCTCAAGGTGCATGCTGCTCTCTCTACCCGCCAACCTAACTGGATTATACTCATCTTGTCTTACTCACACAGTCTCAAGGTGCATGCTGCTCTCTCTACCCGCCAACCTAACTGGATTATACTCATCTTGTCTTACTCATCCAGTCTAAAGGGCATGCTGTCCTCTCTACCCGCCAACCTAACTGGATTATACTCATCTTGTCTTACTCACACAGTCTCAAGGTGCATGCTGCTCTCTCTACCCGCCAACCTAACTGGATTATACTCGTCTTGTCTTACTCACCAAATCTCAAAGGGCATGCTGTCCTCTCTACCCGCCAACCTAACTGGATTATACTCGTCTTGTCTTACTCACCAAATCTCAAAGGGCATGCTGTCTTCTCTACCCGCCAACCTAACTGGATTATACTCGTCTGGTCTTACTCACACAGTCTCAAGGTGCATGCTGCTCTCTCTACCCGCCAACCTAACTGGATTATACTCGTCTTGTCTTACTCACCAAATCTCAAAGGGCATGCTGTCTTCTCTACCGACCAACCTAACTGGATTATACTCGCCTTGTCTTACTCATTCTGTCTAAAGGGCATGCTGTCCTCTCTACCCGCCAACCTAACTGGATTATACTCGTCTTGTCTTACTCACCAAATCTCAAAGGGCATGCTGTCTTCTCTACCGACCAACCTAACTGGATTATACTCGCCTTGTCTTACTCATTCTGTCTAAAGGGCATGCTGTCCTCTCTACCCGCCAACCTAACTGGATTATACTCGTCTTGTCTTACTCACCAAATCTCAAAGGGCATGCTGTCTTCTCTACCGACCAACCTAACTGGATTATACTCGCCTTGTCTTACTCATTCTGTCTAAAGGGCATGCTGTCCTCTCTACCCGCCAACCTAACTGGATTATGCTCCTTCTTGTCTTACCCATTCAGTCTCAAAGAGCAGGCTGTTTTCTCTACCCACCAACCTAACTGGAATGCACTCGTCTTGTCTTACTCATTCAGTCTCAATGGGCATGCTGTCCTCTCTACCCACCAACCTAACTGGAATGCACTCGTCTTGTCTTACTCATTCAGTCTCAAAGGGCATGCTGTCCTCTCTACCCGCCAACCTAACTGGATTATACTCGCCTTGTCTTACTCATTCTGTCTAAAGGGCATGCTGTCCTCCCTACCCGCCAACCTAACTGGATTATACTCGTCTGGTCTTACTCACCCAGTCTCAAAGGGCATGCTGCTCTCTCTACCCGCCAACCTAACTGGATTATACTCGTCTTGTCTTACTCACCCAGTCTAAAGGGCATGCTGCTCTCTCTACCCGCCAACCTAACTGGATTATACTCGTCTTGTCTTACTCACCCAGTCTCAAAGG
Source organism: Deroplatys truncata (assembly GCA_030765065.1). NCBI lineage: Eukaryota > Metazoa > Arthropoda > Insecta > Mantodea > Mantidae > Deroplatys > Deroplatys truncata. The sequence goes on from JAUKNL010000059.1 coordinate 149,862, forward strand.
GCATGCTGCTCTCTCTACCCGCCAACCTAACTGGATTATACTCGTCTTGTCTTACTCATTCAGTCTAAAGGGCATGCTGCTGTCTCTACCCGCCAACCTAACTGGATTATACTCGTGTTGTCTTACTCATTCAGTCTAAAGGGCATGCTGCTCTCTCTACCCGCCAACCTAACTGGATTATACTCGTCTTGTCTTACTCATCCAGTCTAAAGGGCATGCTGCTCTCTCTACCCACCAACCTAACTGGATTATACTCATCTTGTCTTACTCATTCAGTCTAAAGGGAATGCTGCTCTCTCTACCCACCAACCTAACTGGATTATACTCGTCTTGCCTTACTCATTCAGTCTAAAGGGCATGCTGCTCTCTCTACCCACCAACCTAACTGGATTATACTCGTCTTGCCTTACTCATTCAGTCTAAAGGGAATGCTGTCCTCTCTACCCACCAACCTAACTGGATTATACTCGTCTTGCCTTACTCATTCAGTCTAAAGGGCATGCTGCTCTCTCTACCCGCCAACCTAACTGGATTATGCTCGTCTTGTCTTACTCATTCAGTCTAAAGGGAATGCTGCTCTCTCTACCCACCAACCTAACTGGATTATACTCGTCTTGCCTTACTCATTCAGTCTAAAGGGCATGTTGTCCTCTCTACCCGCCAACCTAACTGGATTATACTCGTCTTTTCTTACTCATTCAGTCTCAAAGGACAGGCTGCTCTCTCTACCCGCCAACCTAACTGGATTATACTCGTCTTGTCTTACTTATTCAGTCTCAAAGGTCATGCTGCTCTCTCTACCCACCAACCTAACTGGATTATACTCATCTGGTCTTACTCACCCAGTCTCAAAGGGCATGCTGTCCTCTCTACCCACCAAGCTAACTGGATTATACTCGTCTTGTCTTACTCATTCAGTCTCAAAGGTCATGCTGCTCTCTCTACCCACCAACCTAATTGGATTATACTCATCTGGTCTTACTCACCCAGTCTCAAAGGGCATGCTGTCCTCTCTACCCACCAAGCTAACTGGATTATACTCGTCTTGTCTTACTCACCCAGTCTCAAAAGGCATGCTGCTCTCTCTACCCACCAAGCTAACTGGATTATACTCATCTGGTCTTACTAACCCAGTCTCAAAAGGCATGCTGCTCTCTCTACCCGCAAACATAACTGCATTATACTCATCTTGTCTTACTCACCCAATCCCAAAAGGCATGGTGCTCTCTCTACCCACCAACCTAACCGGATTATACTCGTCTTGTCTTACTCATTCAGTCTCAAAGGGCATGGTGCTCTTTCTACCCGCCAACCTAACTGGATTATACTCATCTTGTCTTACTCATTCAGTCTCAAAGGGCATGCTGTCCTCTCTACCCGCCAACCTAACTGGATTATACTCATCTTGTCTTACTCATCTAGTCTAAACGGCATGCTGTCCTCTCTACCCGCCAACCTAACTGGATTATACTCATCTTGTCTTACTCACCCAGTCTCAAAGTGCATGCTGTCCTCTCTACCCGCCAACCTAACTGGATTATACTCGTCTTGTCTTACTCACCCAGTCTCAAAGGGCATGCTGTCCTCTCTACCCACCAACCTAACTGGTTAATACACGTCTTTTCTTATTCATTCAGCCTCAAAAAGCAGGCTGTCTTCTCTACCCACCAACCAAACTGGATTATGCTCCTTCTTGTCTTACCCATTCAGTCTCAAAAGGGCAGGCTGTCTTCTCTACCCACCAACCTAACTGGATTACACTTGTCTTGTCTTACTCATTTAGTCTCAAAGAGCAGGCTGTTTTCTCTACCCACCAACGTAAATGGATTATACTCGTCTTGTCTTACTCATTCAGTCTCAAAGGGCAGGCTGTCCTCCCTACCCACCAACCTAGCTGGTTAATATACGTCTTGTTTTACTCATCCAGTCTAAACAGCATGTTGTCCTCTCTACCCACCAACCTAACTGGATTATGCTCCTTCTTGTCTTTATCATTCGGTCTCAAAGAGCAGCTGTGCTCTCTACCCACCAACCTAACTGGATTATGCTCCTTCTTGTCTTTATCATTCGGTCTCAAGGAGCAGGCTGTGCTCTCCACCCACCAACGTAACTGGATTATACTCGACTTGTCTTTCTCATTCGGTCTCAAAGAGCAGGCTGTGCTCTCTACCCACCAACCTAACTGGATTATACTGGTCTTGTCTTTCTCATTCAGTCTCAAAGAGCAGGCTGTGCTCTCCACCCACCAGCCTAACTGGATTATACTCGTCTTGTCTTTCTCATTCGGTCTCAAAGAGCATGCTGTGCTCTCTACCCACCAACCTAACTGGATTATACTCGTCTTGTCTTTCTCATTCAGTCTCAAAGAGCAGGCTGTGCTCTCTACCCACCAACCTAACTGCATTATACTCATCTTGTCTTACTCACCCAGTCCCAAGGGGCAAGCTGCTCTCTCTACCCACCAACCTAACTGGATTATACTCATCTTGTCTTACTCACCCAGTCACAAAGGGCAAGCTGCTCTCTCTACCCACCAACCTAACTGGATTATACTCATCTTGTCTTACTCACCCAGTCCCAAGGGGCAAGCTGCTCTCTCTACCCACCAACCTAACTGGATTATACTCATCTTGTCTTACTCACCCAGTCACAAAGGGCAAGCTGCTCTCTCTACCCACCAACCTAACTGGATTATACTCATCTTGTCTTACTCACCCAGTCCCAAGGGGCAAGCTGCTCTCTCTACCCACCAACCTAACTGGATTATACTCATCTTGTCTTACTCACCCAGTCCCAAGGGGCATGCTGCTCTCTCTACCCACCAACCTAACTGGATTATACTCATCTTGTCTTACTCACCCAGTCCCAAGGGGCATGCTGCTCTCTCTACGCACCAACCTAACTGGATTATACTCATCTTGTCTTACTCACCCAGTCCCAAGGGGCATGCTGCTCTCTCTACCCACCAACCTAACTGGATTATACTCATCTTGTCTTACTCACACAGTCTCAAGGTGCATGCTGCTCTCTCTACCCACCAACCTAACTGGATTATACTCATCTTGTCTTACTCACCCAGTCCCAAGGGGCATGCTGCTCTCTCTACCCACCAACCTAACTGGATTATACTCATCTTGTCTTACTCACCCAGTCCCAAGGGGCATGCTGCTCTCTCTACCCACCAACCTAACTGGATTATACTCATCTTGTCTTACTCACCCAGTCCCAAGGGGCATGCTGCTCTCTCTACCCACCAACCTAACTGGATTATACTCATCTTGTCTTACTCACCCAGTCCCAAGGGGCATGCTGCTCTCTCTACGCACCAACCTAACTGGATTATACTCATCTTGTCTTACTCACCCAGTCCCAAGGGGCATGCTGCTCTCTCTACCCACCAACCTAACTGGATTATACTCATCTTGTCTTACTCACCCAGTCCCAAGGGGCATGCTGCTCTCTCTACCCACCAACCTAACTGGATTATACTCATCTTGTCTTACTCACACAGTCTCAAGGGGCATGCTGCTCTCTCTACCCACCAACCTAACTGGATTATACTCATCTTGTCTTACTCACACAGTCTAAAGGGCATGCTGTCCTCTCTACCCGCCAACCTAACTGGATTATACTCATCTTGTCTTACTCACACAGTCTCAAGGTGCATGCTGCTCTCTCTACCCACCAACCTAACTGGATTATACTCATCTTGTGTTACTCACACAGTCTCAATGTGCATGCTGCTCTCTCTACCCACCAACCTAACTGGATTATACTCATCTTGTTTTACTCACACAGTCTCAAGGGGCATGCTGCTCTCTCTACCCACCAACCTAACTGGATTATACTCATCTTGTCTTACTCACACAGTCTCAAGGTGCATGCTGCTTTTCTCCCCATCAACCTAACTGAACTATACTGATTTTGTCGCACTTACTCGGTCTCCCCTGTCTCTTACCTTGAAGAGAGAGCCGTTGAACGGAAACAGTTCGGGGCACAGCCCAATTGCAGCTCGGCCACAGACCCCCTGGTGCATGTTGTGCAGACCGTATGCCATGGTGTATATAGCCTTGATAACGAAGGACATCTTGGGGTCAGGTTTGTATCTCTCACTCAACCTCTCGCGTCCTGCAATAGGTAAACAAAATCTGGACTCGAACCTGTGATCTATCCCGTTGTCATGGAAACAGCAGTACGATTGACAATGGCACTTGTAACTTAAGAGCAAAAGACAAAAGGAAGAACTGCTCTTATAACTGGCTCGGTCGTGATCGATATGCTGTCTATATCCAGCAGCGTTCGTTCTGTTCCTTCTTCCTTTAAATGGAATTGGCTTGTGTCCTTATCTCTTTCTCTACCACTTACCTGTGGTAGGTTCACCAAGTATTGTTTTCCACTTCGATGTAGAGATTTCACTGAAAATACACGTTTTGTCGTCACCTAACCCCCAAAAGCATTCTTTAGAAGAAAAAAATTGTACGTGTTTCTAATAAGGATGCTTTCACGCGAAAACTTTGTAGAAAATACCCCCATCCCAATCTACGCTTCATATGGAAAAGTTTTCGTTACTTTTAATTTTCCTAAAGTCGGCTTTAACGATTTTTATTAAAATATCATATACTTAAGATATCTGCAAATTACGTGAGAAATCCTGTTTATTCTGAAGGAATCTTTTTGTGGTAAACCATAAGGGATATGCAAAAACTTATTATAAAAATCGCAGTTCTCCTTAAAACTCATGAAGCTAGCTTTTTGTAGCATTAACCGAAATATCCCTTGCTACTCGTATAATTTTGAAGTACTAAGACACCATCAGTTTGTAGTCGTCCTCCGTGGAGTAGTGGTACCGTGCTAACCTCTAGTTCCCGGGGTCGCGGGAGGGCCATGGATTTTTTCGGGCGTAATAAACCTTAGCATGGCTTCCTTCGGAAGGGAAGTAAAGCCGGTGGCCCAGTGTCGTAGATTTACGGCACGTGAAAGAACCTCAAGCCTGATAAAGAGGCTTCTGAGCAAAATTACGGGTCTTTCACGCAAAGTATAGAACGGGCCGCTAAGAAGCACAGTAGTTAAAGAACCTCAAGCCTGATAAAGAGGCTTCTGAGCAAAATTACGGGTCTTTCACGCATAGTATAGAATGGGACGCTAAGAAGCACAGTAGTTAAAGAACCTCAAGCCTGATAAAGAGGCTTCTGAGCAAAATTACCGGTCTTTCACGCAAAGTATAGAATGGGACGCTAAGAAGCACAGTAGTTAAAGAACCGCAAGCCTGATAAAGAGGCTTCTGAGCAAAATTACGGGTCTTTCACGCATAGTATAGAATGGGACGCTAAGAAGCACAGTAGTTAAAGAACCTCAAGCCTGATAAAGAGGCTTCTGAGCAAAATTACCGGTCTTTCACGCAAAGTATAGAACGGGCCGCTAAGAAGCACAGTAGTTAAAGAACCTCAAGCCTGATAAAGAGGCTTCTGAGCAAAATTACCGGTCTTTCACGCAAAGTATAGAATGGGACGCTAAGAAGCACAGTAGTTAAAGAACCTCAAGCCTGATAAAGAGGCTTCTGAGCAAAATTACGGGTCTTTCACGCAAAGTATAGAATGGGACGCTAAGAAGCACAGTAGTTAAATAACCTCAAGCCTGATAAAGAGGCATCTGAGCAAAATTGCCGGTCTTTCACGCAAAGTATAGAATGGGACGCTAAGAAGCACAGTAGTTAAAGAACCTCAAGCCTGATAAAGAGGCTTCTGAGCAAAATTACGGGTCTTTCACGCAAAGTATAGAATGGGACGCTAAGAAACACAGTAGTTAAAGAACCTCAAGCCTGATAAAGAGGCTTCTGAGCAAAATTGCCGGTCTTTCACGCAAAGTATAGAATGGGACGCTAAGAAGCACAGTAGTTAAAGAACCTCAAGCCTGATAAAGAAGCTTCTGAGCAAAATTGCCGGTCTTTCACGCAACGTATAGAATGGGACGCTAAGAAGCACAGTAGTTAAAGAACCTCAAGCCTGATAAAGAGGCTTCTGAGCAAAATTACCGGTCTTTCACGCAAAGTATAGAATGGGACGCTAAGAAGCACAGTAGTTAAAGAACCTCAAACCTGATAAAGAGGCTTCTGAGCAAAATTACCGGTCTTTCACGCAAAGTATAGAATGGGACGCTAAGAAGCACAGTAGTTAAAGAACCTCAAACCTGATAAAGAGGCTTCTGAGCAAAATTACCGGTCTTTCACGCAAAGTATAGAATGGGACGTTAAGAAGCACAGTAGTTAAAGAACCTCAAGCCTGATAAAGAGGCTTCTGAGCAAAATTACCGGTCTTTCACGCAAAGTATAGAATGGGACGCTAAGAAGCACAGTAGTTAAAGAACCTCAAGCCTGATAAAGAGGCTTCTGAACAAAATTACGGGTCTTTCACGCAAAGTATAGAATGGGACGTTAAGAAGCACAGTAGTTAAAGAACCTCAAGCCTGATAAAGAGGCTTCTGAGCAAAATTACCGGTCTTTCACGCAAAGTATAGAATGGGACGCTAAGAAGCACAGTAGTTAAAGAACCTCAAGTCTGATAGAGAGGCTTCTGAGCAACATTACGGGTCTTTCACGCAAAGTATAGAATGGGACGCTAAGAAGCACAGTAGTTAAAGAACCTCAAGCCTGATAGAGAGGCTTCTGAGCAAAATTACGGGTCTTTCACGCAAAGTATAGAATGGGACGCTAAGAAGCACAGTAGTTAAAGAACCTCAAGCCTGATAAAGAGGCTTCTGAACAAAATTACGGGTCTTTCACGCAAAGTATAGAATGGGACGCTAAGAAGCACAGTAGTTAAAGAACCTCAAGCCTGATAAAGAGGCTTCTGAGCAAAATTACGGGTCTTTCACGCAAAGTATAGAACGGGCCGCTAAGAACCACAGTAGTTAAAGAACCTCAAGCCTGATAAAGAGGCTTCTGAGCAAAATTACCGGTCTTTCACGCAAAGTATAGAATGGGACGCTAAGAAGCACAGTAGTTAAATAACCTCAAGCCTGATAAAGAGGCATCTGAGCAAAATTGCCGGTCTTTCACGCAAAGTATAGAATGGGACGCTAAGAAGCACAGTAGTTAAAGAACCTCAAGCCTGATAAAGAGGCTTCTGAGCAAAATTACGGGTCTTTCACGCAAAGTATAGAATGGGACGCTAAGAAACACAGTAGTTAAACAACCTCAAGCCTGATAAAGAGGCTTCTGAGCAAAATTGCCGGTCTTTCACGCAAAGTATAGAATGGGACGCTAAGAAGCACAGTAGTTAAAGAACCTCAAGCCTGATAAAGAGGCTTCTGAGCAAAATTACCGGTCTTTCACGCAAAGTATAGAATGGGACGCTAAGAAGCACAGTAGTTAAAGAACCTCAAACCTGATAAAGAGGCTTCTGAGCAAAATTACCGGTCTTTCACGCAAAGTATAGAACGGGACGCTAAAAAGGACAGTAGTTGAAGAACCTCAAACCTGATAAAGAGGCTTCTGAGCAAAATTACCGGTCTTTCACGCAAAGTATAGAATGGGACGTTAAGAAGCACAGTAGTTAAAGAACCTCAAGCCTGATAAAGAGGCTTCTGAGCAAAATTACCGGTCTTTCACGCAAAGTATAGAATGGGACGCTAAGAAGCACAGTAGTTAAAGAACCTCAAGCCTGATAAAGAGGCTTCTGAACAAAATTACGGGTCTTTCACGCAAAGTATAGAATGGGACGTTAAGAAGCACAGTAGTTAAAGAACCTCAAGCCTGATAAAGAGGCTTCTGAGCAAAATTACCGGTCTTTCACGCAAAGTATAGAATGGGACGCTAAGAAGCACAGTATTTAAAGAACCTCAAGTCTGATAGAGAGGCTTCTGAGCAACATTACGGGTCTTTCACGCAAAGTATAGAATGGGACGCTAAGAAGCACAGTAGTTAAAGAACCTCAAGCCTGATAGAGAGGCTTCTGAGCAAAATTACGGGTCTTTCACGCAAAGTATAGAATGGGACGCTAAGAAGCACAGTAGTTAAAGAACCTCAAGCCTGATAAAGAGGCTTCTGAACAAAATTACCGGTCTTTCACGCAAATTATAGAATGGGACGCTAAGAAGCACAGTAGTTAAAGAACCTCAAGCCTGATAAAGAGGCTTCTGAGCAAAATTACGGGTCTTTCACGCAAAGTATAGAACGGGCCGCTAAGAACCACAGTAGTTAAAGAACCTCAAGCCTGATAAAGAGGCTTCTGAGCAAAATTACGGGTCTTTCACGCAAAGTATAGAATGGGCCGCTAAGAAGCACAGTAGTTAAAGAACCTCAAGCCTGATAAAGAGGCTTCTGAGCAAAATTACGGGTCTTTCTTGCAAAGTATAGAATGGGACGCTAAGAAGCACAGTAGTTAAAGAACCTCAAGCCTGATAAAGAGGCATCTTAGCAAAATTGCCGGTCTTTCACGCAAAGTATAGAATGGGACGCTAAGAAGCACAGTAGTTAAAGAACCTCAAGCCTGATAAAGAGGCTTCTGAGCAAAATTGCCGGTCTTTCACGCAAAGTATAGAATGGGACTCGACTCAGGGTATATCTTTTGTGTTTATCACTCCTGGGAGAAAATGAGGGGACAACTCGACTCAGGGTGTATCTTTTGTGTTTATCACTCCTAGAAGGAAATGAGGGGACAACTCGACTCAGGATGCATCTTTAGTGTTTATCACTCCAGGGAGAAAATGAGGGGACAACTCGACTCAGGGTGTATCTTTTGTGTTTATCACTCCTAGGAGGAAATGAGGGAACACATTGACACTGCGTGTATCTTTTGTGTTTATCACTCCTAGAATGATATGAGGGGACAACTCGACTCAGGGTGTATCTTTTGTGTATATCACTCCTAGGAGGAAATGAGGGGACACATTGACACAGCGAGTATCTTTTGTGTTTATCACTCCTAGGAGGAAATGAGGGGACAACCCGACTCAGTGTGTATCTTTTGTGTTTACCAGGAGAAAATGAGGGGACATAATGACACCGCGAGTTTCTTTTGTGTTTATCACTCTTAGGAGGAACTGAGGGGACACATTGACTCAGCGTGTATCTTTTGTGTTTATCACTTCCAGGAGGAAACGAGGGGACAACTCGACTCAGCGCGTATCTTTTGTGTTTATAACTCCCAAGAGGAAATGAGGGGTCAGCTCGACTCAGGGTGTATCTTTTGTGTTTATCACTCCTGGGAGAAAATGAGGGGACAACTCGACTCAGGGTGTATCTTTTGTGTTTATCACTCCAAGGAGGAAATGAGGGGACAACTCGACACAGGGTGCATCTTTTGTGTTTACCACTCCTGGGAGAAAATGAGGGGACAACACGACTCAGGGTGTATCTTTTGTGTTTATCACTACCAGGAGGAAATGAGGGGACACACGACTCAGGGTGTATCTTTTGTGTTTATCACTCCAAGGAGGAAATGAGGGGACACACGACTCAGGGTGTATCTTTTGTGTTTACCACTCCTGGGAGAAAATGAGGGGACAACTCGACTCAGGGTATATCTTTTGTGTTTATCACTCCTGGGAGAAAATGAGGGGACCACTCGACTCAGTGTGTATCTTTTGTGTTTATCACTCCTAGAAGGAAATGAGGGGACAAATCGACTCAGGGTGCATCTTTAGTGTTTATCACTCCAGGGAGAAAATGAGGGGACAACTCGACTCAGGGTGTATCTTTTGTGTATATCACTCCTAGGAGGAAATGAGGGGACACATTGACACAGCGAGTATCTTTTGTGTTTATCACTCCCAGGAGAAAATGAGGGGACATAATGACACAGCGAGTTTCTTTTGTGTTTATCACTCTTATGAGGAACTGAGGGGACAAATCGACTCAGGGTGTATTTTTTTGTGTTTAGTACTCCAAGGAGGAAATGAAGGAACACATTGACTCAGCGTGTATCTTTTGCGTTTATCACTCCCAGGAGGAAATTACGAGACATATTGACAATGCGTGTAGCTTTTGTGTTTATCACTCCCAGGAAAAAAGAGGCGACAACTCGACTCAGCGCGTATCTTTTGTGTTTATCACTCCCAGGAGGAAATGAGGGGACAACTCGACTCAGGATGTATCTTTTGTGTTTATCACTCCTAGAAGGAAATGAGGGGAGAACTCGACAAAGGGTGCATTTTTTGTGTTTATCACTCCTGGGAGAAAATGAGGGGACAACTCGACTCAGGGTGTATCTTTTGTGTTTATCACTCCTAGGAGGAAATGAGGGCACACATTGACTCTGCGTGTATATTTTGTGTTTATCACTCCTAGGAGGAAATGAGGGGACAACTCGACTCAGGGTGTATCTTTTGTGTTTATCACCCCTAGGAGAAAATGAAGGGACACATTGAAAGTGCGAGTATCTTTTGTGTTCATCACTCCTAGGAGAAAAAGAGGGTACACATTAATACAGCGAGTTTCTTTTGTGTTTATCACTCCTGGGAAGAAATGAGGGGACAACTCGACTCAGAATATATCTTTTGTGTTTATCACTCCCAAGGGGAAATGAGGGGACACATTGACTCAGCGTGTATCTTTTGTGTTTATCACTCCTAAGAAAAAATGAGGGGACACATTGACTCAGCGTGTATCTTTTGTGTTTATCACTCCTAGGAGGAAATGAGGGGACACATTGACTCAGAGTGTATCCTTTGTGTATATCAGTCCCAGGAGGAAATGAGGGGACACCTTCACTCAGGGTGTATCTATTGTGTTTATCACTCCCAGGAGGAAATGAGGGGACACCTTCACTCAGGGTGTATCTTTTGTGTTTATCACTCCTAGGAGGAAATGAGGGGACAACTCGACTCAGGGTGTATTTTTTGTGTTTATCATTCCTAGGAGGAAATGAGGGTACAATCCGACTCAGTGTGTATCGTTTGTGTTTATCACTCCCAGGAGAAAATGAGGGGAGACATTGACACAGCGAGTATCTTTTGAGTTTATCACTCCTGGGAGAATATGAGGGAACACCTTGACACAGTGTGTACCTTTGTGTTTATCACTCCCAGGAGGAAATGAGAGGACTGACACAGTGTGTATCTTTTGTGTTTATCACTCCTAGGAGGAAATGAGGGGACTGACTCAGTGTGTATCTTTTGTGTTTATCACTCCTAGGAGGAAATGAGGGGACTGATTCAGTGTGTATCTTTTGTGTTTATCACTCCTAGGATGAAATGACGGGAAGACTCGAATCAGGGTGTATCGTTTGTATTTATCACTCCTATGAGGAAATGAGGGGATGACTCGACTCAGGGTGTATCTTTTGGGTTTATCACTCCTAGGAGTAAATGAGTGGACACATTGACTCAGCACGTATCTTTTGTGTTTATCACTCTTAGGAGGAAATGAGGGGAAGACTCGACTCAGGGTGTATCTTTTGTGTTTATCACTCCTAGGAGGAAATGAGGGGACACATTGACTCAGGGTGTATCTTTTGTGTTTATCACTCTTAGGAGGAAATGAGGGGAAGACTCGACTCAGCGAATATCTTTTGTAATTATCACTCCTAGGAGGAAATGAGGGGACACATTGACTCAGCATGTATCTTTTGTGTTTATCACTCCTAGGAGGAAATGAGGGGAAGACTCGACTCAGGGTGTATCTTTTGTGTTTATCACTCCTAGGAGGAAATGAGGGGACACATTGACTCAGCATGTATCTTTTGTGTTTATCACTCCTAGGAGGAAATGAGGGGACACATTGACTCAGGGTGTATCTTTTGTGTTTATCACTCCTAGGAGGAAATGAGGGGAAGACTCGACTCAGCGAATATCTTTTGTGTTTATCACTCCTAGGAGGAAATGAAGGGACACATTGACTCAGCATGTATCTTTTGTGTTTATCACTCCTAGGAGGAAACGAGGGGAAGACTCGACTCAGGATGTATCTTTTGTGGTTATCACTCCTGGGAGGTAATGAGGGGACAACTCGACTCAGGGTGCATCTTTTGTGTTTATCACTGCTGGGAGGAAATGAGGGGACAACTCGACTCAGCGCGTATCTTTTGTGTTTATCACTCCTAGGCGGAAATGAAGGTACAACTCGACTCAGGGTGTACATTTTGTGTTTATCACTCCTAGGACGAAATGAGGGGACTATTCGACTCAAGGAGTATCTTTTGTGTTTAGCACTTCCAGGAGGAAGTGAGGAAACACCTCGACTCAGGGTGTACCTTTAGCGTTTATCACTCCTAAGAGGAAATCAGCGGACAACTCGTCTCATCGTGTACCTTTTGTGTTTATCACTCCCAACAGGAAATGAGGGGACAACTCGACTCAGGGTGTATCTTTTGTGTTTCTCACTCGTAGGAGAAAATGAGGGGACACATTGACTTAGCGTGTATCTTTTGTATTTATCAGTCACAGGAGTAAAAGAGGCGACAACTCGATTCAGGTTGTATCTTTTGTGTTTATCACTCCTAGGAGGAAATGAGGGGACAACCCGACTCAGTGTGTATCGTTTGTGTTTATCACTCCCAGGAGAAAATGAGGGGACACATTGACACAGCGATTATCTTTTGAGTTTATCACTCATAGGAGGAAATGAGGGGACAACTGGACTCAGTGTGTATCTTTTGTGTTTATCAATCACAGGAGAAAATGAGGGGACACATTGACACAACGAGTATCCTTTGAGTTTATCACTCCTAGGAGGAAATGAAGGGACAACTCGACTCGGGTTGTATATTTTATGTTGGTCACTCCTAGGAGGAAATGATGGGAGAACTCGACTCAGGGTGTATCTTTTTTGTTTATCACTCCCAGGGGGAAATCAGGGGACACAATGTCTCAGCATGTATCTTTTGTGTTTATCACTGCTGGGAGAAAATGAGGGGACAACTCGACTCAGGGTGCATTTTTGTGTTTATCACTCTTACGAGGAAATGAGGGGACAGCTCGACTCAGCGCGTATATTTTGTGCTTATCACTCCCAGGATGAAGTCAGGGGACAACTCGAATCAGGGTGCACCTTTGTGTTTATCACTCCTGGGAGAAAATGAGGGGACAACTCGACTCAGGGTGTATCCTTTGTGTTTATCACTCCTAGGAGGAAATGAGGGGACAACACGACTCAGCGAGTATCTTTTGTGTTTATCACTCCTAGGAGAGAATGAGGGGACACATTGACTCAGCATTATCTTTAGTGTTTATCATTCCCAGGAGAGAATGAGGGGACACATTGTCTCAGCGTGTATCTTTTGTGTTTATCATTCCTAGGAGAGAATGAGGGGACGCATTGACTCAGCGTGTATCTTTTGTGTTTATCACTCCTAGGAGAAAATGAGGGGACACAATGACTCAGCGTGTATCTTTTGTGTTTATCACTCCTAGGAGAGAATGAGGGGACACAATGACTCAGCGTGTATCTTTTGTGTTTATCATTCCTAGGAGAGAATGAGGGGACACAATGACTCAGCGTGTATCCTTTGTGTTTATCACTCCTAGGAGAAAATGAGGGGACACAATGACTCAGCGTGTATCCTTTGTGTTTATCACTCCTAGGAGAAAATGAGGGGACACAATGACTCAGCGTGTATCCTTTGTGTTTATCACTCCTAGGAGAAAATGAGGGGACACAATGACTCAGCGTGTATCCTTTGTGTTTATCACTCCTAGGAGAGAATGAGGGGACACAATGACTCAGCGTGTATCTTTTGTGTTTATCACTCCTAGGAGAGAATGAGGGGACACAATGACTCAGCGTGTATCCTTTGTGTTTATCACTCCTAGGAGAGAATGAGGGGACACAATGACTCAGCGTGTATCCTTTGTGTTTGTCACTCCTAGGAGAGAATGAGGGGACACAATGACTATGCGTGTATCCTTTGTGTTTATCACTCCTAGGAGAGAATGAGGGGACACAATGACTCAGCGTGTATCTTTTGTGTTTATCACTCCTAGGAGAGAATGAGGGGACACAATGACTCAGCGTGTATCCTTTGTGTTTATCACTCCTAGGAGAGAATGAGGGGACACAATGACTCAGCGTGTATCTTTTGTGTTTATCACTCCTAGGAGAGAATGAGGGGACACAATGACTCAGCGTGTATCCTTTGTGTTTATCACTCCTAGGAGAAAATGAGGGGACACATTGACTCAGCATGGTTCTTTTGTGTTTATCACTCTTAGGAGGAAATGAGGGGACACATTGACTCAGCATGGTTCTTTTGTGTTTATCACTCCTAGGAGGAAATGAGGGGACACATTGACTCAGGGTGTATCTTTTGTGTTTATCACTCCTAGGAGGAAATGAGGGGAAGACAAGACTCGGCGTGTATCTTTTGTGTTTATCACTCCTAGGAGGAAATGAGGGGACACATTGACTCAGCATGTATGTTTTGTGTTTATCACTCCTAGGAGGAAATGAGGGGACACATTGACTCAGCATGTATGTTTTGTGTTTATCACTCCTAGGAGGAAATGAGGGGACACATTGACTCAGCATGTATGTTTTGTGTTTATCACTCCTAGGAGGAAATGAGGGGACACATTGACTCAGCATGTATGTTTTGTGTTTATCACTCCTAGGAGGAAATGAGGGGACACATTGACTCAAGGTGTATCTTTTGTGTTTATCACTTTTAGGAGGAAATGAGGGGAAGACAAGACTCGGCGTGTATCTTTTGTGTTTATCACTCCTAGGAGGAAATGAGGGACACATTGACTCAGCATGTATCTTTTCTGTTTATCACTCCTATTAGGAAATGAGGGGAAGACTCGACTCAGGGTGTATCTTTTGTGTTTATCACTCCTGGGAGAAAATGAAGGGACAACTCGATTCAGGGTGGATCTTTTGTGTTTATCACTCCCAGGAGAAAATGAGGGGTGACATTGACACAGCGAGTATCTTTTGAGTTTATCACTCCCAGGAGGAAATGAGGGTGGAACTCGACTGAGAGTGTATCTTTTGAGTTTATCACTACTAGGAGAAAATGAGGGGACAACTCGACTCAGGGTGTATCTTTTGTGTTTATCACTCCCAGGAGGAAATGAGGGAACAACTCGACTCGGCACGTATCTTCTGTGTTTATCACCCCCAGGAGGAAATGAAGCGACAACTCGTCTCAGGATGTATCTTTTGTGTTTATCACTCCTAGGAGAAAATAAGGGGACACATTGACTATGCGTGTATCTTTTGTGTTTATCACTCCTAGGAGAAAACGAGGGGACACATTGACACAACGAGTATCTTTTGAGTTTATCACTCCTAGGAGGAAATGAAGGGACAACTCGACTCGGGGTGTATATTTTATGTTTGTCACTCCTAGGAGGAAATGATGGGACAACTCGACTCAGGGTGTATCTTTTTTGTTTATCACTCCCAGGGGGAAATCAGGGGACAAACTGTCTAAGCGTGTAACTTTTGTGTTTGTCACTCCTAGGAGGAAATGAGGAGACAACTAGACTCAGGGTGTATCTTTTGCGTTTGTCACACCCAGGGGGAAATGAGGGGACAAGTTGACTCAGAGTGTATCTTTTGTGTTTATCACTCCTAGGAGAAAATGAGGGGAGACATTGACACAGCGAGTATGTTTTGAGTTTATCACTCCCAGGAGGAAATGAGTGTAGAATTCGACTAAGAGTGTATCTCTTGTGTTTATCACTCCTGGCAGAAAATGAGGGGACAACACGACTAAGGGTGTATCTTTTGTGTTTATCACTCCTGGGAGGAAATGAGGGCACAATCCGACTCAGTGTGTATCGTTTGTGTTTATCACTCCCAGGAAAAAATGAGGGGTGACATTGACACAGCGATTATCTTTTGACTTTATCACTCCCAGGAGGAAATGAGGGTAGAACTCGACTGAGAATGTATCTTTTGAGTTTATCACTGCTAGGAGAAAATGAGGGGACAACTCGACTCAGGGTGTATGTTTTTTGTTTATCACTCCTAGGAGAGAATGAGGGGACACATTGACTCAGCGTGTATCTTTTGTGTTTATCACTCCCAGGAGAGAATGAGGGGACACATTGACTCAGCGTGTATCTTTTGTGTTTATCATTCCTAGGAGAGAATGAGGGGACGCATTGCCTCACCGTGTATCTTTTGTGTTTATCACTCCTAGGAGAGAATGAGGGGACACATTGACTCGGCGTGTATCCTTTGTGTTTATCACTCATAGGAGAGAATGAGGGGACACAATGTCTCAGCGTGTATCTTTTGCGTTTATCACTCTAAGGAGGAAATGAGGCGACAGCTCTACTCAGCGCGTATCTTTTGTGTTTATCACTCCCAGGAGGAAATGAGCGGACAGCTCGTCTCAGGATGTATCTTTTGTGTTTATCACTCCTAGGAGGAAATGAGGGGACAACTCGACTATGGGTGCATCTTTTGTGTTTATCACTCCTGGGAGAGAATGAGAGGACAACTCGACTCAGGGTGTATCTTTTGTGTTTATCACTCCTAGGAGTAAATGAGGGGACACATTGAGTATGCGTGTATCTATTGCGTTTATCACTCCCAAGAGAAAAAGAGGGGACACATTAATACAGCGAGTTTCTTTTGTGTTTATCACTCCTAGGAGGAAATGTGGGGACAACTCGACTCAGGGTGTATCTTTTGCGTTTATCACTCCTAGGAGGAAATGAGGGTAGAATTTGACTATGCGTGTATCTTTTGCGCTTATCACTCCTAGGAGGAAATGAAGGGACAACTTGACTCTGGGTGTATCTTTAGTGTTTATCACTCCTAGGAGGAAATGAGGGGACACACTGAGTATGCGTGTATCTTTTGCGTTTATCACTCCCAAGAGAAAAAGAGGGGACACATTAATACAGCGAGTTTCTTTTGTGTTTATCACTCCTAGGAGGAAATGTGGGGACAACTCGACTCAGGGTGTATCTTTTGTGTATATCACCCCTAGGACAAAATGATGGAACACATTGACACAGCGAGTATGTTTTGTGTTTATCACTCCCAGGAGAAAAAGAGGGGACACATTAGTACAGCGGGTTTCTTTTGTGTTTATCACTCCTAGGAGGAAATGAGGGGACAACTCGACTCAGTGTGTAGCTTTTTTGTTTATCACTCCCAGGGGGAAATGAGGGGACACATTGTCTCAGCGTGTATCTTTTGTGTATATCACTCTTAGGAGAAAATGAGGGGACACATTGTCTCAGCGTGTATCTTTTGTGTTTATCACTCCCAGGAGGAAATGAGGGTAGAATTCGACTGAGGGTGTATCTTGTGTGTTTATCACTCCTAGGAGGAAATGAGGAGACAGCTAGACTCAGGGTGTATCTTTTATGTTTATCACTACTAGGAGAAAATTAGGCGACAACTCGACTCAGCGTGTATCTTTTGTGTTTATCACTCCTAAGATGAAATGAAAGGAAAACTCGACTCAGGGTGTATCTTTTGTGTTTATCACTCCTAGGAGGAAATGAGAGGACAACTCGACTCATTGTGTATCTTTTGTGTTTATCACTCCCAGGAGAAAATGAGGGGACACATTGACACAGCGAATATCTTTTTTATTTATCTCTCCTAGGAGGAAATGAGGGGATAACCCGACTCAGTGTGTATCTTTTGTGTTTATCACTCCCAGGAGGAAATGAGGGTAGAATTCGACTGAGGGTGTATCTTGTGTGTTTATCACTCCTAGGAGGAAATGAGGAGACAGCTAGACTCAGGGTGTATCTTTTATGTTTATCACTACTAGGAGAAAATTAGGCGACAACTCGACTCAGCGCGTATCTTTTGTGTTTATCACTACCAGGAGGAAATGAGGGGATAACTCGCCTCAGCGCGTATCTTTTGTGTTTATCACTCCCAGGAGGAAATTAGTCGACAACTCGACTCAGCGCGTATCTTTTGTGTTTATCACTCCCAGGAGGAAATAAGGGGACAACTCGACTCAGGACGTATCTTTTGTGTTTATCACTCCTAGGAGGAAATGAGGGGAACCTCGACTAAGGGTGCATCCTTTGTGTTAATCACTCCTGGGAGAAAATTAGGGGACAACTCGACTCACGGTGTATCTTTTGTGTTTATCACTACTAGGAGGAAATGAGGGGACACATTGATACAGCGAGTATCTTTTGTGTTTATCACTCTCAGGAGAAAAAGACGGGACACATTAATACAGCGAGTTTCTTTTGTTTTTATCACTCCTAGAAGGAAATGAGGGGACAACTCGACTCAGGGTGTATCTTTTTTGTTTATCACTCCCAGGGGGAAATGAGGGGATACATTGACTCAGCGTGTATCTTTTGTGTTTATCACTCCCAGGAGGAAATGAGGGGTGACATTGACACAGCGAGTATCTTTTGAGTTTATCACTCCCAGGAGGAAATGAGGGTAGAACTCGACTGAGAGTGTATCTTTTGAGTTTATCACTCCTAGGAGGAAATGAGGGGACAACTCGACTCAGGGTGTATCTTTTGTGTTTATCACTCCTAGGAGGAAATGAGGGCACAATCCGACTCAGTGTGTATCGTTTGTGTTTATCACTCCCAGGAGAAAATGAGGGGAGACATTGACACAGCGAGTATCTTTTGAGTTTATCACTCCTAGGAGGAAACGAGGGGACAACTCGACTCAGTGTGTATCATTTGTGTTTATCACTCCCAGGAGGAAATAAGGGGACAACACGACTCAGGGTGTATCTTTTGAGTTTATCACTCCTGGGAGAAAATGAGGGAACACCTTGACTCAGTGTGTATCTTTTGTGTTTATCACTCCCAGGAGGAAATGAGGGGACTGACTACGTGAGAATCTCTTATGTTTATCACTCCTAGAAGGAACTGAGGGGACAACTCGACTCAGGGTGTATCTTTTGTGTTTATCACTCCCAGGAGGAAATGATGGAACACATTGACTCAGCGAGTAACTTCTGTCTTTATAACTCCCAGGAGGAAATGAGCGGACACATTGACTCAGCATGTATCTATTGTGTTTATCACTCGCAGGAGGAAATAAGAGGAAATTTTTGCACAGCGTGTAACTTTTGTGTTTATCACTCCCAGGAAGAAATTAGGCGACAACTCGACTCAGCGCGTATCTTTTGTGTTTATACTCCCAGGAGGAAATAAGGGGACAACTCGACTCAGGACGTATCTTTTGTGTTTATCACTCCTAGGAGGAAATGAGGGGAACCTCGACTAAGTGTGCATCCTTTGTGTGAATCACTCCTGGGAGGAAATGAGGGGACAATTCGACTCAGGGTGTATCTTTTGTGTTTATCACTCCCAGGAGGAAATGAGCGGACACATTGACTCAGCATGTATCTATTGTGTTTATCACTCGCAGGAGGAAATAAGAGGAAATTTTTGCACAGCGTGTAACTTTTGTGTTTATCACTCCCAGGAAGAAATTAGGCGACAACTCGACTCAGCGCGTATCTTTTGTGTTTATCACTCCCAGGAGGAAATAAGGGGACAATTCGACTCAGGACGTATCTTTTGTGTTTATCACTCCTAGGAGGAAATGAGGGGAACCTCGACTAAGGGTGCATCTTTTGTGTGAATCACTCCTGGGAGAAAATGAGGGGACAACTCGACTCAGGGTGTATCTTTTGTGTTTATCACTACTAGGAGGAAATGAGGGGACACATTGATACAGCGAGTATCTTTTGTGTTTATCACTCTCAGGAGAAAAAGACGGGACAAATTAATACAGCGAGTTTCTTTTGTGTTTATCACTCCTAGAAGGAAATGAGGGGACAACTTGACTCAGCGTGTATCTTTTTTGTTTGTCACTCCCAGGGGGAAATGAGGGGACACATTGACTCAGCGTGTATCTTTTGTGTTTATCACTCCCAGGAGGAAATGAGGGTAGAACTTGACTCAGGGTGTATCTTTTTTGTTTATCACTCCCAGGGGGAAATCAGGGGACACAGTGACTCAGCGTGTATCTCTTGTGTTTATCACTCCTAGCAGGAAATGAGGAGACAACTAGACTCAGGGTGTATCCTTTATGTTTATCACTCCTGGGAGAAAATGAGGGGACAACTCGACTCAGGGTGTATCCTTTGCGTTTATCACTCCCAGGAGGAAATGAGGGGACAAGTCGACTCAGAGTGTATCTTTTGTGTTTATCACTTCTAGGAGAACATCACGGGAGACATTGACACAGCGAGTATATTTTGAGTTTATCACTCCCAGGAGGAAATGAGGGTAGAACTCGACTGAGAGTATATCTTCTGTGTTTATCACTCCTGGGAGAAAATGAGGGGACAACTCGACTCAGGGTGTATATTTTTTGTTTATCACTCCTAGGAGTAAATGAGGGCACAATACGACTCAGTGTGTATCGTTTGTGTTTATCACTCCCAGTAGAATATGAGGGGAGACATTGACACAGCGAGTATCTTTTGTGTTTATCACTCCTAGGAGGCAATGAGGAGACAGCTAGACTCAGGGTGTATCATTTATGTTTATCACTCCTAGGAGCAAATGAGGGGACAACTCGACTCAGAGTGTATCTTTTGTGTCTATCACTCCTGGGAGAAAATGAGGGGACAACTCGACGAAGGGTGTATCTTTTGTGTTTATCACACCTAGGAGAAAGTGAGGGCAAAATCCGACTCAGTGAGTATCGTTTGTGTTTATCACTCCCACGAGAAAATGAGGGGAGACATTGACACAGCGTGTATCTTTTGAGTTTATCACTCCTAGGCGGAAATGAAGGCACAACTCGACTCAGGGTGTACGTTTTGTGTTTATCACTCCTAGGACGAAATGAGGGGACTATTCGACTCAAGGAGTATCTTGTGTGATTATCACACGTAGGAGAAAATGAGAGGACACATTGACTCAGCGTGAATCCTTTGTGTTTATAACTCCTAGAAGAAAATGAGGGGACACATTCACTCAGCGTGTATCTTTTGTATTTATCACTTCCAGGTGGAAATGAGGGTACAACTCGACTGAGGGTGTATCTTTTGTGTTTATCACTCCTAGGAGGATATGAGGCGACAACCCGTTTCAGGTTGTATCATTCGTGTTTATCACCCCTATGAGGAAATGAGGGGACAATCCGACTCAGTGTGTTTCTTTTGTGTTTATCACTCCTAGGAGAAAATGAGGGGACACATTGACACAACGAGTATCTTTTGAGTTTATCACTCCTAGGAGGAAATGTAGCGACAACACGAATCAGGGTGTATATTATGTGTTTGTCACTCCTAGGAGGAAATGAGGGGACAACTCGACTAAGGGTGTATCTTTTTTGTTTATCACTCCCAGGGGGAAATCAGGGGACACATTGTCTCAGCGTGTATCTTTTGTGTTTGTCACTCCTAAGAGGAAATGAAGAGACAACTAGACTCAGGGTGTATATTTTATGTTTATCACTCCTGGGAGAAAATGAGGGGACAACTCGACTCAGGGTGTATCTTTTGCGTTTATCACTCTCAGGAGGATATGAGGGGACAAGTCGACTCAGAGTGTATCGTTTGTGTTTATCACTCCTAGGAGAAAATGACCGGAGACATTGACACAGCGAGTATCTTTTGAGTTTATCACTCCCAGGAGAAAATGAGGGTAGAACTCGACTGAGAGTGTATCTTTTGTGATTATCACTCCTGGGAGAAAATGAGGGGACAACACGACTCAGGGTGTATCTTTTGTGTTTATCACTCCTAGGAGGAAATGAGGGCACAATCCGACTCAGTGTGTATCGTATGTGTTTATCACTCCCAGGAGAAAATGAGGGGAGACATTGACACAGCGAGTACCTTTTGAGTTTATCACTCCTAGGAGGAAATGAGGGGACAACTCGACTCAGGGTGTATATTTTGTGTTTATCACACCTAGGAGGAAATGAGGGGAAGATTCGACTCAGGGTGTATCTTTTGTGTTTATCACTCTTGGGATGAAATGAGGGGACAACTCGACTCAGGGTGCATCCTTTGTGTTTATCACTGCTGGGAGAAAATGAGTGGGACAACTTGACTCATGGTGCATCTTTTGTGTTTATCACTCTTACGAGGAAATGAGGGGACAACTCGACTCAGTGCGTATCTTTCCTGTTTATCACTCCCAGGAGGAAATGAGGGGACAACTTGACTCAGGGTGTATCTTTTGTGTTTATCACTCCTAGGAGGAAATGACTGTACACACTGACACTGCGTGTATCTTTTATGTTTATCACTCCCAGGAGGAAGTGAGGGGACAACTCGAATCAGGGTGCATCTTTTGTGTTTATCACTCCTAGGAGGAAATGACTGTACACACTGACACTGCGTGTATCTTTTGTGTTTATCACTCCCAGGAGGAAGTGAGGGGACAACTCGAATCAGGGTGCATCTTTTGTGAATATCACTCCTGGGAGAAAATGAGGGGACAACTCGACTCAGGGTGTATCCTTTGTGCTTATCACTCCTAGGAGAGAATGAGGGGACACATTGACTCAGCGTGTATATTTTGTGTTTATCACTCCTAGGAGAGAATGAGGGGACGCATTGACTCATCATGTACCTTTGTGTTTATTTCTCCTAGGAGAGAATGAGGGGACACATTGACTCAGCGTGTATCTTTTGTGTTTATCACTCCTAGGAGAGAATGAGGGGACACAATGTCGCAGCGTGTATCTTTTGTGTTTATCACTCCTAGGAGAGAATGAGGGGACACATTGGCTCAGCGTGTATCTTTTGTGTTTATCACTCCTAGGAGAGAATGAGGGGACACATTGGCTCAACGTGTAAATTTTGTGCTTATCACTCCTAGGAGAGAATGAGGGGACACATTGGCTCAGCGTGTAAATTTTGTGTTTATCACTCCCAGGAGAGAATGAGGGGACACATTGGCTCAGCGTGTAAATTTTGTGTTTATCACTCCTAGGAGAGAATGAGGGGACACATTGGCTCAACGTGTAAATTTTGTGCTTATCACTCCTAGGAGAGAATGAGGGGACACATTGGCTCAGCGTGTAAATTTTGTGTTTATCACTCCCAGGAGAGAATGAGGGGACACATTGGCTCAGCGTGTAAATTTTGTGTTTATCACTCCTAGGAGAGAATGAGGGGACACATTGACTCAGCGTATAAATTTTGTGTTTATCACTCCCAGGAGAGAATGAGGGGACACATTGGCTCAGCGTGTAAATTTTGTGTTTATCACTCCTAGGAGAGAATGAGGGGACACATTGACTCATCGTGTATATTTTGTGTTTATCACTCCTAGGAGAGAATGAGGGGACACATTGACTCATCGTGTATATTTTGTGTTTATCACTCCCAGGAGAGAATGAGGGGACACATTGACTCAGCGTGTATATTTTGTGTTTATCACTCCTAGGAGAGAATGAGGGGACGCATTGACTCATCGTTTACCTTTTGTGTTTATTTCTCCTAGGAGAGAATGAGGGGACACATTGACTCAACGTGTATCTTTTGTGTTTATCACTCCTAGGAGAGAATGAGGGGACACAATGTCTCAGCGTGTATCTTTTGTGTTTATCACTCCCAGGAGGCAATGAATGTACAACTCGACTGAGGGTGTATCTTTTGTGTTTATCACTACTAGGAGGAAATCAGGCGATAACACGACTCAGGGTGTATCTTTGTGTTTATCACTCCCAGGAGGAAATGAGGGAACACATTGACTCAGCGTGTATCGTTTGTCTTTATCACTCCCAGGCGGAAATGAGTGGACACATTGCCTCAGCGTGTATCTTTTATGTTTATCACTCGCAGGAGGAAGTGAGGGGACAACTCGAATCAGGGTGCATCTTTTGTGTTTATCACTCCTAGGAGGAAATGACTGTACACACTGACACTGCGTGTATCTTTTGTGTTTATCACTCCCAGGAGGAAGTGAGGGGACAACTCGAATCAGGGTGCATCTTTTGTGAATATCACTCCTGGGAGAAAATGAGGGGACAACTCGACTCAGGGTGTATCCTTTGTGCTTATCACTCCTAGGAGAGAATGAGGGGACACATTGACTCAGCGTGTATATTTTGTGTTTATCACTCCTAGGAGAGAATGAGGGGACGCATTGACTCATCATGTACCTTTGTGTTTATTTCTCCTAGGAGAGAATGAGGGGACACATTGACTCAGCGTGTATCTTTTGTGTTTATCACTCCTAGGAGAGAATGAGGGGACACAATGTCGCAGCGTGTATCTTTTGTGTTTATCACTCCTAGGAGAGAATGAGGGGACACATTGACTCATCGTGTATATTTTGTGTTTATCACTCCCAGGAGAGAATGAGGGGACACATTGACTCAGCGTGTATATTTTGTGTTTATCACTCCTAGGAGAGAATGAGGGGACGCATTGACTCATCGTTTACCTTTTGTGTTTATTTCTCCTAGGAGAGAATGAGGGGACACATTGACTCAACGTGTATCTTTTGTGTTTATCACTCCTAGGAGAGAATGAGGGGACACAATGTCTCAGCGTGTATCTTTTGTGTTTATCACTCCCAGGAGGCAATGAATGTACAACTCGACTGAGGGTGTATCTTTTGTGTTTATCACTACTAGGAGGAAATCAGGCGATAACACGACTCAGGGTGTATCTTTGTGTTTATCACTCCCAGGAGGAAATGAGGGAACACATTGACTCAGCGTGTATCGTTTGTCTTTATCACTCCCAGGCGGAAATGAGTGGACACATTGCCTCAGCGTGTATCTTTTATGTTTATCACTCGCAGGAGGAAGTGAGGGGACAACTCGAATCAGGGTGCATCTTTTGTGTTTATCACTCCTAGGAGGAAATGACTGTACACACTGACACTGCGTGTATCTTTTGTGTTTATCACTCCCAGGAGGAAGTGAGGGGACAACTCGAATCAGGGTGCATCTTTTGTGAATATCACTCCTGGGAGAAAATGAGGGGACAACTCGACTCAGGGTGTATCCTTTGTGCTTATCACTCCTAGGAGAGAATGAGGGGACACATTGACTCAGCGTGTATATTTTGTGTTTATCACTCCTAGGAGAGAATGAGGGGACGCATTGACTCATCATGTACCTTTGTGTTTATTTCTCCTAGGAGAGAATGAGGGGACACATTGACTCAGCGTGTATCTTTTGTGTTTATCACTCCTAGGAGAGAATGAGGGGACACAATGTCGCAGCGTGTATCTTTTGTGTTTATCACTCCTAGGAGAGAATGAGGGGACACATTGGCTCAGCGTGTATCTTTTGTGTTTATCACTCCTAGGAGAGAATGAGGGGACACATTGGCTCAACGTGTAAATTTTGTGCTTATCACTCCTAGGAGAGAATGAGGGGACACATTGGCTCAGCGTGTAAATTTTGTGTTTATCACTCCCAGGAGAGAATGAGGGGACACATTGGCTCAGCGTGTAAATTTTGTGTTTATCACTCCTAGGAGAGAATGAGGGGACACATTGGCTCAACGTGTAAATTTTGTGCTTATCACTCCTAGGAGAGAATGAGGGGACACATTGGCTCAGCGTGTAAATTTTGTGTTTATCACTCCCAGGAGAGAATGAGGGGACACATTGGCTCAGCGTGTAAATTTTGTGTTTATCACTCCTAGGAGAGAATGAGGGGACACATTGACTCAGCGTATAAATTTTGTGTTTATCACTCCCAGGAGAGAATGAGGGGACACATTGGCTCAGCGTGTAAATTTTGTGTTTATCACTCCTAGGAGAGAATGAGGGGACACATTGACTCATCGTGTATATTTTGTGTTTATCACTCCTAGGAGAGAATGAGGGGACACATTGACTCATCGTGTATATTTTGTGTTTATCACTCCCAGGAGAGAATGAGGGGACACATTGACTCAGCGTGTATATTTTGTGTTTATCACTCCTAGGAGAGAATGAGGGGACGCATTGACTCATCGTTTACCTTTTGTGTTTATTTCTCCTAGGAGAGAATGAGGGGACACATTGACTCAACGTGTATCTTTTGTGTTTATCACTCCTAGGAGAGAATGAGGGGACACAATGTCTCAGCGTGTATCTTTTGTGTTTATCACTCCCAGGAGGCAATGAATGTACAACTCGACTGAGGGTGTATCTTTTGTGTTTATCACTACTAGGAGGAAATCAGGCGATAACACGACTCAGGGTGTATCTTTGTGTTTATCACTCCCAGGAGGAAATGAGGGAACACATTGACTCAGCGTGTATCGTTTGTCTTTATCACTCCCAGGCGGAAATGAGTGGACACATTGCCTCAGCGTGTATCTTTTATGTTTATCACTCGCAGGAGAAAATTAGGGGACATTTTTGCACAGCGTGTAACTTTTGTGTTTATCACTCCCAGGAGGACATGAGGCGACAACTCGACTCAGCGCGTATCTTTTGTGTTTATCACTCCCAGGAGGAAATGAGGGGACAACTCGACTCAGGATGTATCTTTTGTGTTTATCACTTCTAGGAGGAAATGAGGGGAACCTCGACTAAGGTTGCATCCTTTGATTTCATCACTCCTGGGAGAAAATGGGGGGGTCAACTCGACTCAGGGTGTATCTTTTGTGTTTATGACTACTAGGAGGAAATGAGGGGACACAATGATTCTGCGTGTATTTTTGTGTTTATCACTCCTAGGAGGAAATGAGCGGCAGCTCGACTCAGGGTGTATCTTTTCTGTTTATTACCCCTAGGAGAAAATGATGGGACACATTGACACAACGAGTATGTTTTGTGTTTATCACTCCCAGGAGAAAAAGAGGGGACACATTAGTACAGAGGGTTTCTTTTGTGGTTATCACTCCCAGGCGAAATTATGGGGATAACTCGACTCAGGGTGTATCTTTTTTGTTTATCACTCCCAGGGGGAAATGAGGGGACACAGTGACTCAGCGTGTATCTTTTGTGTATATCACTCTTAGGAGAAAATGAGGGGACACATTGATTCAACGTGTATATTTTTTGTTTATCACTCCCAGGAGGAAATGAGGGTAAAATTCAACTGAGGGTGTATCTTTTGTGTTTATCACTCCTAGGAGGAAATGAGGAGACAGCTAGAGTAAGGGTGTATCTTTTATGTTTATCACTCCTAGGAGAAAATGAGGGGACAATTCGACTCAGAGTGTATCTTTTGTGTCTATTACTCCTGGGAGAAAATGAGGAGACAACACGACTAAGGGTGTATCTTTTGTGTTTATTACACCTAGGAGGAAGTAAGGGCACAATCCGACTCAGCGTGTATCGTTTGTGTTTATCACTCCCACGAGAAAATGAGGGGAGACCTTGTCACAGCGTGTATCTTTTGAGTTTATCACTCCTAGGCGGAAATGAAGGCACAACTCGACTCAGAGTGTATCTTTTGTGTCTATTACTCCTGGGAGAAAATGAGGAGACAACTCGACTAAGGGTGTATCTTTTGTGTTTATCACATATAGGAGGAAGTGAGGGCACAATCCGACTCAGTGTGTATCGTTTGTGTTTATCACTCCCACGAGAAAATGAGGGGAGACATTGACACAGCGTGTACATTTTGTGTTTATCACTCCTAGGACGAAATGAAAGCACTATTCGACTCAAGGAGTATCTTTTGTGTTTATCACTCCCAGGAGGAAATGAGGAAACACCTCGACTCAGGGTGTATCTTTAGCGTTTATCACTCCTATGAGGAAATCAGCAGACAGCTCGACTCAGCGTGTACCTTTTGTGCGTATCACTCCCAACAGGAAATGAGGGGACAACTCGATTCAGGGTGTATCTTTTGTGTTTATAACTCCTAGAAGAAAATGAGGGGACACATTGACTCAGCGTGTATCTTTTGTATTTATCACTCCCAGGTGGAAATGAGGGTACAACTCGACTGAGGGTGTATCTTTTGTGTTTATAACTCCTAGGAAGAAATGAGGGGACAATCCGACTCAGTGTGTTTCTTTTGTGTTTATCACTCCTAGGAGAAAATTAGGGGACACATTGACACAACGAGTATCTTTTGAGTTTATCACTCCTAGGAGGAAATGAAGGGACAACTCGACTCAGGGTGTATATTATGAGTTTGTCACTCCTAGGAGAAAATGAGGGGACAACTCGACTAAGGGTGTATCTTTTTTGTTTATCACTCTAAGGGGGAAATCAGGGGACACATTGTCTCACCGTGTATCTTTTGTGTTTGTCACTCCTGGGAGGATATGAGGAGACAACTAGACTCATGGTGTATCTTTTATGTTTATTCATCCTGGGAGAAAATGAGGGGACAACATGACTCAGGGTGTATCTTTTGCGTTTATCACTCCCAGGAGGAAATGAGGGGACGAGTCGACTCAGAGTGTATCTTTTGTGTTTATCACTCCTAGGAGAAAAAGATGGGAAACATTGACACAGCGAGTATCTTTTGAGTTTATCACTCCCAGGAGGAAATGAGGGTAGAACTCGCCTGAGAGTGTACCTTTTGTGTATATCACTCCTGGGAGAAAATGAGGGGACAACTCGACTCAGGGTGTATCTTTTGTGTTTATCACTCCTAGGAGATAATGAGGGGAGACATTGACACAGCGAGTATCTTATGAGTTAATCACTCCTAGGAGGAAATGAGGGGACAACTCGACTCAGGGTGTATATTTTGTGTTTATCACACCTAGGAGGAAATGAGGGCACAATCCGACTCTGTGTGTATCGTTTGTGTTTATCATTCCCAGGAGAATATGAGGGGTGACATTGACATAGCGAGTATCTTTTGAGTTTATCTCTCCCAGGAGGAAATGAGGGTAGAACTCGACTGAGAGTGTATATTTTGTGTTTATCACTCCTAGGAGGAAATGAGGGGACAACTCGACTCAGGGTGTATCTTTTGTGTTTGTCACTCCTAGGAGGAAATGAGGGAACAACTCGACTCAGAGTGTATCCTTTGTGTCTATTACTCCTGGGAGTTAATGTGGGGACAACTCGACTCAGGGTGTATCTTTTATGTTTATCACACCTAGGAGGAAGTGAGGGCACAATCCGACTCAGTGTGTATCGTTTGTGTTTATCACTCCCACGAGAAAATGAGGGGAGACATTGACACAGCGTGTATCTTCTGAGTTTATCACCCCTAGGCGGAAATGAAGGCACAACTCGACTCAGGGTATAGATTTTTTTATCACTCCTAGGACGAAATGAGGGGACCTTTCGACTCAAGGAGTATCTTTTGTGTTTATCACTCCCAGGAGGAAATGAGGAAACACCTCGACTCAGGGTGTACCTTTAGCGTTTATCACTCCTAAGAGGAAATTAGCGGACAACTCGACTCAGCGTGTACCTTTTGTGTGTATCACTCGTAGGAGAAAATGAGGGGACACCTTGACTCAGCGTGAATCCTTTGTGTTTATCACTCCTAGAAGAAAATGAGGGGACACATTGACTCAGCGTGTATCTTTTGTATTTATCACTCCCAGGTGGAAATGAGGGTCAACTCGACTGAGGGTGTATCTTTTGTGTTTATCACTCCTAGGAGGAAATGAGGCGACAACTCGATTCAGGTTGAATCTTTTGTGTTTATCACTCCTAGTAGAAAATGAGGGGACGACTCGACTCAGGGTTTATCTTTTTTGTATATCACTCCTAGGAGGAAATGAGGGGACAACTCGACTCAGGGTGTATCTTTTGTGTTTATCACTCCTAGGATAAAATGAGGGGACACATTGACACAGCGAGTATCTTTTGTGTTTATCACTCCTAGGAAGAAATGAGGGGACAACTCAACTAAGCGTGTATCTTTTGTGTTTATCAGTCCCAGGAGGAAATGAGGGGACACACTGACTCAGATTGTATCTTTTGTGTTTATCACTCCCAGGAGAAAATTAGGGGACAACCCAATTTAGCGTGTATCTTTTGTGTTTATCACTCCTAGGAGGAAATGAGGGGACAACTCTACTCAGCGTGTATCTTTTGTGTTTATCACTGCCAGGAGGAAATGAGGGTACAACTCGACTAAGGGTGTATCTTTTGCGTTTATCACTCCCAGGAGGAAATGTGGGAACACATTGACTCAGCGTGTATCTTATGTGTTTAGCAGTCCTAGGAGGAAATGTGGGGACAACTTGACGCAGCGTGTATCTTTTGTGTTTATCATTCCTAGGAGGAAACGAGGGTACAATTCGACTGAGGGTGTATCTTTTGTGTTTATCACTCCCAGGAGGAAATGATGGGACACATTGTCTCAATGTGTATTGTATGTGTTTATCACTCCTAGGAGGAAATGAGGAGACACAATGACTCAGAGTGTATCTTTTGTGTTTATCACTCCTAGGAGGAAATGAGGGGACACATTGACTCAGCGTGTATCTTTTGTGTTTATCAGTCCCAGGAGGAAATGAGGGGACAACTCGATTTAGCATGTATCTTTTGTGTTTATCACTCCTAGGAGGAAATGAGGGGACAACTCGACTCAGCGTGTATCTTTTGTGTTTATCACTCCTAGGAGGAAATGAGGGGACACATTGTCTCAGCGTGTATCTTTTGTGTTTATCACTCCCAGGAGGAAATGAGGGGACACATTGACTCAGCGTGTATCTTTTGTGTTTATCACTCCTAGGAGGAAATGGGGGACACATTGTCTCAGCGTGTATCTTTTGTGTTTATCACTCCCAGGAGGAAATGCGGGGACACATTGACTCAGCGTGTATCTTAAGTGTTTTTCATTCCCAGGAGGAAATGAGGGGACACATTGACTCAGCGTTTATCTTATGTGTTTATCACTTCTAGGAGGAAATGAGGGGACACATTTACTCAGCGTGTATGTTATGTGTTTATCATTCCCAGGAGGAAATGCGAGTACACATTGACTCAGCGTGTATCTTAAGTGTTTATCATTCCTAGGAGGAAATGAGGGGACACATTTACTCAGCGTGTATCTTAAGTGTTTATCATTTCCAGGAGGAAATGAGGGGACACATTGACTCAGCGTGTATCTTAAGTGTTTATCATTTCCAGGAGGAAATGAGGGGAAACATTGACTCAGCATGTATCTTATGTGTTTATCATTCCCAGGAGGAAATGTGGGGACACATTTACTCAGCGTGTATCTTAAGTGTTTAACATTTCCAGGAGGAAATGAGGGGACACATTTACTCAGCGTGTATCTTATGTGTTTATCATTTCCAGGAGGAAATGAGGGGACACATTTACTCAGCGTGTATCTTAAGTGTTTATCATTTCCGGGAGGAAATGAGGGGACACATTTACTCAGCGTGTATCTTAAGTGTTTATCATTTCCAGGAGGAAATGAGGGGACACATTTACTCAGCGTGTATCTTAAGTGTTTATCATTTCCAGGAGGAAATGAGGGGACACATTTACTCAGCGTGTATCTTAAGTGTTTATCATTTCCAGGAGGAAATGAGGGGACACATTTACTCAGCGTGTATCTTAAGTGTTTATCATTTCCAGGAGGAAATGAGGGGACACATTTACTCAGCGTGAATCTTAAGTGTTTATCATTTCCAGGAGGAAATGAGGGGACACATTTACTCAGCGTGTATCTTAAGTGTTTATCATTTCCAGGAGGAAATGAGGGGACACATTTACTCAGCGTGTATCTTAAGTGTTTATCATTTCCGGGAGGAAATGAGGGGACACATTGACTCAGCGTGTATCTTAAGTGTTTATCATTTCCAGGAGGAAATGAGGGGACACATTGACTCAGCATGTATCTTAAGTGTTTATCATTTCCAGGAGGAAATGAGGGGACACATTGACTCAGCGTGTATCTTAAGTGTTTATCATTTCCAGGAGGAAATGAGGGGACACATTTACTCAGCGTGTATCTTAAGTGTTTATCATTCCCAGGAGGAAATGAGGGGACACATTTACTCAGCGTGTATCTTAAGTGTTTATCATTCCCAGGAGGAAATGCGAGTACACATTGACTCAGCGTGTATCTTAAGTGTTTATCATTTCCAGGAGGAAATGAGGGGACACATTTACTCAGCGTGTATCTTAAGTGTTTATCATTCCCAGGAGGAAATGAGGGGACACATTGACTCAGCATGTATCTTATGTGTTTATCATTCCCAGGAGGAAATGAGGGGAAACATTGACTCAGCATGTATCTTATGTGTTTATCATTCCCAGGAGGAAATGAGGGGAAACATTGACTCAGCATGTATCTTATGTGTTTATCATTCCCAGGAGGAAATGAGGGGAAACATTGACTCAGCATGTATCTTATGTGTTTATCATTCCCAGGAGGAAATGAGGGGAAACATTGACTCAGCATGTATCTTATGTGTTTATCATTCCCAGGAGGAAATGAGGGGAAACATTGACTCAGCATGTATCTTATGTGTTTATCATTTCCAGGAGGAAATGAGGGGACACATTGACTCAGCGTGTATCTTAAGTGTTTATCATTTCCAGGAGGAAATGAGGGGACACATTGACTCAGCGTGTATCTTAAGTGTTTATCATTTCCAGGAGGAAATGAGGGGACACATTGACTCAGCGTGTATCTTAAGTGTTTATCATTTCCAGGAGGAAATGAGGGGACACATTGACTCAGCGTGTATCTTAAGTGTTTATGATTTCCAGGAGGAAATGAGGGGACACATTGACTCAGCGTGTATCTTAAGTGTTTATCATTTCCAGGAGGAAATGAGGGGACACATTGACTCAGCGTGTATCTTAAGTGTTTATCATTTCCAGGAGGAAATGAGGGGACACATTGACTCAGCGTGTATCTTAAGTGTTTATCATTTCCAGGAGGAAATGAGGGGACACATTGACTCAGCGTGTATCTTAAGTGTTTATCATTTCCAGGAGGAAATGAGGGGACACATTGACTCAGCGTGTATCTTAAGTGTTTATCATTTCCAGGAGGAAATGAGGGGACACATTGACTCAGCATGTATCTTAAGTGTTTATCATTCCCAGGAGGAAATATGGGGACACATTTACTCAGCGTGTATCTTAAGTGTTTATCATTCCCAGGAGGAAATGTGGGGACACATTTACTCAACGTGTATCTTATGTGTTTATCATTCCCAGGAGGAAATGAGGGGAAACATTGACTCAGCATGTATC
The DNA here is from genome assembly GCA_030765065.1 of Deroplatys truncata. Lineage (NCBI taxonomy): Eukaryota > Metazoa > Arthropoda > Insecta > Mantodea > Mantidae > Deroplatys > Deroplatys truncata. The sequence continues at coordinate 182,775 of JAUKNL010000059.1, forward strand.
TTATGTGTTTATCATTCCCAGGAGGAAATGAGGGGAAACATTGACTCAGCGTGTATCTTATGTGTTTATCATTCCCAGGAGGAAATGAGGGGAAACATTGACTCAGCGTGTATCTTATGTGTTTATCATTTCCAGGAGGAAATGAGGGGAAACATTGACTCAGCGTGTATCTTAAGTGTTTATCATTTCCAGGAGGAAATGAGGGGACACATTTACTCAGCGTGTATCTTATGTGTTTATCATTCCCAGGAGGAAATGAGGGGAAACATTGACTCAGCATGTATCTTATGTGTTTATCATTTCCAGGAGGAAATGAGGGGAAACATTGACTCAGCATGTATCTTATGTGTTTATCATTCCCAGGAGGAAATGAGGGGAAACATTGACTCAGCGTGTATCTTAAGTGTTTATCATTCCCAGGAGGAAATGAGGGGAAACATTGACTCAGCATGTATCTTATGTGTTTATCATTCCCAGGAGGAAATGAGGGGAAACATTGTATCAGCATGTATCTTATGTGTTTATCATTCCCAGGAGGAAATGAGGGGAAACATTGTATCAGCATGTATCTTAAGTGTTTATCATTCCTAGGAGGAAATGAGGGGAAACATTGACTCAGCATGTATCTTATGTGTTTATCATTCCCAGGAGGAAATGAGGGGAAACATTGTATCAGCATGTATCTTATGTGTTTATCATTCCCAGGAGGAAATGTGGGGACACATTGACTCAGCGTGTATCTTATGTGTTTATCATTCCCAGGAGGAAATGAGGGGAAACATTGTATCAGCATGTATCTTATGTGTTTATCATTTCCAGGAGGAAATGAGGGGAAACATTGTATCAGCATGTATCTTATGTGTTTATCATTTCCAGGAGGAAATGAGGGGAAACATTGACTCAGCGTGTATCTTATGTGTTTATCATTCCCAGGAGGAAATGAGGGGAAACATTGTATCAGCATGTATCTTATGTGTTTATCATTCCCAGGAGGAAATGTGGGGACACATTGACTCAGCGTGTATCTTATGTGTTTATCATTCCCAGGAGGAAATGAGGGGAAACATTGACTCAGCGTGTATCTTATGTGTTTATCATTCCCAGGAGGAAATGAGGGGAAACATTGACTCAGCGTGTATCTTATGTGTTTATCATTCCCAGGAGGAAATGAGGGGACACATTGACTCAGCGTGTATCTTGTGTGTTTATCATTCCCAGGAGGAAATGAGGGGACACATTGACTCAGCGTGTATCTTAAGTGTTTATCATTCCCAGGAGGAAATGAGGGGACACATTGACTCAGCGTGTATCTTATGTGTTTATCATTCCCAGGAGGAAATGAGGGGAAACATTGACTCAGCGTGTATCTTATGTGTTTATCATTCCCAGGAGGAAATGAGGGGAAACATTGACTCAGCGTGTATCTTATGTGTTTATCATTCCCAGGAGGAAATGAGGGGAAACATTGACTCAGCGTGTATCTTATGTGTTTATCATTCCCAGGAGGAAATGAGGGGAAACATTGTATCAGCATGTATCTTATGTGTTTATCATTCCCAGGAGGAAATGTGGGGACACATTGACTCAGCGTGTATCTTATGTGTTTATCATTTCCAGGAGGAAATGAGGGGACACATTGACTCAGCGTGTATCTTAAGTGTTTATCATTCCCAGGAGGAAATGTGGGGACACATTTACTCAACGTGTATCTTATGTGTTTATCATTCCCAGGAGGAAATGAGGGGAAACATTGACTCAGCATGTATCTTATGTGTTTATCATTCCCAGGAGGAAATGAGGGGAAACATTGACTCAGCGTGTATCTTATGTGTTTATCATTCCCAGGAGGAAATGAGGGGAAACATTGACTCAGCGTGTATCTTATGTGTTTATCATTTCCAGGAGGAAATGAGGGGAAACATTGACTCAGCGTGTATCTTAAGTGTTTATCATTTCCAGGAGGAAATGAGGGGACACATTTACTCAGCGTGTATCTTATGTGTTTATCATTCCCAGGAGGAAATGAGGGGAAACATTGACTCAGCATGTATCTTATGTGTTTATCATTTCCAGGAGGAAATGAGGGGAAACATTGACTCAGCATGTATCTTATGTGTTTATCATTCCCAGGAGGAAATGAGGGGAAACATTGACTCAGCGTGTATCTTAAGTGTTTATCATTCCCAGGAGGAAATGAGGGGAAACATTGACTCAGCATGTATCTTATGTGTTTATCATTCCCAGGAGGAAATGAGGGGAAACATTGTATCAGCATGTATCTTATGTGTTTATCATTCCCAGGAGGAAATGAGGGGAAACATTGTATCAGCATGTATCTTAAGTGTTTATCATTCCTAGGAGGAAATGAGGGGAAACATTGACTCAGCATGTATCTTATGTGTTTATCATTCCCAGGAGGAAATGAGGGGAAACATTGTATCAGCATGTATCTTATGTGTTTATCATTCCCAGGAGGAAATGTGGGGACACATTGACTCAGCGTGTATCTTATGTGTTTATCATTCCCAGGAGGAAATGAGGGGAAACATTGTATCAGCATGTATCTTATGTGTTTATCATTTCCAGGAGGAAATGAGGGGAAACATTGTATCAGCATGTATCTTATGTGTTTATCATTTCCAGGAGGAAATGAGGGGAAACATTGACTCAGCGTGTATCTTATGTGTTTATCATTCCCAGGAGGAAATGAGGGGAAACATTGTATCAGCATGTATCTTATGTGTTTATCATTCCCAGGAGGAAATGTGGGGACACATTGACTCAGCGTGTATCTTATGTGTTTATCATTCCCAGGAGGAAATGAGGGGAAACATTGACTCAGCGTGTATCTTATGTGTTTATCATTCCCAGGAGGAAATGAGGGGAAACATTGACTCAGCGTGTATCTTATGTGTTTATCATTCCCAGGAGGAAATGAGGGGACACATTGACTCAGCGTGTATCTTGTGTGTTTATCATTCCCAGGAGGAAATGAGGGGACACATTGACTCAGCGTGTATCTTAAGTGTTTATCATTCCCAGGAGGAAATGAGGGGACACATTGACTCAGCGTGTATCTTATGTGTTTATCATTCCCAGGAGGAAATGAGGGGAAACATTGACTCAGCGTGTATCTTATGTGTTTATCATTCCCAGGAGGAAATGAGGGGAAACATTGACTCAGCGTGTATCTTATGTGTTTATCATTCCCAGGAGGAAATGAGGGGAAACATTGACTCAGCGTGTATCTTATGTGTTTATCATTCCCAGGAGGAAATGAGGGGAAACATTGTATCAGCATGTATCTTATGTGTTTATCATTCCCAGGAGGAAATGTGGGGACACATTGACTCAGCGTGTATCTTATGTGTTTATCATTCCCAGGAGGAAATGAGGGGAAACATTGACTCAGCGTGTATCTTATGTGTTTATCATTCCCAGGAGGAAATGAGGGGAAACATTGACTCAGCGTGTATCTTATGTGTTTATCATTCCCAGGAGGAAATGAGGGGACACATTGACTCAGCGTGTATCTTGTGTGTTTATCATTCCCAGGAGGAAATGAGGGGACACATTGACTCAGCGTGTATCTTAAGTGTTTATCATTCCCAGGAGGAAATGAGGGGACACATTGACTCAGCGTGTATCTTATGTGTTTATCATTCCCAGGAGGAAATGAGGGGATACATTGATTCAGCGTGTATCTTAAGTGTTTATCATTCCCAGGAGGAAATGAGGGGATACATTGATTCAGCGTGTATCTTAAGTGTTTATCATTCCCAGGAGGAAATGTGGGGACACATTGACTCAGCGTGTATCTTATGTGTTTATCATTCCCAGGAGGAAATGAGGGGAAACATTGACTCAGCGTGTATCTTATGTGTTTATCATTCCCAGGAGGAAATGAGGGGACACATTGACTCAGCGTGTATCTTATGTGTTTATCACTCCTAGGAGGAAATGAGGGGGACAACTCGACTGAGGGTGTATGTTTTGTTTTTATCACTCCTAGGAGAAAATGAGGGGTTATCTCGTCCCAGGATGGAACTTTTGTACTCACCATCCCCAGAAGAAACGGAGGGGTCATCTCGTCCCAGCATGGAACTTTTGTACTCACTATCCCCAGGTGAAACGAAGGGGCATCTCGACCCAGCATGGAACTTTTGTACTCACCATCCCCAGGAGAAACGGAGGGGCATCTCGATCCAGCACGGAACTTTTGTACTTACCATCCGCAGGAGAAAATGAGGGGACATCTCGACCCAGCATGGAACTTTTGTACTCACCATCCCCAGGAGAAACGGAGGGGCATCTCGACCCAGCATGGAACTTTTGTACTTACCATCCCCAGGAGAAACGGAGAGGCATCTCGACCCAGCATGGAACTTTTGTACTCACCATCCCCAGAAGAAACGGAGGGGCATCTCGACCCAGCACGGAACCTTTGTACTCACCATCCCCAGGTGAAACGGAGGGGCATCTCGACCCAGCATGGAACTTTTGTACTCACCATCCCCAGAAGAAACGGAGGGGCATCTCGACCCAGCACGGAACCTTTGTACTCAACATCCCCAGGTGAAATGGGGGGGATATCTCGACCCAGCATGGAACTTTTGTACTTACCGTCCCCAGGAGAAAATGAGGGGACATCTCTACCCAGCACGGAACTTTTGTACTCACCTTCCCCAGGAGAAACGGAGGGGACATCACGATCCAGCATGGAATTTTTGTACTTACCATCCGCAGGAGAAAATGAGGGGACATCTCGACCCAGCACGGAACTTTTGTACTTTTCGTCCCCAGGAGAAACGGAGGGGACATCTCGACCCAGCACGGAACTTTTGTACTTACCGTCCCCAGGACAAACGGAGGGGACATCTCGACCCAGCATGGAACTTTTGTACTCACCATCCCCAGGAGAAACGGAGGGGACATCTCGACCCAGCACGTAACTTTTGTACTTACCGTCCCCAGGAGAAACGGAGGGGACATCTCGACCCAGCATGGAACTTTTGTACTCACCATCCCCAGAAGAAACGGAGTGGACATCTCGACCCAGCATGGAACTTTTGTACTCACCATCCCCAGGAGAAACGGAGGGGACATCTCGACCCAGCATGGAACTTTTGTACTTACCGTCCCTAGGAGAAACGGAGGGGACATCTCGACCCAGCATGGAACTTTTGTACTTACCGTCCCCAGGAGAAACGGAGGGGACATGTCGACCCAGCATGGAACTTTTGTACTTACCGTCCCCAGGAGAAACGGAAGGGACATCTCGACCCAGCATGGAACTTTTGTACTTACCATCTCTAGGAGAAACGGAGGGGACATCTCGACCCAGCACGAAATTTTTGTATTTACCGTCCCCATGAGAAAATGAGGGGACATCTCGACCCAGCATGGAACTTTTGTACTTACCATCCCCATGAGAAACGGAGGGGACATCTCGACCCAGCATGGAACGTTTGTACTCACCATCCCCAGGAGAAACGGAGGGGTTATCTCGACCCAGCATGGAACTTTTGTACTCACCATCCCCAGGAGAAACGGAGGGGACATCTCGACCCAGCATGGAACGTTTGTACTCACCATCCCCAGGAGAGACGGAGGGGACATCTCGACCCAGCACGGAACTTTTGTACTTACCATCCCCAGGATAAACGGAGGGGACATCTCGACCCCAGCATGGAACGTTTGTACTCACCATCCCGAGAAGAAACGGAGGGGACATCTCGACCCAGCATGGAACTTTGGTACTTACCGTCCCCAGAAGAAACGGAGGGGTCATCTCGACCTAGCATGGAACTTTGGTACTTACCATCTCCAGGAGAAACGGAGGGGACATCTCGACAGAGCATGGAACTTTGGTACTTACCATCCCCAGAAGAAACGGAGGCGTCATCTCGACCTAGCATGGAACTTTGGTACTTACCGTCCCCATGAGAAACGGAAGGGACATCTCGACCCAGCATGGAACTTTTGTACTTACCGTCCCCATGAGAAACGGAAGGGACATCTCGACCCAGCATGGAACGTTTGTACTTACCGTCCCCATGAGAAACGGAGCGGACATCTCGACCCAGCATGGAACTTTTGTACTTACCGTCCCCAGGAGAAACGGAGGGGACATCTCGACCCAGCATGGAACTTTGGTACTTACCATCTCCAGGAGAAACGGAGGGGACATCTCGACCCAGCATGGAACTTTTGTACTCACCATCCCCAGGAGAAACGGAGGGGTTATCTCGACCCAGCATGGAACTTTTGTACTCACCATCCCCAGGAGAAACGGAGGGGACATCTCGACCCAGCATGGAACGTTTGTACTCACCATCCCCAGGAGAAACGGAGGGGACATCTCGACCCAGCACGGAACTTTTGTACTTACCATCCCCAGGATAAACGGAGGGGACATCTCGACCCCAGCATGGAACGTTTGTACTCACCATCCCGAGAAGAAACGGAGGGGACATCCCGACCCAGCATTGAACTTTGGTACTTACCGTCCCCAGAAGAAACGGAGGGGTCATCTCGACCTAGCATGGAACTTTGGTACTTACCATCTCCAGGAGAAACGGAGGGGACATCTCGACCCAGCATGGAACTTTGGTACTTACCATCCCCAGAAGAAACGGAGGCGTCATCTCGACCTAGCATGGAACTTTGGTACTTACCGTCCCCATGAGAAACGGAAGGGACATCTCGACCCAGCATGGAACTTTTGTACTTACCGTCCCCATGAGAAACGGAAGGGACATCTCGACCCAGCATGGAACGTTTGTACTTACCGTCCCCATGAGAAACGGAGGGGACATCTCGGCCCAGCATGGAACTTTGGTACTTACCGTCCCCAGGAGAAACGGAGGGGACATCTCGACCCAGCATGGAACTTTGGTACTTACCGTCCCCAGGAGAAACGTAGGGGACATCTCGACCCAGCATGGAACTTTGGTACTTACCGTCCCCAGGAGAAACGGAGGGGACATCTCGACCCAGCATGGAACTTTGGTACTTACCGTCCCCATGAGAAACGGAAGGGACATCTCGACCCAGCATGGAACTTTTGTACTCACCATCCCCAGAAGAAACGGAGGGGACATCTCGACCCAGCATGGAACTTTTGTACTCACCATCCCCAGAAGAAACGGAGGGGCATCTCGACCCAGCACGGAACCTTTGTACTCACCATCCCCAGGTGAAACGGAGGGGCATCTCGACCCAGCATGGAACTTTTGTACTCACCATCCCCAGAAGAAACGGAGGGGCATCTCGACCCAGCACGGAACCTTTGTACTCAACATCCCCAGGTGAAATGGGGGGGATATCTCGACCCAGCATGGAACTTTTGTACTTACCGTCCCCAGGAGAAAATGAGGGGACATCTCTACCCAGCACGGAACTTTTGTACTCACCTTCCCCAGGAGAAACGGAGGGGACATCACGATTCAGCATGGAATTTTTGTACTTACCATCCGCAGGAGGAAATGAGGGGACATCTCGACCCAGCACGGAACTTTTGTACTTTCCGTCCCCAGGAGAAACGGAGGGGACATCTCGACCCAGCACGGAACTTTTGTACTTACCGTCCCCAGGACAAACGGAGGGGACATCTCGACCCAGCATGGAACTTTTGTACTCACCATCCCCAGGAGAAACGGAGGGGACATCTCGACCCAGCACGTAACTTTTGTACTTACCGTCCCCAGGAGAAACGGAGGGGACATCTCGACCCAGCATGGAACTTTTGTACTCACCATCCCCAGAAGAAACGGAGTGGACATCTCGACCCAGCATGGAACTTTTGTACTCACCATCCCCAGGAGAAACGGAGGGGACATCTCGACCCAGCATTGAACTTTTGTACTTACCGTCCCTAGGAGAAACGGAGGGGACATCTCGACCCAGCATGGAACTTTTGTACTTACCGTCCCCAGGAGAAACGGAGGGGACATCTCGACCCAGCATGGAACTTTTGTACTTACCATCCCCAGGAGAAACGGAAGGGACATCTCGACCCAGCATGGAACTTTTGTACTTACCATCTCTAGGAGAAACGGAGGGGACATCTCGACCCAGCACGAAATTTTTGTATTTACCGTCCCCATGAGAAAATGAGGGGACATCTCGACCCAGCATGGAACTTTTGTACTTACCATCCCCATGAGAAACGGAGGGGACATCTCGACCCAGCATGGAACGTTTGTACTCACCATCCCCAGGAGAAACGGAGGGGTTATCTCGACCCAGCATGGAACTTTTGTACTCACCATCCCCAGGAGAAACGGAGGGGACATCTCGACCCAGCATGGAACGTTTGTACTCACCATCCCCAGGAGAAACGGAGGGGACATCTCGACCCAGCACGGAACTTTTGTACTTACCATCCCCAGGATAAACGGAGGGGACATCTCGACCCCAGCATGGAACGTTTGTACTCACCATCCCGAGAAGAAACGGAGGGGACATCTCGACCCAGCATGGAACTTTGGTACTTACCGTCCCCAGAAGAAACGGAGGGGTCATCTCGACCTAGCATGGAACTTTGGTACTTACCATCTCCAGGAGAAACGGAGGGGACATCTCGACCCAGCATGGAACTTTGGTACTTACCATCCCCAGAAGAAACGGAGGCGTCATCTCGACCTAGCATGGAACTTTGGTACTTACCGTCCCCATGAGAAACGGAAGGGACATCTCGACCCAGCATGGAACTTTTGTACTTACCGTCCCCATGAGAAACGGAAGGGACATCTCGACCCAGCATGGAACGTTTGTACTTACCGTCCCCATGAGAAACGGAGGGGACATCTCGACCCAGCATGGAACTTTTGTACTTACCGTCCCCAGGAGAAACGGAGGGGACATCTCGACCCAGCATGGAACTTTGGTACTTACCATCTCCAGGAGAAACGGAGGGGACATCTCGACCCAGCATGGAACTTTTGTACTCACCATCCCCAGGAGAAACGGAGGGGTTATCTCGACCCAGCATGGAACTTTTGTACTCACCATCCCCAGGAGAAACGGAGGGGACATCTCGACCCAGCATGGAACGTTTGTACTCACCATCCCCAGGAGAAACGGAGGGGACATCTCGACCCAGCACGGAACTTTTGTACTTACCATCCCCAGGATAAACGGAGGGGACATCTCGACCCCAGCATGGAACGTTTGTACTCACCATCCCGAGAAGAAACGGAGGGGACATCTCGACCCAGCATGGAACTTTGGTACTTACCGTCCCCAGAAGAAACGGAGGGGTCATCTCGACCTAGCATGGAACTTTGGTACTTACCATCTCCAGGAGAAACGGAGGGGACATCTCGACCCAGCATGGAACTTTGGTACTTACCATCCCCAGAAGAAACGGAGGCGTCATCTCGACCTAGCATGGAACTTTGGTACTTACCGTCCCCATGAGAAACGGAAGGGACATCTCGACCCAGCATGGAACTTTTGTACTTACCGTCCCCATGAGAAACGGAAGGGACATCTCGACCCAGCATGGAACGTTTGTACTTACCGTCCCCATGAGAAACGGAGGGGACATCTCGGCCCAGCATGGAACTTTGGTACTTACCGTCCCCAGGAGAAACGGAGGGGACATCTCGACCCAGCATGGAACTTTGGTACTTACCGTCCCCATGAGAAACGTAGGGGACATCTCGACCCAGCATGGAACTTTGGTACTTACCGTCCCCAGGAGAAACGGAGGGGACATCTCGACCCAGCATGGAACTTTGGTACTTACCGTCCCCATGAGAAACGGAAGGGACATCTCGACCCAGCATGGAACTTTTGTACTCACCATCCCCAGAAGAAACGGAGGGGACATCTCGACCCAGCATGGAACGTTTGTACTCACCATCCCCAGAAGAAACGGAGGGGACAATGTAAAAGATTAATGTTTCTTTAATTCTGGAGACTTGAAAACAAATATTAGTGGTACTCACCAGTGCACTCCTTGCCTGCAGGTGGCGCTGCTCCTCTCTCGTCACGCAAGGAGCAGTTGAATCGGAACTGCCAAAACTCCCTGAACCAGGGGTTCCTCGCGTTAGAGTACGGGTTGAGCCCGAAGTAATACTCGTCGAAGTCTGTCACGTTTGGTGAGTGGATCCTGATGGATAAGCTGCCTTTGGCTTGCAGTTCGTAACTGTCAGTGACATCTGCTCTATCCGCCCATCCGTCACTGTAATGTAACACGCCAGTCATGCTATCAAACTCTCCGTTGTAGATACAAAGCGATAGTCAAATGTTTAACAACTGGACGCTAAATGCTGGCCTTAAAATTCCATACTGTTTCCATGATATCGCGAGAAACAGCTGAATGTTGACAATACTGTAACAGAAGGACGGTGTTGAACAATTCAACCATTAATAACGGATATCTCGGAAATGGTGATGCCACATAAAAGTTATTTGAAATAAACTGTGTGTTTTAAAGAGACGTATATTTTTTGTCAAGTAAGTATTTGCTTATCTCTTAAATTTACCAGTTATATAAAGTTCCTTGTGTATGAAGAAGCCTTCAGAGGCTATTTGCAGAATACATTTTATTTGTCATGCAAATACCTAAAATATATGTAATTTCTGAGAAAATAAACAATATGGGAGGATGTTGCATGTAAAGGATAGTTGGGGGGAGGGGATTTTTTTGATAATCTTCGTGTCGCATATGTAGAAGATGAATTTGGTGAGGTATATCCGACTTTTCGTTTTAACGCACACACATATAGAGAGAGGGAGAAACGTAGACACACGCGGACCTTTTTCTAAAACGGCCTTTTTAATTCAGCGGCATCAAAACATGCATTTCCTCTACCTATTAGGTACGTGGTAGATAAAGCTAAGGTGACTCGTGCATTATTGGAAATATAAAAAGGAAGTCTCCGTTATGTACTTAAACTGATACTATGATGGACTCAAGTGAGCGGATGTTGGCAATGTACCGGTCTTATTTAAACAACTGCAGGCGTTTACCAGCTTAAAGACTAAGCAGTGAATTAGGTAAACGTACGAACGGAGGGGACCCCAGCAGAACTGTCGGCCACGGCCAGTGCCCTTGGGAGGGAGGGATGAGGAGAGAGACCAGATCCAGATGACGACGGGCGCAAGCTCAGACGGCGTCCCTAATGTTTCTAGGTTGAACGGATCCGACGCCGCCCGGTCGTGCCCACGAGGAAGAGAAACCTAACTGAGCGATGCCAGGTAACAAACCTCTATAGAAAGTGCAGACACCGCCCAGCCTGGTCCTACGACCCTGAAACAGATGGGGGGCCAGTAGAGTCGTGGAAACCATGAGCTAGAGTGAGCGGTCCCACGTATCGTCTCTAGGTAAGCAGTGATTTACTCAAGCTCTGCAGACCGTTTCAGTAAAAGCACCCTACCTGGTTGTCAAAATATTACATTTGTACTTTTTGGGGTGCCTCATAAACTGGAATTTCCTTTTGATGTGACATACGCACAGTTTGAAGAAGAAGCTTTGCTCTGCAAGTTGGCACTACTGTTAAATTTGGCAGCGAGCGGTTGGTTAGCGCATACCATAAAACAAATAGCAGCAGAGATAGAGTTTTCTCAGATACGACACGATGCATTTTTTAGTTTTATTTGAATTTCGTTCGTGATTTTAAACGCTTGCATAACTACAAATGTATGTAAAAGTTCCTTTTTGTGTAACAGAGCACGCCATTTGGACATGGCAATGTATTAAAATTACTTGTAGGTACCAAACAAAGAGGGAAATAGGACCCCTCCCCGAAAGAAGTAAACTCACGTCGCTTTCACTGAATACCATTCGGCTGCACGCGGCTTACAAAATAATTGCATCTTTCGACTTTTGTGTTACCTGTCGCGTTTTGGAAAACCTGCTACTTTTATCTACACACGACATGGGGAAGCAAATAAAGCAGTAGCTTATTAAAATGGTGTATTTATTACTAAGGCACTGAATGCTCAGTTTCTGCTCCATCAACATACATATGACTTTATCTAGGTTTTCAACTGTCACTGTTTTTATCTAGTTTAAAGATAAACTAATTCAATTCACCTTCTTCGTGACGTAGTCTCTTCTTCTGGAAATCTCTCGCTCCGCAGCACGCCACAAACCCGCTCGGAGAACGGCACCCCCCGCCAACTGACTGACTGATTCAACTCATTGACCCGCGAGAACGCTCGCTTGTATGGCCACAGGGCTCTGAACGTTCGAGAAGGAGAAACATCAAGAAGATTCTGGTTATCCAGCAATAGCGCTTCCGGTGTTTACGCTGGCGAGCGCTACTTATCGTAGTTTATCTCTAATTGTCCGGCGGCGACCTCCCGCTAACTTTGGGCCGTAGCCGCTGCATTACAACATGTACTAGTCGGTCGCGATATGAGTGCGCGTGGTGGAAAGAGAATCAAGTGGAAGGATAGCCAGGTAAAGAAAACATCCTGAGTGCTGTACATTTCCCTATCGCCCTGCCCCTTGATCCCTCCATTCATATCGTGGTCGACTAGTACTCAAGCCACGTGACTTCTTCTTTTGTTTTTCTCCATGTTTGCTTTGAACAAGTTATTCTGTGAATGACGACTCAACCAAATGAACCTCTAACTACTAATGTTAATAACATCTTTGGTAAAGAAATAATTGCTGATAGATTTTAATCGAATAAGCAAAGTTATTGTATAGAAGTGAACTGCAGCTAAATCCTGTAATTTAACATCTCTCCTTAAGGTACTCGATAACAATTTGATTTTAAAAAAACGCATTTTTGAAACATTCCTGGAACACTCAAGAGTCACGTTTAAGACTTCAACTTCTATTCTTTGTGTTATATCCGTTTCCAGTTTTCAGAATATATCATTGAAGGCGGATGAAGAGGTCTGGACAGAGTTTTCTTACTATCAAGTATACTTTTGGGTTTAGAATCTTAATAATTTAAAACATAATGGAGGTTTAGAAAATTAAATTATTTTTTCTACGAAAAATTATATTGTTACGCAACATTTAATCATATATTGCAAACAACTGTAATAAACATAATTCAAAAGCGTACACTTTTCAAATTTTCATCAAGTGGGAAATTTCATATGACACATAATTTTCATTTTCACTTTCTCTACTACTCACCTAAAGTAAGTAGCGATTATATTGCATCCAAAAATACAATATCCCTGAATAAAGAAAAGGAAGCAGTTTTAGAGAGAGAGAGAGAAATACATGCTAGTAGGGATGGGACCTCGATACTTGCTTCTTCGCATTAAACATGTATGAGGAGACTTGATCCACTCTGCTTCCAAGTGTCATATGGCTATTACCGGATGTACAAATACATGCTAGTAGGGATGGGACCTCGATACTTGCTTCTTCGCATTAAACATGTATGAGGAGACTTGATCCACTCTGCTTCCAAGTGTCATGTGGCTATTACCGGATGTACAAATACATGCTAGTAGGGATGGGACCTCGATACTTGCTTCTTCGCATTAAACATGTATGAGGAGACTTGATTCACTCTGCTTCCAAGTGTCATATGGCTATTACCGGATGTACAAATACATGCTAGTAGGGATGGGACCTCGATACTTGCTTCTTCGCATTAAACATGTATGAGGAGACTTGATTCACTCTGCTTCCAAGTGTCATATGGCTATTACCGGATGTACAAATACATGTAAACAGTGGCAGAAGGTCGTCCTCCGTCGTGTAGTCGTTACCATGTAGTCTCGAGGTCGCGGGTTCAAACCCGGGGGAGAGCGATGCATTTTTTCGGGCGTAAAGGTCCTTATCATGGCTTCCTTCGGAAGGGAAGTAAAGCCGGTGGTCCCGTGTCGTAGATTTACGGCACGTAAAAGAACCTCAAGCCTGATAAAGAGGCCTCTGAGCAAAATTACTGATCTTTCACGCCCAGTATAGAATGAGACGCTAAGGACCACAGTAGTTAAAGAGAGTCCATAAATAAAACTAAACACACACACACACTATTTTTAGTTGCTTGAGTTTCATGTAATATATATATATATATATATATATATATATATATATATATATATTGTATAACTGATTTTTGTATAACTGGTAAATTGTAAGAGATGGACAAAATCTTTCTACACAAAAGAATGTGAATCTTGTTAAAGAATACGATTTATGTTAAATTAATTTTGGCTTTAACCATTTCCGAGATATTCGTTGTTATTGGTTTGAATTTTCAAATACTTTATACTTTTTAAAAGTGGTAAATCGCTATTTGTTTTTTCTCGTGGCAACACAATGAGCATGGAATGATAAAGCGACAGTGACTATCGCCTACTATACCTGCAACGAAATGTGTACATTTATAATGAAGGTTTATCTCCATTAACAAAAACTAAATAGAGGAATAACGTTTTGTAAGAAAAGTAACACATCGGATTTTATTTTGTGTAAACAGGCAAAGTTCTCAAACACTCACCCTAAGCAATAAAAGATGCTTGCAGATACGTGAACGCTATTAGTATAGCCTTGCCGTACAATAATGAGAAAGAAGCAACTAAAACAATGCTGCACTTACTCCATTAAAACACTTGGAAACGGTCATTATTAATATCCACGTTTAAATAACTTGCTTTACACTTTTTTTCGTAGAAGACGCAGGAAGAATGCAAGATGTCGGGAGTAATTTACTTAAAACAATTGCCAGTCGCTTTGAATGCACTGCTTCTTGTTTGGCTGGTTCTTGCGTAATTTTCGACTATCGTTGTTATGAAGACATAATGAACAGTCGCGAAATCGATATTGTTGAGTCGATACAAGCATCTATAATATTTGTGTTTCTGAAATTCATAAACAATAACATCGTAACATTTTGATTTAACACTAGACTGAAGAGCTGTAGCTCGCAAGCAAGTTGAGAATCGAGCATCAGGTCGTGGTTTGGTATAGATAAAAATTTTCCCTCTTTGTTGAGCTATTGCTATCACCTACCAAGCTATTACTCAGTGAGCTTCACCACGACACAACAAACACGCCTATTCTTCTGTCACGAGACGATTTAAATTTTTACTGCATTTAAATATACATATGCTCATTCATGCTAATCATACTCTCGTTTATGAAACCTAATAGAGGTACAGATTGTAAATAACACAATTGTAATCAAAGATTTCGCAAATTAAATAAACATTTGTGTTTACCCAATTTTCAACAGATAATGTTCATCCCCTTTCTAAATCCAATCCCTCATTTCCTTATTTGATAGTATTACATTGAAAGTAGATTATTTGTACTTCTGTTTTTACACCTTTATATTGATATCCTCTGCATCTATATACAATATCACTACGTAATTCCAATAAATTATAAGATGTTATCATGAATTAAAGTTAAGCTGGATGAAAGAGTTTCATTTCATTGAAAGTTAAATTTAAGTTTCTTTTTGTATGAAATTCTTTAGTTATAATCTGGTTTTGATTTGTACAAATATTTGTGCTCTACGTAAGTATTCATTTGTCTCCAGGTAATGAGAGCGGATCGCTATGACCTCACTCACGTTCTGTTTAGTGTTATACTACCCAGATAAAAACAAGTCAGGATCTTTACAGCATTGTCAGAAGCTCCACCTCAGGTTTCATTTGCCTCTGGAAGAAAATGTTGCGCAACCTTCTACATTTTCTCTTTTAAATAACTGTTTATATTTATCTGCACACATCGGAGTCCTTACGTCTTGAATCAATTTTTAATTTCTCTATCACTTACGTATAGCAAGCAGAGTAACTATTGCATTCTACCCAAAAATTCGATGCCAAGATTTCATCAGAGATATACGTTTTGAGAGTGCCAAAAAAAACATCTTTAGTAAAAAGTGTGTGAATAGCATAAATAAAAAAAATAGTTCAAGCTTAGTATTTTCCAAGGGTGTGATAAGATTTTCAAGAAAATTTCTCTACACCAAAACTACCCCTTTTCTCAAAAAATGGCTCCAACAATTTTGATTAAACTGCAGTATTGTTTAAGATATTTGCATGACAAATATAATTAGATATATCTGGAAATAGCCTGTGAAGTGTTCTTCATTCTGAATGATTTTTATGTAATTGCTAAACTGTAAGAGATCCTACAAAATCGTACTACGCACCTGTCTGAACAGCAAACTCAGAAAGGAAAAAACGTTAAATAACAAGTTTGATATTTAAGTTCAGCACCTTCCAAACAAGCGTCAGGAAGATTTTCAAGAAAGTCCCCCCACTCCAAGCTACCCTTTACATGGAAACTTTTTCCAAAAGCTTTATTTTCTCAAAAATGACTCTTAACGGTCTTGATTAAATACCACATGTTTAAAATATTGTCATGTCAAATGCATATATTGAATTTCCTGGGAATATCCTCTTCATTCTGAGTAACTTCTGCACAATTTGTAAACCATAAGATAGGCAAAATCTTACTATGAAACAAAAAACTGGTCTCGTTAAAGCAATGGTTTATGTCAAAGCATTTCTTTTTTCCGTTCTTATATATATATATATATATATATATATTTATTTTTAGTTAACCATTCCCGAGTTACTCCTTGTTATTGGTTTGAATTTTGAAATACGTACTTATCATTTTCTCAAATGGGAAGTCGGTTTTCGATATTCTTTCGTGGTCATGCAAAGAGCAACGAATTTTAAAACCCTCATATATCCACACGCTCTTTAAAAAGCTGAGTCACTTTGCCTACTGTATCGTACAACGAAATTGTAAATATAAATTGAAGGTTTATTTGGATTAACAAGAAGAAGCTGGAATAATAAGCTTTTGTAAGTGTAGTTTGTAGAAGAATGATTAGAGAAAGCCGTGTGAGAATGTAGAACGTCATAATTCTTTTCTTTCTTTCTTTCGCGATCATCTGAAAGAACGGAATTTAAAATCCATCAAATAGTGACCCACATTTAAAAGATTTGACTATCGCTTTAATTTACTGCATTCTTCTTATTCCTACAATGAAATGTGTAGTGAAAGTTTGTCTCGATACCAAGAATAAGGTTTCGTAAGAATTGTTTGTGAAATAGTGATAGAAAAAGCCTTGTGAATACGAGTCGTGTGATTTTTATTTTCCTGTCTGGAACTATCATCAACTTAAATGCGGTTGAGCAAGCTGAGGTGCCTCAAGAAATAGCAAGCAAAAGCTTACTAAAGGCGAGCAGGACTTGTTTTTATTTACACCATATCGCGAGCAATAGCTCAGCGATCAAGGTCAGCAAGCTTTTGCTCGCGAGGAGGTTGAGCAGAAAATTTTTATTTATACGAAACCGAGCAATTGCTTGGAATTAGTGAGAAATGAGCTAAAGCTTCTTTTATTTATACCACCCAATGGCTCAGTTTTTATAAAACCAGATAGATATGTAATGAAAATAATTATTGTCGTAAGAAAGGAAAAAGACCCAACACTACTTAAATCCCGTCGCTGTGTGATTTCACACCACCATCTCTTAGCTTGCTAATTGAATTATAATAATGCTTGCGTGGCTGTAAAACCGCCAACTACAAACATTGCTGTCCGTGCTGGCGCACATTAATGCTCGCCCTCTACATTCATAGCACACAGTCCAGAACAAACTATACACACAGCTTTTTGGTAAATAATCTTAAATGCATTATATACCTATATTGATAGGTAACCATACAAAATTTAGGAAAGGCAATTGCAAACACTTCCAGAGAGAAGCGTGTTTGTGGCATCAGCGACGTCGCAGTTTCCAAACATCTGACTAACGTATTCCCCTTGTATCGATTAACATGAAGTACACAGAAAAACAACGTTTGTACAAGCTATAAGATAGTGGGTAGAACAGAACATATTTTTAGGAAGAGATCCGTGTCTATGGACACAAAAACTACAAAAGAAGTTTGATATTATAATTGAACATCTTCCAACGCTGCGACATAAAGTTACCCTTTATTGTTCCTTGACTCTTGTACGCGACAAACGAAACGTACAACACGTGAGGTCCCGGGTTCGCTAAGTGAATGCCCTGTTTCAGGGTTTAGGACCAGGCGTTGGTCAGGACTGGCCTGTGTCCAGATGCGTTCTATCTGGAAACGTTAGGGACACATCGTTAGAAGAACTTGCTGTGCTCCGCCCCTCCTACTCCATAACCCGGAGATAGACAAAACGCCATTTTGTTGCTAATGGTCTGAAATTTCCAATAACCCACTTTTAAACATTCGAGCATCGCTTCAGCCTCAAACAACGAAACGTGTAATGAAACTGTTTCTGTAAACTTTTATCTGAGAAGCAAATACAAAACAAAACATGTGATTGCTATCTCTTGTGCAAACGCTTCGTTGTAGGTAAAAGAAAAATACAGTAGCCCAAAGCGTGTCTTTGTATGAATATGAGAAATAACGAATAGCGACTTGCCCCTGACAAAGGTATAAGTGTTTGTCAATAATAACGAAATACCCACAAAAGGTTTTATTTGACATAAATAGCGTGCTTTAACAAGATCTACAATCTTTTCTAGTGAAGATTTTGTCTACCTCTTACAATTTACCAATTACACAAAAGGTATTAAGAATGAAGAGGATTTCACAGAAAATTCAAGATACACATTTCTGACAAAATAAAAAATAACGAAACCTTTTCCGTATAAAGGGTAATTTGAGATGGGGGTTTCTTGAAAATCATGTTGCATGCTTAGAAGAGGCTCAATTAAACACAAACTTTCGTATTTAACCGACCTTTTGTTTTTGAGTTACGCTCTTCAAAAACAATGGCCACTTTTTAAAAAGTCTTATGCTAGGTTCAGAGAGCCTCAAAACGTGTATTTCTGATGGGTATTGAGGTTTAGAAGTTAATGCAATACTTCCTCTACATGCTACAGGTAAGTATTAGAGAAAGTAAACACTGTTGTATTCTGCAGTATAAAGAGGGCGTGGCGCTATGATGGATGACAGGCAGGCAAGTTTAATGCAATACTTCCTCTACCTGCTATAGGTAAGTATTAGAGAGAGAGAGAGAGAGTAAACACGTGTTTTGTTGGATTCAGGCAGTGTACGTGTTGTGGTATTCTGCAGTATAAAGAGGGCGCGGCGCTATGATGAATGACAGGCAGGCAAGTTTAATGCAATACTTCCTCTACCTGCTATAGGTAAGTATTAGAGAGAGAGAGAGAGAGAGAGAGTAAACACGTGTTTTGTTGGATTCAGGGAGTGTACATGTTGTGGTATTCTGCAGTATAAAGAGGGCGCGGCGCTATGATGAATGACAGGCAGGCAAGTTTAATGCAATACTTCCTCTACCTGCTATAGGTAAGTATTAGAGAGAGAGAGAGAGAGAGAGAGAGTAAACACGTGTTTTGTTGGATTCAGGGAGTGTACATGTTGTGGTATTCTGCAGTATAAAGAGGGCGCGGCGCTATGATGAATGACAGGCAGGCAAGTTTAATGCAATACTTCCTCTACCTGCTATAGGTAAGTATTAGAGAGAGAGAGAGAGAGAGAGAGAGAGAGAGAGTAAACACGTGTTTTGTTGGATTCAGGGAGTGTACATGTTGTGGTATTCTGCAGTATAAAGAGGGCGCGGCGCTATGATGAATGACAGGCAGGCAAGTTTAATGCAATACTTCCTCTACCTGCTATAGGTAAGTATTAGAGAAAGTAAACACTGTTGTGGTATTCTGCAGTATAAAGAGGGCGCGGCGCTATGATGGATGACAGGCAGGCAAGTTTAATGCAATACTTCCTCTACCTGCTATAGGTAAGTATTAGAGAGAGAGAGAGAGAGAGAGAGAGTAAACACGTGTTTTGTTGGATTCAGGGAGTGTACATGTTGTGGTATTCTGCAGTATAAAGAGGGCCCGGCGCTATGATGGATGACAGGCAGGCAAGTTTAATGAGACTCCTAAACATTCTTACTGCTTTGTTTTATTGGCTCACCACTTGAGACTGCAATTAATTGGTTGAAGCGCTTTTCATCGATCGGGAGCACGCACATACCTGCCGAGGAAGAGAAAACGGCCTGTTAGGTTTAGTCGTTTGGTGGCTGCGAGCAAGCCCCTCACAGTCATCCCTTCGCAGAAACACACCACCACCCGGGCGTTTTGGTCCTCGTCCAGTTTCCGGATCACATCCTCGAACACCTCGTCTTCGGCGTTGCTCAGAACCGAGTCCTCCTTGGCGATGCAGATGTTGGCTTTCTCTGCGAGTTCTCGGAACGCCTGGATGCCGCTCTGACCGTAGTTCTCTGTGAAAAAAGACCAGGCAAGGATGTCACATGTGCATGTAGAGTACCTCCCAAGTTTTGGTAGCTCGGCTCCTAAACTATTCAACCTAAGACCGAGCGAACTGCCGCTGCGGTAACGCGGAAGGTCCCGGGTTCGATTCCCGGCAATTTCCCACTCTGATCCATCGGATTTTCCCGAGCCGTTAGGAGAATGCTGGGATACTTTCTTTCATTCGTCAGAGTTGGAAGTGTCGGCGATGGTATTTCGGTGCAGCGTGCCAAGGAAAACGGATGCTCCCCTCCCTCGGCCTTCCGCTGGGGGGCAAGGATGCCCGGTCTGCCGAGACGTCTCATTCTAGAAACTATAGGAACCCCTGGTTCCGGCCGCTCGATGTCTCCCTCCCCCTCGTGGGGCGTCGGTACAATATCCTCATTCCTCGATCGATGTCGAATCCCTTACCTTCACAATCCGATGCAAAAGAAAGAAAGAAACAAAAGGAGATGGTATTCTCTGTACCTTTTACTACGTATTAAATATAATTAAGTTGCTGTTATTATTCATTAGTTATTTTTCCTAAATTTTTTCCAAATGTAAAAATTGTGCATTGAATTTCGAAGTCAATATTTGTTAAAGCCAAAGTTTTCATTTAATCATTAACTCATGTATTTAATAAAAAGAACCGTTTATGTTAGTTGCTGAAGTTTGCACGTTGAACGGTGTTTACACTGAGCTCTAAAAATGACGTCAATGTAACTTTATCTTTTGTAGGTTTAGAACATCTCAGCTCATTATGGTCTTCCCTCTTCTCTACCGGGATTTCGCCGGAAACATGTTTTCAGGCCCCCCTGAATAAAAAATATATTTTTAGAAAACGTATCCGTGTGAGCAGAACTCCAAACGAAAAGTCGGATAAATGCCAAACTTGGTACTTTGGTTCGGTACCTTTAAAAGATGCAACTCGAACATTTTCAAGAAAATCCCGCCAACTCAAACTATCCTTTACAAATTTTTTATTTTCTAAAACCTGGCTTTAACGATTTTGATTAAAACACCATACTACATTAAAGAAGTATATATTGTATTTTCTGTGAAGTCCACTTAATTCAGAAAGAATTCTGTATAATCGTTAATAGCTGGTAAACGTTAAACATAGACGAAAAGCTACTACACAAAAAATGAATCTCTTTGAAACACATAATTCATTTGAAATAAATTTTTTGTGGCATAAGCCATTTTAAAATATCGATTATTAATGGTACGAATTGTTCACTACTTTCTCATTCTTTTCAAGTCCTGTCGACATTCAGTTGTTTCTCGCCATGTCATGGAAACAGTATGGAATTTTAAGGCCAGCATATAGCGTCCAGTTGTTAAACATTTGACTATCGCTGTTCTCTTTGTATCTATAACGAAATGTGTAATGTAGCTATTTCTGTAAAGGTTTGTTGGCTTAAAATGTAGTAGATAGGAAAATAAGCTTTAGCAAGAACAGTTCGCGTATCCACTACTCGATAGAGAGTAGAGAAAATTATGTGAATGTATCGCAAGATATTATTTTTTTTCACTCCTTCTCTTCTTTGTGCATCCCTGGTCGTGTGTTCAGCTGTCGATTCCCAAATGCTCTTGCAGTATTCCCCATATTGAAGTTAACTGTCTTTGGACCAGATTCGAATACTGAGTAACTCGGAGTCTTGTGTACGACCATCTATCTGCACATTTGATTTTCTTCATCATGTTTGTACTTTGCCCAATCAGGAGCGTTTTATATTTGCACCGTGAGTTTTCAGGACACAGTCCATGACGCGTATTTTCTTACAAGAAACAAACCTTCCTCATTTTTTCCAGATCGCCTTCATTTTCCTTTATTATTATGCCAAAGTAATCTTGTAGCTAATCAATTTCAGTTCCTAACATATTCTAGTTTCTTTCCCTTGAAATCCTGCACAAATCGAGACCACATTCTCCTATGTACATGTGCCACAAACTCCAGCATTAGCACCACATCATTAGAGGCTACCTCTCCCACAAAGTGCATATAACTTAAACCTCTACTTGCAGTACATTGTACGCACTGTACATTCAAAACCTCACTGTGATCACGCTTTTGCCAGGTTCCATTTGAGTTCAATGCGGCTCGTTTGTGCTTCAAACGTGACTCCTGTAAAGAAACACACTCACTTTAGTACAAGTACAGGAGATAAGGAGCAACAGAGACCTCCAGTGTCTGAGGACAGCAGTAGGTCATAGTGAGTTCATTGTGCTTCAAACGTGACTCCTGTAAGGAAACACACTCACTTTAGTACAAGTACAGGAGATAAGGAGCAAGAGAGACCTCCAGTGTCTGAGGACAGCAGTAGGTCATAGTGAGTTCATTGTGCTTCAAACGTGACTCCTGTAAGGAAACACACTCACTTTAGTACAAGTACAGGAGATAAGGAGCAAGAGAGACCTCCAGTGTCTGAGGACAGCAGTAGGTCATAGTGAGTTCATTGTGCTTCAAACGTGACTCCTGTGAGGAAACACACTCACTTTAGTACAAGTACAGGAGATAAGGAGCAACAGAGACCTCCAGTGTCTGAGGACAGCAGTAGGTCATAGTGAGTTCATTGTGCTTCAAACGTGACTCCTGTGAGGAAACACACTCACTTTAGTACAAGTACAGGAGATAAGGAGCAAGAGAGACCTCCAGTGTCTGAGCACAGCAGTAGGTCATAGTGAGTTCATTGTGCTTCAAACGTGACTCCTGTGAGGAAACACACTCACTTTAGTACAAGTACAGGAGATTAGGAGCAACAGAGACCTCCACTGTCTGAGGAGAGCAGTAGGTCATAGTGAGTTCATTGTGCTTCAAACGTGACTCCTGTGAGGAAACACACTCGCTTTAGTACAAGTACAGGAGATTAGGAGCAACAGAGACCTCCAGTGTCTGAGGAGAGCAGTAGGTCATAGTGAGTTCATTGTGCTTCAAACGTGACTTCTGTGAGGAAACACACTCACTCTAGTACAAGTACAGGAGATTAGGAGCAACAGAGACCTCCAGTGTTGAGGACAGCAGTAGGTCATAGTGAGTTCATTGTGCTTAAAACGTGACTCTTGTGAGGAAACACACTCACTTTACTATAAGAACAGGAGATTAGGAGCAACAGAGACCTCCGGTGTCTGAGGAGAGCAGTAGGTCATAGTGAGTTCATTGTGCTTCAAACGTGACTTCTGTGAGGAAACACACTCACTCTAGTACAAGTACAGGATATTAGGCGCAACAGAGACCTCCAGTGTCTGAGGACAGCAGTAGGTGATAGTGAGTTCATTGTGCTTCAAACGTGACTTCTG
The DNA here is from genome assembly GCA_030765065.1 of Deroplatys truncata. Lineage (NCBI taxonomy): Eukaryota > Metazoa > Arthropoda > Insecta > Mantodea > Mantidae > Deroplatys > Deroplatys truncata. The sequence continues at coordinate 206,271 of JAUKNL010000059.1, forward strand.
TGAGGAAACACACTCACTCTAGTACAAGTACAGGAGATTAGGAGCAACAGAGACCTCCAGTGTCTGAGGAGAGCAGTAGGTCATAGTGAGTTCATTGTGCTTCAAACGTGACTCCTGTGAGGGGACACACTCACTCTAGTATAAGTACAGGAGATTAGGAGAAAGAGAGACCTCCAGTGTCTGAGCAGAGCAGTGGGTCATAGTGAGTTCATTGTGTTTCAAACGTGACTCCTGTGAGGAGACACACTCACTCTACTATAAGTACAGCAGATTAGGAGCAACAGAGACCTCCAGTGTCTGAGGAGAGCAGTAGGTCATAGTGAGTTCATTGTGCTTCAAACGTGACTCCTGTGAGGAAACACACTCACTCTACTATAAGAACAGGAGATTAGGAACAAGAGAGACCTCCAGTGTCTGAGGACAGCAGTAGGTCATAGTGAGTTCATTGTGCTTCAAACGTGACTCCTGTGAGGAGACACACTCACTCTACTATAAGAACAGGAGATTAGGAGCAACAGAGACCTCCAGTGTCTGAGGACAGCAGGAGGGCAGAGTGAGTTCATTGTGCTTCAAACGTGACTCCTGTGAGGAAACACACTCACTCTACTATAAGAACAGCAGATTAGGAGCAAGAGAGACCTCCAGTGTCTGAGGAGAGCAGTAGGTCATAGTGAGTTCATTGTGCTTCAAACGTGACTCCTGTGAGGAAACACACTCACTTTAGTAAAAGTACAGGAGATAAGGAGCAAGAGAGACCTCCAGTGTCTGAGGACAGCAGTAGGTCATAGTGAGTTCATTGTGCTTCAAATGTGACTCCTGTGAGGGGACACACTCACTTTAGTACAAGTACAAGAGATTAGGAGCAAGAGCGACTGCCAGTGTCTGAGGAGAGCAGTAGGTCATAGTGAGTTCATTGTGCTTCTAACGTGACTCCTGTGAGGAAACACACTCACTCTACTATAAGAACAGGAGATTAGGAGCAAGAGAGACCTCCAGTATCTGAGGACAGCAGAAGGTCATAGTGAGTTCATTGTCCCTCAAACGTGACTCCTGTGAGGAGACACACTCACACTACTATAAGAACAGGAGATTAGGAGAAAGAGAGACCTCCAATGTCTGAGGACAGCAGTAGATCATAGTGAGTTCATTGTGCCTCAAACGTGACTCCTGTGAGGAAACACACTCACTTTACTATAAGAACAGGAGATTAGGAGCAAGAAACACCTCCAGTGTCAGAGGACAGCAGGAGGTCATAGTGAGTTCATTGTGCTTCAAACGTGTCTCCTGTGAGGAGACACACTCAATTTAGTACAAGTACAGGAGATTAGGAGCAAGAGAGACCTCCAGTGTCTGAGGACAGCAGTAGGTCATAGTGAGTTCATTGTGCTTCAAATGTGACTCCTGTGAGGAGACACGCTCACTGTACTATAAGAACAGGAGATTAGGAGCAAGAGAGACTGCCAGTGTCTAACGAGAGCAGTAGGTCATAGTGAGTTCATTGTGCTTCAAACGTGACTTCTGTGAGGAAACACACTCACTTTAGTACAAGTACAGGAGATTAGGAGCAACAGAGACCTCAAGTGTCTGAGGACAGCAGTAAGTCACAGTGAGTTCATTGTGCTTCAAACGTGACTCCTGTGAAGGGACACACTCACTCTACTATTAGAACAGGAGATTAGGAGCAAGAGTGACCTCCAGTGTCTGAGGACAGCAGTAGGTCATAGTGAGTTCATTGTGCTTCAAACGTGACTCCTGTGAAGGGACACACTCACTCTACCACAAGTACAGGAGATTAGGAGCAACAGAGACCTCCAGTTTCTGAGGACAGCAGTAGGTGATAGTGAGTTCATTTTGCTTCAAACGTGACTCCTGTGAGGAAACACACTCACTCTACTATAAGAACAAGAGATTAGGAGCAAGAAAGACCTCCAGTATATGAGGACAGCAGTAGGTCATAGTGAGTTCATTGTGCTTCAAACGTGACTCCTGTGAGGAAACACACTAACTCTACTACAAGTACAGGAGATTAGGAGCAAGAGAGACCTCCAGTGTCTGAGGACAGCAGTAGGTGATAGTGAGTTCATTTTGCTTCAAACGTGACTCCTGTGAGGAGACACACTCACTCTACTACAAGGACAGGAGATTAGGAGCAAGAGAGACCTCCAGTGTCTGAGGACAGCAGTAGGTCATAGTGAGTTCATCGTGCTTCATATGTGACTCCTGTGAGGAGACACACTCACTCTACTATAAGAACAGCAGATTAGGAGCAAGAGAGACCTCCAGTGTCTGAGGACAGAAGTAGGTCATAGTGAGATCATTGTGCTTCAAACGTGACTCCTGTGAGGAGACACACTCACTCTACTATAAGAACAGCAGATTAGGAGCAAGAGAGACCTCCAGTGTCTGAGGACAGCAGTAGGTCATAGTGAGTTCATTGTGCTTCAAACGTAACTCCTGTGAGGGAACACACTCACTTTATTATAAGAACAGGAGATTAGGAGCAAGAGAGACCTCCAGTGTCTGAGGACAGCAGTAGGTCACAGTGAGTTCATTGTGCTTCAAACGTGACTCCTGTGAGGAAACACACTCACTTTACTACAAGTACAGGAGATTAGGAGCAACAGAGACCTCCAGTGTCTGAGGACAGCAGTAGGTCATAGTGAGTTCATTGTGCCTCAAACGTGACTCCTGTGAGGAGACACACTCACTTTAGTACAAGTACAGGAGATTAGGAGAAAGAGAGACCTCCAGTATCTGAGGACAGCAGTAGGTTAGAGTGAGTTCATTGTGCTTAAAACGTGATTCCTGTGAGGAAACACACTCACTCTACTATAAGAACAGGAGATTAGGAGCAAGAAACACCTCCAGTGTCTGAGGACAGCAGTAGGTCATAGTGAGTTCATTGTGCTTCAAACGTGACTCCTGTGAGGAAACACACTCACTTTACTACAAGTACAGGAGTTTAGGAGCAACAGAGACCTCCAGTGTCTGAGGACAGCAGTAGGTCATAGTGAGTTCATTGTGCTTGAAACGTGACTCCTGTGAGGGAATACACTCACTTTATTATAAGAACAGGAGATTAGGAGCAAGAGAGACCTCCAGTGTCTGAGGACACCAGTAGGTCATAGTGAGTTCATTGTGCTTCTAACGTGACCCCTGTGACGAAACACACTCACTTTAGTACAAGTACAGGAGATTAGGAGCAAGAGAGACCTCCAGTGTCTGAGGAGATCAGTAGGTCATAGTGAGTTCATTGTGCCTCAAACGTGACTCCTGTGAGGAAACACACTCACTCTACTATAAGAACAGGAGATTACGAGCAAGAGAGACCTCCAGTGTCTGAGGACAGCAGTAGGTCATAGTGAGTTCATTGTACCTCAAACGTGACTCCTGTGAGGAAATACACTCACTCTACTACAAGTAGAGCAGATTAGGAGCAAGAGAGACCTCCAATGTCTGAGGACAGTAGTAGGTCATAGTGAGTTCATTTTGATTCAAACGTGACTCCTGTGAGGGGACACACTCGTTTTAGTACAAGTACAGGAGATTAGGAGCAAGAGAGACCTCCAGTGTCTGAGGACAGCAGAAGGTCATAGTGAGTTCATTGTGCTTCTAACGTGAATCCTGTGAGGGGACACACTCACTTTACTATAAGAACAGGAGAGTAGGAGCAAGAGAGACTGCCAGTGTCTAAGGAGAGCAGTAGGTAACAGTGAGTTCACTGTGCTTCAAACGTAACGTCTGTGAGAAAACACAGTCACTTTACTACAAGTACAGGAGATTAGGAGCAAGAGAGACCTCCAGTGTCTGAGGACAGCAGTAGGTCATAGTGAGTTCATCCTGCTTCAAATGAGACTCCTGTGAGGAGACACACTCATTTTGCTATAAGAACAGGAGATTAGGAGCAAGAGAGACCTCCAGTGTCTGAGGACCGCAGTAGGTCATAATGAGTTCATCGTGCTTCAAATGTGACTCCTGTGAGGAGACACACTCACTTTACTATCAGAACAGGAGATTAGGAGCAAGAGAGACCTCCAGTGTCTGAGGACAGCAGTAGGTCATAGTGAGTTCATCGTGCTTCATATCTGACTCCTGTGAAGGGACACACTCACTCTACTATAAGAATATGAGATTAGGAGCTAGAGAGACTGCCATTGTCTGAGGAGAGCAGTAGGTCACAGTGAGTTCACTGTGCTACAAACGTGACTCCTGTGAGGAGACACACTCACTCTACTATAAGAACAGGAGATTAGGCGCAAGAGAGACCTCCAGTATCTGAGGACAGCAGTAGGTCATAGTGAGTTCATTGTGCCTCAAACGTGACCCCTGTGAGGAGACACACTCACTCTATTATAAGAACAGGAGATTAGGAACAAGAGAGACCTCCAGTGTCTGAGGACAGCAGTAGGTCATAGTGAGTTCCTTGTGCTTCAAACGTGACTCCTGTGAGGAAACACACTCACTCTACTATAAGAACAGGAGATTAGGAGCAAGAGAGACCTCCAATGTCTGAGGTCAGCAGGAGGGCATAGTGAGTTCATTGTGCTTCAAACGTGACTCCTGTGAAGGGACACACTCACTTTACTACAAGTACAGGAGATTAGGAGCAAGAGAGACCTCCAATGTCTGAGGACAGCAGTAGGTCATAGTGACTTCATTGTGCTTCAAACGTGACTCCTGTGAGGAAACACACTCACTTTACTATAAGAACAGGAGATTAGGAGCAAAAGAGACCTCCAATGTCTGAGGACAGCAGTAGGTCATAGTGAGTTCATTTTGATTCAAACGTGACTCCTGTGAGGAAACACACTCACTTTACTATAAGAACAGGAGATTAGGAGCAAGAGAGACCTCCAATGTCTGAGGACAGCAGTAGGTCATAGTGAGTTCATTTTGATTCAAACGTGACTCCTGTGAGCAAACACACTCACTCTACTATAAGAACAGGAGATTAGGAGCAAGAGAGACCTCCAATGTCTGAGGACAGCAGGAGGGCATAGTGAGTTCATTGTGCTTCAAACGTGACTCCTGTGAGGAAACACACTCACTTTAGTACAAGTACAGAAGATTAGGAGCCAGAGAGACCTCCAGTGTCTGAGGACAGCAGTAGGTCATAGTGGGTTCATTGTGCTTCAAATGTGACTCCTGTGAGGGGACACACTCAGTTTAGTACAAGTACAGGAGATTAGGAGCAAGAGAGACCTCCAGTATCTGAGGACAGCAGAAGGTCATAGTGAGTTCATTGTCCCTCAAACGTGACTCCTGTGAGGAGACACACTCACACTACTATAAGAACAGGAGATTACGAGCAAGAGAGACTGCCAGTGTCTAAGGAGAGCAGTAGGTCATAGTGAGTTCCTTGTGCTTCAAATGTGACTTCTGTGAGGAATCACACTCACTTTAGTAAAGTACAGGAGATTAGGAGCAAGAGAGACTGCCAGTGTCTAAGGAGAGCAGTAGGTCATAGTGAGTTCATTGTGCTTCAAACGTGACTTCTGTGAGGAATCACACTCACTTTAGTAAAGTACAGGAGATTAGGAGCAACAGAGACCTCCAGGTTCTGAGGACAGCAGTAGGTGATAGTGAGTTCATTGTGCTTCAAACGTGACTCCTGTGAGGAAACACACTCACTCTAATATAAGAACAGGAGATTAGGAGCAAGAGAGACCTCCAGTATCTGAGGACAGCAGAAGGTCACAGTGAGTTCATTGCCCCTCAAACGTGACTCCTGTGAGGAGACACACTCACACTACTATAAGAACAGGAGATTAGGAGCAAGAGAGACTGCCAGTGTCTAAGGAGAGCAGTAGGTCATAGTGAGTTCATTGTGCTTCAAACGTGACTTCTGTGAGGAATCACACTCACTTTAGTAAAGTACAGGAGATTAGGAGCAACAGAGACCTCCAGGTTCTGAGGACAGCAGTAGGTGATAGTGAGTTCATTGTGCTTCAAACGTGACTCCTGTGAGGAAACACACTCACTCTAATATAAGAACAGGAGATTAGGAGCAAGAGAGACCTCCAGTATCTGAGGACAGCAGAAGGTCATAGTGAGTTCATTGCCCCTCAAACGTGACTCCTGTGAGAAGACACACTCACACTACTATAAGAACAGGAGATTAGGAGAAAGAGAGACCTCCAATGTCTGAGGACAGCAGTAGGTCATAGTGAGTTCATTGTGCTTCAAACGTGCCTCCTGTGAGGAAACACACTCACTTTACTATAACAACAGGAGATTAGGAGCAAGAAACACCTCCAGTGTCAGAGGACAGCAGGAGGTCATAGTGAGTTCATTGTGCTTCAAACGTGACTCCTGTGAGGAGACACACTCAATTTAGTACAAGTACAGGAGATTAGGAGCAAGAGAGACCTCCAGTGTCTGAGGACAGCAGTAGGTCATAGTGAGTTCATTGTGCTTCAAATGTGACTCCTATGAGGAGACACGCTCACTGTACTATAAGAACAGGAGATTAGGAGCAAGAGAGATTGCCAGTGTCTAACGAGAGCAGTAGGTCATAGTGAGTTCATTGTGCTTCAAACGTGACTTCTGTGAGGAAACACACTCAGTTTAGTATAAGTACAGGAGATTAGGAGCAACAGAGACCTCAAGTGTCTGAGGACAGCAGTAGGTCATCGTGAGTTCATTGTGCTTCAAACGTGACTAATGTGAAGGGACATACTCACTCTACTATTAGAACAGGAGATTAGGAGCAAGAGTGACCTCCAGTGTCTGAGGACAGCAGTAGGTCATAGTGAGTTCATTGTGCTTCAAACGTGACTTCTGTGAAGGGACACACTCACTCTACTACAAGTACAGGAGATTAGGAGCAACAGAGACCTCCAGGTTCTGAGGACAGCAGTAGGTGATAGTGAGTTCATTTTGCTTCAAACGTGACTCCTGTGAGGAAACACACTCACTCTACTATAAGAACACGAGATTAGGAGCAAGAGAGACCTCCAGTATATGAGGACAGCAGTAGGTCACAGTGAGTTCATTGTGCTTCAAACGTGACTCCTGTGAGGAAACACACTCACTCTACTACAAGTACAGGAGATTAGGAGCAAGAGAGACCTCCAGTGTCTGAGGACAGCAGTAGGTCATAGTGAGTTCATTTTTCTTCAAACGTGACTCCTGTGAGGAGACACACTCACTCTACTACAAGGACAGGAGATTAGGAGCAAGAGAGACCTCCAGTGTCTGAGGACAGCAGTAGGTCATAGTGAGTTCATTGTGCTTCAAACGTAACTCCTGTGAGGGAACACACTCACTTTATTATAAGAACAGGAGATTAGGAGCAAGAGAGACCTCCAGTGTCTGAGGACAGCAGTAGGTCACAGTGAGTATATTGTGCTTCAAACGTGACTCCTGTGAGGAAACACACTCACTCTACTACAAGTACAGGTGATTAGGAGCAACAGAGACCTCCAGTGTCTGAGGACAGCAGTAGGTCATAATGAGTTCAGTGTGCCTCAAACCTGACTCCTGTGAGGAGACACACTCACTTTAGTACAAGTACAGGAGATTAGGAGAAAGAGAGACCTCCAATGTCTGAGGACAGCAGTAGGTTAGAGTGAGTTCATTGTGCTTCAAACGTGATTCCTGTGAGGAAACACACTCACTCTACTATAAGAACAGGAGATTAGGAGCAAGAAACACCTCCAGTGTCTGAGGACAGCAGTAGGACATAGTGAGTTCATTGTGCTTCAAACGTGACTCCTGTGAGGAAACACACTCACTTTACTACAAGTACAGGAGTTTAGGAGCAACAGAGACCTCCAGTGTCTGAGGACAGCAGTAGGTCATAGTGAGTTCATTGTGCTTGAAACGTGACTCCTGTGAGGGAATACACTCACTTTATTATAAGAACAGGAGATTAGGAGCAAGAGAGACCTCCAGTGTCTGAGGACAGCAGTAGGTCATAGTGAGTTCATTGTGCTTCTAACGTGACCCCTGTGAGGAAACACACTCACTTTAGTACAAGTACAGGAGATAAGGAGCAAGAGAGACCTCCAGTGTCTGAGGAGATCAGTAGGTCATAGTGAGTTCATTGTGCCTCAAACGTGACTCCTGTGAGGAAACACACTCACTCTACTATAAGAACAGGAGATTAGGAGCAAGAGAGACCTCCAGTGTCTGAGGACAGCAGTAGGTCATAGTGAGTTCATTGTGCCTCAAACGTGACTCCTGTGAGGAAATACACTCACCCTACTACAAGTAGAGCAGATTAGCAGCAAGAGAGACCTCTAGTGTCTGAGGACAGCAGTAGGTCATAGTGAGTTCATTGTGCTTCAAACGTGACTCCTGTGAGGGGACACACTCACTTTAGTACAAGTACAGGAGATTAGGAGCAAGAGAGACCTCCAGTGTCTGAGGACAGCAGTAGGTCATAGTGAGTTCATTGTGCTTCTAACGTGAATCCTGTGAGGGGACACACTCACTTTACTATAAGAACAGGAGAGTAGGAGCAAGAGAGACTGCCAGTGTCTAAGGAGAGCAGTAGGTCACAGTGAGTTCACTGTGCTTCAAACGTAACGTCTGTGAGGAAACACAGTCACTTTACTACAAGTACAGGAGATTAGGAGCAAGAGAGACCTCCAGTGTCTGAGGACAGCAGTAGGTCATAGTGAGTTCATCCTGCTTCAAATGTGACTCCTGTGAGGAGACACACTCACTTTGCTATAAGAACAGGAGCTTAGGAGCAAGAGAGACCTCCAGTGTCTGAGGACAGCAGTAGGTCATAGTGAGTTCATCCTGCTTCAAATGTGACTCCTGTGAGGAGACACACTCAATTTGCTATAAGAACAGGAGCTTAGGAGCAAGAGAGACCTCCAGTGTCTGAGGACAGCAGTAGGTCATAATGAGCTCATCGTGCTTCAAATGTGACTCCTGTGAGGAGTCACACTCACTTTACTATAAGAACAGGAGATTAGGAGCAAGAGAGACCTCCAGTGTCTGAGGACAGCAGTAGGTCATAATGAGTTCATCGTGCTTCAAATGTGACTCCTGTGAGGAGACACACTCACTTTACTATCAGAAAAGAAGATTAGGAGCTAGAGAGACTGCCAGTGTCTGAGGAGAGCAGTACGTCACAGTGAGTTCACTGTGCTTCAAACGTGACTCCTGTGAGGAACCACACTCACTCTACTATAAGAACCAGAGATTAGGAGCAAGAGAGACCTCCAATGTCTGAGGACAGCAGGAAGGGATAGTGAGTTCATTGTGCTTCAAACGTGACTCCTGTGATGGGACGCACTCACTTTACTACAAGTACAGGAGATTAGGAGCAAGAGAGACCTCCAATGTCTGAGGACAGCAGTAGGTCATAGTGAGTTCATTGTGCTTCAAACGTGACTCCTGTGAGGAAAAACACTCACTTTACTATAAGAACAGGAGATTAGGAGCAAGAGAGACCTCCAATGTCGGAGGACAGCAGTAGCTCATAGTGAGTTCATTTTGATTCAAACGTGACTCCTGTGAGGAAACACACTCACTTTACTACAAGTACAGGAGATTAGGAGCAAGAGAGACCTCCAATGTCTGAGGACAGCAGTAGGTCATAGTGAGTTCATTTTGCTTCAAACGTGACTCCTGTGAGGAAACACACTCACTTTACTACAAGTACAGGAAATTAGGAGCAACAGAGACCTCCAGTGTCTGAGGACAGCAGTAGGTCATAGTGGGTTCATTGTGCTTCAAATGTGACTCCTGTGAGCGGACACACTCAGTTTAGTACAAGTACAGGAGATTAGGAGCAAGAGAGACCTCCAGTATCTGAGGACAGCAGAAGGTCATAGTGAGTTCATTGTCCCTCAAACGTGACTCCTGTGAGGAGACACACTCACACTACTATAAGAACAGGAGATTAGGAGAAAGAGAGACCTCCAATGTCTGAGGACAGCAGTAGGTCATAGTGAGTTCATTGTGCTTCAAATGTGACTCCTGTGAGGAGACACGCTCACTCTACTATAAGAATAGGAGATTAGGAGCAAGAGAGACTGCCAGTGCCTAAGGAGAGCAGTAGGTCATAGTGAGTTCATTGTGCTTCAAACGTGACTTCTGTGAGGAATCACACTCACTTTAGTAATTTACAGGAGATTAGGAGCAACAGAGACCTCCAGGTTCTGAGGACAGCAGTAGGTGATAGTGAGTTCATTGTGCTTCAAACGTGACTCCTGTGAGGAAACACACTCACTTTACTGTAGGAGCAGGAGATTAGGAGCAAGAAACACCTCCAGTGTCAGAGGACAGCAGTAGGTCATAGTGAGTTCATCTTGATTCAAACGTGTATCCTGTGAGGAAACACACTCACTCTAATATAAGAACAGGAGATTAGGAGCAAGAGAGACCTCCAGTGTCAGAGGAAAGCAGTAGGTGATAGTGAGTTCATTTTGCTTCAAACGTGACTCCTGTGAGGAGACACACTCACTCTACTACAAGGACAGGAGATTAGGAGAAAGAGAGACCTCCAGTGTCTGAGTACAGCAGTAGGTCAGAGTGAGTTCATTGTGCTTCAAACGTGACTCCTGTGAGGAAACACGCTCACTCTACTATAAGAACAGGAGATTAGGAGCAAGAAACACCTCCAGTGTCTGAGGACAGCAGTAGGTCATAGTGAGTTCATTGTGCTTCAAACGTGACTCCTGTGAGGAACACACTCACTTCACTACAAGTACAGGAGATTAGGAGCAAGAGAGACCTCCAGTGTCTGAGGACAGCAGTAGGTCATAGTGAGTTCATTGTGCTTCAAACGTGACTCCTGTGAAGGGACACACTCACTTTAGTACAAGTACAGGAGATTAGGAGCAAGAGAGACCTCCAGTGTCTGAGGACAGCAGTAGGTCATAGTGAGTTCATTGTGCTTCAAACGTGACTCCTGTGAGGAAACACACTCACTCTACTATAAGTACAGCAGATTAGGAGCAAGAGAGACCTCCAGTGTCTGAGGACAGCAGTAGGTCATAGTGAGTTCATTGTGCCTCAAACGTGACTCCTGTGAGGAAACACACTCACTCTACTACAAGTACAGGAGATTAGGAGCCAGAGAGACCTCCAGTGTCAGAGGACAGCAGTAGGTGATAGTGAGTTCATTGTGCTTCAAACGTGACTCCTGTGAGGAAACACACTCACTCTACTACAAGTACAGGAGATTAGGAGCAAGAGAGACCTCCAGTGTCTGAGGACAGCAGTAGGTGATAGTGAGTTCATTTTGCTTCAAACGTGACTCCTGTGTGGAGACACACTCACTCTACTATAAGAATAGGAGATTAGGAGCAAGAGAGACCTCCAGTATATGAGGACAGCAGTAGCTCATAGTGCGTTCATTGTGCTTCAAACGTGACTCCTGTGAGGAAACACACTCACTCTACTACAAGTACAGGAGATTAGGAGCAAGAGAGACCTCCAGTGTCTGAGGACAGCAGTAGGTGATAGTGAGTTCATTTTGCTTCAAACGTGACTCCTGTGAGGAGACACACTCACTCTACTACAAGGACAGGAGATTAGGAGCAAGAGAGACCTCCAGTGTCTGAGGACAGCAGTAGGTGATATTGAGTTCATTGTGCTTCAAACGTGACTCCTGTGAGGAGACACACTCACTCTACTACAAGTACAGGAGATTAGGAGCAAGAGAGACCTCCAGTGTCTGAGGACAGCAGTAGGTCATAGTGAGTTCATTGTGCTTCAAAAGTGACTCCTATGAGGAGACACACTCACTCTACTATAAGAATAGGAGATTAGGAGCAAGAGAGACCTCCAGTGTCTGAGGACAGCAGTAGGTCATAGTGAGTTCATTGTGCTTCAAACGTAACTCCTGTGAGGGAACTCACTCACTTTATTATAAGAACAGGAGATTAGGAGCAAGAGAGACCTCCAGTGTCTGAGGACAGCAGTAGGTCACAGTGAGTTCATTGTGCTCCAAACGTGACTCCTGTGAGGAAACACACTCACTTTACTACAAGTACAGGAGATTAGGTGCAACAGAGACCTCCAGTGTCTGAGGACAGCAGTAGGTCATAGTGAGTTCATTGTGCCTCAAACGTGACTCCTGTGAGGAGACACACTCACTTTAGTACAAGTACAGGAGATTAGGAGCAACAGAGGCCTCCAGTGTCTGAGGACAGCAGTAGGTCATAGTGAGTTCATTGTGCTTCAAACGTGACTCCTGTGAGGAAACACACTCACTTTACTACAAGTACAGGAGATTAGGAGCAACAGAGACCTCCAGTGTCTGAGGACAGCAGTAGGTCATAGTGAGTTCCCTGTGCCTCAAACGTGACTCCTGTGATGAGACACACTCACTTTAGTACAAGTACAGGAGATTAGGAGAAAGAGAGACCTCCAGTGTCTGAGTACAGCAGTAGGTCAGAGTGAGTTCATTGTGCTTCAAACGTGACTCCTGTGAGGAAACACGCTCACTCTACTATAAGAACAGGAGATTAGGAGCAAGAAACACCTCCAGTGTCTGAGGACAGCAGTAGGTCATAGTGAGTTCATTGTGCTTCAAACGTGACTCCTGTGAGGAACACACTCACTTCACTACAAGTACAGGAGATTAGGAGCAAGAGAGACCTCCAGTGTCTGAGGACAGCAGTAGGTCATAGTGAGTTCATTGTGCTTCAAACGTGACTCCTGTGAAGGGACACACTCACTTTAGTACAAGTACAGGAGATTAGGAGCAAGAGAGACCTCCAGTGTCTGAGGACAGCAGTAGGTCATAGTGAGTTCATTGTGCCTCAAACGTGACTCCTGTGATGAGACACACTCACTTTAGTACAAGTACAGGAGATTAGGAGCAAGAGAGACCTCCAGTGTCTGAGGACAGCAGTAGGTCATAGTGAGTTCATTGTGCTTCAAACGTGACTCCTGTGAGGAAACACGCTCACTCTACTATAAGAACAGGAGATTAGGAGCAAGAAACACCTCCAGTGTCTGAGGACAGCAGTAGGTCATAGTGAGTTCATTGTGCTTCAAACGTGACTCCTGTGAGGAACACACTCACTTCACTACAAGTACAGGAGATTAGGAGCAAGAAACACCTCCAGTGTCTGAGGACAGCAGTAGGTCATAGTGAGTTCATTGTGCTTCAAACGTGACTCCTGTGAGGAGACACACTCACTCTACTATAAGAACAGGAGATTAGGAGCAACAGAGACCTCCAGTGTCTGAGGACAGCAGTAGGTCATAGTGAGTTCATTGTGCTTCAAACGTAACTCCTGTGAGGGAACACACTCACTTTATTATAAGAACAAGAGATTAGGAGCAAGAGAGACCTCCAGTGTCTGAGGAGAGCAGTGGGTCATAGTGAGTTCAGTGTGCTTCAAACGTGACTCCTGTGAGGGGACACACTCACTCTACTATAAGTACAGGAGATTAGGAGAAAGAGAGACCTCCAGTGTCTGAGCAGAGCTTTGGGTCATAGTGAGTTCATTGTGTTTCAAACGTGACTCTTGTGAGGAGACACACTCACTCTACTATAAGTACAGCAGATTAGGAGCAACAGAGACCTCCAGTGTCTGAGGAGAGCAGTAGGTCATAGTGAGCTCATTGTGCCTCAAACGTGACTACTGTGAGGAAACACACTCACTCTACTATAAGAACAGCAGATTAGGAGCAAGAGAGACCTCCAGTGTCTGAGGACAGCAGTAGGTCATAGTGAGTTCATTGTGCTTCAAATGTGACTCCTCTGAGGGGACACACTCACTTTAGTACAAGTACAAGAGATTAGGAGCAAGAGCGACTGCCAGTGTCTGAGGAGAGCAGTAGGTCATAGTGAGTTCATTGTGCTTCTAACGTGACTCCTGTGAGGAAACACACTCATTCTACTATAAGAACAGGAGATTAGGAGCAAGAGAGACCTCCAGTATCTGAGGACAGCAGAAGGTCATAGTGAGTTCATTGTCCCTCAAACGTGACTCCTGTGAGGAGACACACTCACTCTACTATAAGTACAGCAGATTAGGAGCAACAGAGACCTCCAGTGTCTGAGGAGAGCAGTAGGTCATAGTGAGTTCATTGTGCTTCAAACGTGACTCCTGTGAGGAAACACACTCACTCTACTATAAGAACAGCAGATTAGGAGCAAGAGAGACCTCCAGTGTCTGAGGACAGCAGTAGGTGATAGTGAGTTCATTGTGCTTCAAACGTGACTCCTGTGAGGAAACACACTCACTTTACTATAGGAGCAGGAGATTAGGAGAAAGAAACACCTCCAGCGTCTGAGGACAGCAGTAGGCCATAGTGAGTTCATTGTGCTTCAAATGTGACTCCTCTGAGGGGACACACTCACGTTAGTACAAGTACAAGAGATTAGGAGCAAGAGCGACTGCCAGTGTCTGAGGAGAGCAGTAGGTCATAGTGAGTTCATTGTGCTTCTAACGTGACTCCTGTGAGGAAACACACTCATTCTACTATAAGAACAGGAGATTAGGAGCAAGAGAGACCTCCAGTATCTGAGGACAGCAGAAGGTCATAGTGAGTTCATTGTCCCTCAAACGTGACTCCTGTGAGGAGACACACTCACACTACTATAAGAACAGGAGATTAGGAGAAAGAGAGACCTCCAATGTCTGAGGACAGCAGTAGGTCATAGTGAGTTCATTGTGCTTCAAACGTGACTCCTGTGGGAAACACACTCACTTTACTATAAGAGCAGGAGATTAGGAGCAAGAAACACCTCCAGTGTCAGAGGACAGCAGCAGGTCATAGTGAGTTCATTGTGCTTAAAACGTGACTCCTGTGGGGAGACACACTCAATTTAGTACAAGTACAGGAGATTAGGAGCAAGAGAGACCTCCAGTGTCTGAGGACAGCAGTAGGCCATAGTGAGTTCATTGTGCTTCAAATGTGACTACTGTGAGGAGACACGCTCACTGTAATATAAGAACAGGAGATTAGGAACCAGAGAGACTGCCAGTGTCTAACGAGAGCAGTAGGTCATAGTGAGTTCATTGTGCTTCAAACGTGACTCCTGTGAGGAACACACTCACTTCACTACAAGTACAGGAGATTAGGAGCAAGAAACACCTCCAGTATCTGAGGACAGCAGTAGGTCATAGTGAGTTCATTGTGCTTCAAACGTGACTCCTGTGAGGAGACACACTCACTCTACTATAAGAACAGGAGATTAGGAGCAACAGAGACCTCCAGTGTCTGAGGACAGCAGTAGGTCATAGTGAGTTCATTGTGCTTCAAACGTAACTCCTGTGAGGGAACACACTCACTTTATTATAAGAACAGGAGATTAGGAGCAAGAGAGACCTCCAGTGTCTGAGGAGAGCAGTAGGTCATAGTGAGTTCATTGTGCTTCAAACGTGACTCCTGGCAGGAGACACACTCACTCTACTATAAGTACAGCAGATTAGGAGCAACAGAGACCTCCAGTGTCTGAGGAGAGCAGTAGGTCATAGTGAGTTCATTGTGCTTCAAACGTGACACCTGTGAGGAAACACACTCACTCTACTATAAGAACAGCAGATTAGGAGCAAATGAGACCTCCAGTGTCTGAGGACAGCAGTAGGTGATAGTGAGTTCATTGTGCTTCAAACGTGACTCCTGTGAGGAAACACACTCACTTTACTGTAGGAGCAGGAGATTAGGAGCAAGAAACACCTCCAGCGTCTGAGGACAGCAGTAGGTCATAGTGAGTTCATTGTGCTTCAAACGTGACTCCTGTGAGGAGACACACTCACTCTACTATAAGAACAGGAGATTAGGAGCAACAGAGACCTCCAGTGTCTGAGGACAGCAGTAGGTCATAGTGAGTTCATTGTGCTTCAAACGTGACTCCTGTGAGGAAACACACTCACTTTACTGTAGGAGCAGGAGATTAGGAGCAAGAAACACCTCCAGCGTCTGAGGACAGCAGTAGGTCATAGTGAGTTCATTGTGCTTCAAATGTGACTCCTCTGAGGGGACACACTCACTTTAGTACAAGTACAAAAGATTAGGGGCAAGAGCGACTGCCAGTGTCTGAGGAGAGCAGTAGGTCATAGTGAGTTCATTGTGCTTCTAACGTGACTCCTGTGAGGAAACACACTCATTCTACTATAAGAACAGGAGATTAGGAGCAAGAGAGACCTCCAGTATCTGAGGACAGCAGAAGGTCATAGTGAGTTAATTGTCCCTCAAACGCGACTCCTGTGAGGAGACACACTCACACTACTATAAGAACAGGAGATTAGGAGAAAGAGAGACCTCCAATGTCTGAGGACAGCAGTAGGTCATAGTGAGTTCATTGTGCTTCAAACGTGACTCCTGTGGGAAACACACTCACTTTACTATAAGAGCAGGAGATTAGGAGCAAGAAACACCTCCAGTGTCAGAGGACAGCAGGAGGTCATAGTGAGTTCATTGTGCTTCAAACGTGACTCCTGTGGGGAGACACACTCAATTTAGTACAAGTACAGGAGATTAGGAGCAAGAGAGACCTCCAGTGTCTGAGGACAGCAGTAGGTCATTTTGAGTTCATTGTGCTTCAAATGTGACTACTGTGAGGAGACACGCTCACTGTACTATAAGAACAGGAGATTAGGAACCAGAGAGACTGCCAGTGTCTAACGAGAGCAGTAGGTCATAGTGAGTTCATCCTGCTTCAAACGTGACTTCTGTGAGGAAACACACTCACTTTAGTACCAGTACAGGAGATTAGGAGCAACAGAGACCTCAAGTGTCTGAGGACAGCAGTAGGTCACAGTGAGTTCATTGTGCCTCAAACGTGACTCCTGTGAAGGGACACACTCACTCTACTATTAGAAAAGGAGATTAGGAGCAAGAGTGACCTCCAGTGTCTGAGGACAGCAGTAGGTCATAGTGAGTTCATTGTGCTTCAAACGTGACTCCTGTGAAGGGACACACTCACTCTACTATTAGAACAGGAGATTAGGAGCAAGAGTGACCTCCAGTGTCTGAGGACAGCAGTAGGTCATAGTGAGTTCATTGTGCTTCAAGCGTGACTCCTGTGAAAGGACACACTCACTCTACCACAAGTACAGGAGATTAGGAGCAACAGAGACCTCCAGTTTCTGAGGACAGCAGTAGGTGATAGTGAGTTCATTTTGCTTCAAACGTGACTCCTGTGAGGAAACACACTCACTCTACTATAAGATCAGGAGATTAGGAGCAAGAGAGACCTCCAGTATATGAGGACAGCAGTAGGTCATAGTGAGTTCATTGTGCTTCAAACGTGACTCCTGTGAGGAAACACACTCACTCTACTACAAGTACAGGAGATTAGGAGCAAGAGAGACCTCCAGTGTCTGAGGACAGCAGTAGGTCATAGTGAGTTCATTGTGCTTCAAACGTGACTCCTGTGAGGAAACACACTCACTCTACTACAAGTACAGGAGATTAGGAGCAAGAGAGACCTCCAGTGTCTGAGGACAGCAGTAGGTCATTGTGAGTTCATTGTGCTTCAAACGTAACTCCTGTGAGGGAACACACTCACTTTATTATAAGAACAGGAGATTAGGAGCAAGAGAGACCTCCAGTGTCTGAGGACAGCAGTAGGTCACAGTGAGTTCATTGTGCTCCAAACGTGACTCCTGTGAGGAAACACACTCACTTTACTACAAGTACAAGAGATTAGGAGCAACAGAGGCCTCCAGTGTCTGAGGACAGCAGTAGGTCATAGTGAGTTCATTGTGCCTCAAACGTGACTCCTGTGATGAGACACACTCACTTTAGTACAAGTACAGGAGATTAGGAGCAAGAGAGACCTCCAGTGTCTGAGGACAGCAGTAGGTCATAGTGAGTTCATTGTGCTTCAAACGTGACTCCTGTGAGGAAACACGCTCACTCTACTATAAGAACAGGAGATTAGGAGCAAGAAACACCTCCAGTGTCTGAGGACAGCAGTAGGTCATAGTGAGTTCATTGTGCTTCAAACGTGACTCCTGTGAGGAACACACTCACTTCACTACAAGTACAGGAGATTAGGAGCAAGAAACACCTCCAGTGTCTGAGGACAGCAGTAGGTCATAGTGAGTTCATTGTGCTTCAAACGTGACTCCTGTGAGGAGACACACTCACTCTACTATAAGAACAGGAGATTAGGAGCAACAGAGACCTCCAGTGTCTGAGGACAGCAGTAGGTCATAGTGAGTTCATTGTGCTTCAAACGTAACTCCTGTGAGGGAACACACTCACTTTATTATAAGAACAAGAGATTAGGAGCAAGAGAGACCTCCAGTGTCTGAGGAGAGCAGTGGGTCATAGTGAGTTCAGTGTGCTTCAAACGTGACTCCTGTGAGGGGACACACTCACTCTACTATAAGTACAGGAGATTAGGAGAAAGAGAGACCTCCAGTGTCTGAGCAGAGCTTTGGGTCATAGTGAGTTCATTGTGTTTCAAACGTGACTCCTGTGAGGAGACACACTCACTCTACTATAAGTACAGCAGATTAGGAGCAACAGAGACCTCCAGTGTCTGAGGAGAGCAGTAGGTCATAGTGAGCTCATTGTGCCTCAAACGTGACTACTGTGAGGAAACACACTCACTCTACTATAAGAACAGCAGATTAGGAGCAAGAGAGACCTCCAGTGTCTGAGGACAGCAGTAGGTCATAGTGAGTTCATTGTGCTTCAAATGTGACTCCTCTGAGGGGACACACTCACTTTAGTACAAGTACAAGAGATTAGGAGCAAGAGCGACTGCCAGTGTCTGAGGAGAGCAGTAGGTCATAGTGAGTTCATTGTGCTTCTAACGTGACTCCTGTGAGGAAACACACTCATTCTACTATAAGAACAGGAGATTAGGAGCAAGAGAGACCTCCAGTATCTGAGGACAGCAGAAGGTCATAGTGAGTTCATTGTCCCTCAAACGTGACTCCTGTGAGGAGACACACTCACACTACTATAAGATCAGGAGATTAGGAGAAAGAGAGACCTCCAATGTCTGAGGACAGCAGTAGGTCATAGTGAGTTCATTGTGCTTCAAACGTGACTCCTGTGAGGAAACACACTCACTTTACTATAGGAGCAGGAGATTAGGAGCAAGAAACACCTCCAGTGTCAGAGGACAGCAGGAGGTCATAGCAAGTTCATTGTGCTTCAAACGTGACTCCTGTGACGAGACACACTCAATTTAGTACAAGTACAGGAGATTAGGAGCAAGAGAGACCTCCAGTGTCTGAGGACAGCAGTAGGTCATAGTGAGTTCATTGTGCTTCAAATGTGACTACTGTGAGGAGACACGCTCACTATACTATAAGAACAGGAGATTAGGAGCCAGAGAGACTGCCAGTGTCTAACGAGAGCAGTAGGTCATAGTGAGTTCATTGTGCTTCAAACGTGACTTCTGTGAGGAAACACACTCACTTTAGTACAAGTACAGGAGATTAGGAGCAACAGAGACCTCAAGTGTCTGAGGACAGCAGTAGATCATAGTGAGTTCATTGTGCTTCAAATGTGACTACTGTGAGGAGACACGCTCACTGTACTATAAGAACAGGAGATTAGGAACCAGAGAGACTGCCAGTGTCTAACGAGAGCAGTAGGTCATAGTGAGTTCATCCTGCTTCAAACGTGACTTCTGTGAGGAAACACACTCACTTTAGTACCAGTACAGGAGATTAGGAGCAACAGAGACCTCAAGTGTCTGAGGACAGCAGTAGGTCACAGTGAGTTCATTGTGCTTCAAACGTGACTCCTGTGAAGGGACACACTCACTCTACTATTAGAAAAGGAGATTAGGAGCAAGAGTGACCTCCAGTGTCTGAGGACAGCAGTAGGTCATAGTGAGTTCATTGTGCTTCAAACGTGACTCCTGTGAAGGGACACACTCACTCTACTATTAGAACAGGAGATTAGGAGCAAGAGTGACCTCCAGTGTCTGAGGACAGCAGTAGGTCATAGTGAGTTCATTGTGCTTCAAGCGTGACTCCTGTGAAGGGACCCACTCACTCTACCACAAGTACAGGAGATTAGGAGCAACAGAGACCTCCAGTTTCTGAGGACAGCAGTAGGTGATAGTGAGTTCATTTTGCTTCAAACGTGACTCCTGTGAATAAACACACTCACTCTACTATAAGATCAAGAGATTAGGAGCAAGAGAGACCTCCAGTATATGAGGACAGCAGTAGGTCATAGTGAGTTCATTGTGCTTCAAACGTGACTCCTGTGAGGAAACACACTCACTCTACTACAAGTACAGGAGATTAGGAGCAAGAGAGACCTCCAGTGTCTGAGGACAGCAGTAGGTCATAGTGAGTTCATTGTGCTTCAAACGTGACTCCTGTGAGGAAACACACTCACTCTACTACAAGTACAGGAGATTAGGAGCAAGAGAGACCTCCAGTGTCTGAGGACAGCAGTAGGTCATAGTGAGTTCATTGTGCTTCAAACGTAACTCCTGTGAGGGAACACACTCACTTTATTATAAGAACAGGAGATTAGGAGCAAGAGAGACCTCCAGTGTCTGAGGACAGCAGTAGGTCACAGTGAGTTCATTGTGCTCCAAACGTGACTCCTGTGAGGAAACACACTCACTTTACTACAAGTACAGGAGATTAGGAGCAACAGAGGCCTCCAGTGTCTGAGGACAGCAGTAGGTCATAGTGAGTTCATTGTGCCTCAAACGTGACTCCTGTGATGAGACACACTCACTTTAGTACAAGTACAGGAGATTAGGAGAAAGAGAGACCTCCAGTGTCTGAGTACAGCAGTAGGTCAGAGTGAGTTCATTGTGCTTCAAACGTGACTCCTGTGAGGAACACACTCACTTCACTACAAGTACAGGAGATTAGGAGCAAGAAACACCTCCAGTGTCTGAGGACAGCAGTAGGTCATAGTGAGTTCATTGTGCTTCAAACGTGACTCCTGTGAGGAGACACACTCACTCTACTATAAGAACAGGAGATTAGGAGCAACAGAGACCTCCAGTGTCTGAGGACAGCAGTAGGTCATAGTGAGTTCATTGTGCTTCAAACGTAACTCCTGTGAGGGAACACACTCACTTTATTATAAGAACAGGAGATTAGGAGCAAGAGAGACCTCCAGTGTCTGAGGAGAGCAGTGGGTCATAGTGAGTTCAGTGTGCTTCAAACGTGACTACTGTGAGGGGACACACTCACTCTACTATAAGTACAGGAGATTAGGAGAAAGAGAGACCTCCAGTGTCTGAGCAGAGCTTTGGGTCATAGTGAGTTCATTGTGTTTCAAACGTGACTCCTGTGAGGAGACACACTCACTCTACTATAAGTACAGCAGATTAGGAGCAACAGAGACCTCCAGTGTCTGAGGAGAGCAGTAGGTCATAGTGAGTTCATTGTGCCTCAAACGTGACTCCTGTGAGGAAACACACTCACTCTACTATAAGAACAGCAGATTAGGAACAAGAGAGACCTCCAGTGTCTGAGGACAGCAGTAGGTGATAGTGAGTTCATTGTGCTTCAAACGTGACTCCTGTGAGGAAACACACTCACTTTACTATAGGAGCAGGAGATTAGGAGCAAGAAACACCTCCAGTGTCTGAGGACAGCAGTAGGTCATAGTGAGTTCATTGTGCTTCAAATGTGACTCCTCTGAGGGGACACATTCACTTTAGTACAAGTACAAGAGATTGGGAGCAAGAGCGACTGCCAGTGTCTGAGGAGAGCAGTAGGTCATAGTGAGTTCATTGTGCTTCTAACGTGACTCCTGTGAGGAAACACACTCATTCTACTATAAGAACAGGAGATTAGGAGCAAGAGAGACCTCCAGTATCTGAGGACAGCAGAAGGTCATAGTGAGTTCATTGTCCCTCAAACGTGACTCCTGTGAGGAGACACACTCACACTACTATAAGATCAGGAGATTAGGAGAAAGAGAGACCTCCAATGTCTGAGGACAGCAGTAGGTCATAGTGAGTTCATTGTGCTTCAAACGTGACTCCTGTGAGGAAACACACTCACTTTACTATAGGAGCAGGAGATTAGGAGCAAGAAACACCTCCAGTGTCAGAGGACAGCAGGAGGTCATAGCGAGTTCATTGTGCTTCAAACGTGACTCCTGTGAGGAGACACACTCAATTTAGTACAAGTACAGGAGATTAGGAGCAAGAGAGACCTCCAGTGTCTGAGGACAGCAGTAGGTCATAGTGAGTTCATTGTGCTTCAAATGTGACTACTGTGAGGAGACACGCTCACTGTACTATAAGAACAGGAGATTAGGAGCCAGAGAGACTGCCAGTGTCTAACGAGAGCAGTAGGTCATAGTGAGTTCATTGTGCTTCAAACGTGACTTCTGTGAGGAAACACACTCACTTTAGTACAAGTACAGGAGATTAGGAGCAACAGAGACCTCAAGTGTCTGAGGACAGCAGTAGGTCACAGTGAGTTCATTGTGCTTCAAACGTGACTCCTGTGAAGGGACACACTCACTCTACTATTAGAAAAGGAGATTAGGAGTAAGAGAGACCTCCAGTGTCTGAGGACAGCAGTAGGTCATAATGAGTTCATCGTGCTTCAAATGTGACTCCTGTGAGGAGACACACTCACTTTACTATCAGAACAGGAGATTAGGAGCAAGAGAGACCTCCAGTGTCTGAGGACAGCAGTAGGTCATAGTGAGTTCATCGTGCTTCATATGTGACTCCTGTGAAGGGACACACTCACTCTACTATAAGAATATGAGATTAGGAGCTAGAGAGACTGCCAGTGTCTGAGGAGAGCAGTAGGTCACAGTGAGTTCACTGTGCTTCAAACGTGACTCCTGTGAGGAGACACACTCACTCTACTATAAGAACAGGAGATTAGGAGCAAGAGAGACCTCCAGTATCTGAGGACAGCAGTAGGTCATAGTGAGTTCATTGTGCCTCAAACGTGACTCCTGTGATGAGACACACTCACTTTAGTACAAGTACAGGAGATTAGGAGAAAGAGAGACCTCCAGTGTCTGAGTACAGCAGTAGGTCAGAGTGAGTTCATTGTGCTTCAAACGTGACTCCTGTGAGGAAACACGCTCACTCTACTATAAGAACAGGAGATTAGGAGCAAGAAACACCTCCAGTGTCTGAGAACAGCAGTAGGTCATAGTGAGTTCATTGTGCTTCAAACGTGACTCCTGTGAGGAACACACTCACTTCACTACAAGTACAGGAGATTAGGAGCAAGAAACACCTCCAGTGTCTGAGGACAGCAGTAGGTCATAGTGAGTTCATTGTGCTTCAAACGTGACTCCTGTGAGGAGACACACTCACTCTACTATAAGAACAGGAGATTAGGAGCAACAGAGACCTCCAGTGTCTGAGGACAGCAGTAGGTCATAGTGAGTTCATTGTGCTTCAAACGTAACTCCTGTGAGGGAACACACTCACTTTATTATAAGAACAGGAGATTAGGAGCAAGAGAGACCTCCAGTGTCTGAGGAGAGCAGTAGGTCATAGTGAGTTCATTGTGCTTCAAACGTGACTCCTGGCAGGAGACACACTCACTCTACTATAAGTACAGCAGATTAGGAGCAACAGAGACCTCCAGTGTCTGAGGAGAGCAGTAGGTCATAGTGAGTTCATTGTGCTTCAAACGTGACACCTGTGAGGAAACACACTCACTCTACTATAAGAACAGCAGATTAGGAGCAAGAGAGACCTCCAGTGTCTGAGGACAGCAGTAGGTGATAGTGAGTTCATTGTGCTTCAAACGTGACTCCTGTGAGGAAACACACTCACTTTACTATAGGAGCAGGAGATTAGGAGCAAGAAACACCTCCAGCGTCTGAGGACAGCAGTAGGTCATAGTGAGTTCATTGTGCTTCAAATGTGACTCCTCTGAGGGGACACACTCACTTTAGTACAAGTACAAGAGATTAGGAGCAAGAGCGACTGCCAGTGTCTGAGGAGAGCAGTAGGTCATAGTGAGTTCATTGTGCTTCTAACGTGACTCCTGTGAGGAAACACACTCATTCTACTATAAGAACAGGAGATTAGGAGCAAGAGAGACCTCCAGTATCTGAGGACAGCAGAAGGTCATAGTGAGTTAATTGTCCCTCAAACGTGACTCCTGTGAGGAGACACACTCACACTACTATAAGAACAGGAGATTAGGAGAAAGAGAGACCTCCAATGTCTGAGGACAGCAGTAGGTCATAGTGAGTTCATTGTGCTTCAAACGTGACTCCTGTGGGAAACACACTCACTTTACTATAAGAGCAGGAGATTAGGAGCAAGAAACACCTCCAGTGTCAGAGGACAGCAGGAGGTCATAGTGAGTTCATTGTGCTTCAAACGTGACTCCTGTGGGGAGACACACTCAATTTAGTACAAGTACAGGAGATTAGGAGCAAGAGAGACCTCCAGTGTCTGAGGACAGCAGTAGGTCATAGTGAGTTCATTGTGCTTCAAATGTGACTACTGTGAGGAGACACGCTCACTGTACTATAAGAACAGGAGATTAGGAACCAGAGAGACTGCCAGTGTCTAAAGAGAGCAGTAGGTCATAGTGAGTTCATTGTGCTTCAAACGTGACTTCTGTGAGGAAACACACTCACTTTAGTACCAGTACAGGAGATTAGGAGCAACAGAGACCTCAAGTGTCTGAGGACAGCAGTAGGTCACAGTGAGTTCATTGTGCTTCAAACGTGACTCCTGTGAAGGGACACACTCACTCTACTATTAGAAAAGGAGATTAGGAGCAAGAGTGACCTCCAGTGTCTGAGGACAGCTGTAGGTCATAGTGAGTTTATTGTGCTTCAAGCGTGACTCCTGTGAAGGGACACACTCACTCTACCACAAGTACAGGAGATTAGGAGCAACAGAGACCTCCAGTTTCTGAGGAAAGCAGTAGGTGATCGTGAGTTCATTTTGCTTCAAACGTGACTCCTGTGAGGAAACACACTCACTCTACTATAAGATCAAGAGATTAGGAGCAAGAGAGACCTCCAGTATATGAGGACAGCAGTAGGTCATAGTGAGTTCATTGTGCTTCAAACGTGACTCCTGTGAGGAAACACACTCACTCTACTACAAGTACAGGAGATTAGGAGCAAGAGAGACCTCCAGTGTCTGAGGACAGCAGTAGGTCATAGTGAGTTCATTGTGCTTCAAACGTAACTCCTGTGAGGGAACACACTCACTTTATTATAAGAACAGGAGATTAGGAGCAAGAGAGACCTCCAGTGTCTGAGGACAGCAGTAGGTCACAGTGAGTTCATTGTGCTCCAAACGTGACTCCTGTGAGGAAACACACTCACTTTACTACAAGTACAGGAGATTAGGAGCAACAGAGGCCTCCAGTGTCTGAGGACAGCAGTAGGTCATAGTGAGTTCATTGTGCTTCAAACGTGACTCCTGTGATGAGACACACTCACTTTAGTACAAGTACAGGAGATTAGGAGCAAGAGAGACCTCCAGTGTCTGAGGACAGCAGTAGGTCATAGTGAGTTCATTGTGCTTCAAAAGTGACTCCTATGAGGAGACACACTCACTCTAATATAAGAATAGGAGATTAGGAGCAAGAGAGACCTCCAGTGTGTGAGGACAGCAGTAGGTCATAGTGAGTTCATTGTGCTTCAAACGTAACTCCTGTGAGGGAACACACTCACTTTATTATAAGAACAGGAGATAAGGAGCAAGAGAGACCTCCAGTGTCTGAGGACAGCAGTAGGTCACAGTGAGTTCATTGTGCTCCAAACGTGACTCCTGTGAGGAAACACACTCACTTTACTACAAGTACAGGAGATTAGGAGCAACAGAGACCTCCAGTGTCTGAGGACAGCAGAAGGTCATAGTGAGTTCATTGTCCCTCAAACGTGACTCCTGTGAGGAGACACACTCACACTACTATAAGATCAGGAGATTAGGAGAAAGAGAGACCTCCAATGTCTGAGGACAGCAGTAGGTCATAGTGAGTTCATTGTGCTTCAAACGTGACTCCTGTGAGGAAACACACTCACTTTACTATAGGAGCAGGAGATTAGGAGCAAGAAACACCTCCAGTGTCAGAGGACAGCAGGAGGTCATAGCGAGTTCATTGTGCTTCAAACGTGACTCCTGTGAGGAGACACACTCAATTTAGTACAAGTACAGGAGATTAGGAGCAAGAGAGACCTCCAGTGTCTGAGGACAGCAGTAGGTCATAGTGAGTTCATTGTGCTTCAAATGTGACTACTGTGAGGAGACACGCTCACTGTACTATAAGAACAGGAGATTAGGAGCCAGAGAGACTGCCAGTGTCTAACGAGAGCAGTAGGTCATAGTGAGTTCATTGTGCTTCAAACGTGACTTCTGTGAGGAAACACACTCACTTTAGTACAAGTACAGGAGATTAGGAGCAACAGAGACCTCAAGTGTCTGAGGACAGCAGTAGGTCACAGTGAGTTCATTGTGCTTCAAACGTGACTCCTGTGAAGGGACACACTCACTCTACTATTAGAAAAGGAGATTAGGAGTAAGAGAGACCTCCAGTGTCTGAGGACAGCAGTAGGTCATAATGAGTTCATCGTGCTTCAAATGTGACTCCTGTGAGGAGACACACTCACTTTACTATCAGAACAGGAGATTAGGAGCAAGAGAGACCTCCAGTGTCTGAGGACAGCAGTAGGTCATAGTGAGTTCATCGTGCTTCATATGTGACTCCTGTGAAGGGACACACTCACTCTACTATAAGAATATGAGATTAGGAGCTAGAGAGACTGCCAGTGTCTGAGGAGAGCAGTAGGTCACAGTGAGTTCACTGTGCTTCAAACGTGACTCCTGTGAGGAGACACACTCACTCTACTATAAGAACAGGAGATTAGGAGCAAGAGAGACCTCCAGTATCTGAGGACAGCAGTAGGTCATAGTGAGTTCATTGTGCCTCAAACGTGACTCCTGTGATGAGACACACTCACTTTAGTACAAGTACAGGAGATTAGGAGAAAGAGAGACCTCCAGTGTCTGAGTACAGCAGTAGGTCAGAGTGAGTTCATTGTGCTTCAAACGTGACTCCTGTGAGGAAACACGCTCACTCTACTATAAGAACAGGAGATTAGGAGCAAGAAACACCTCCAGTGTCTGAGAACAGCAGTAGGTCATAGTGAGTTCATTGTGCTTCAAACGTGACTCCTGTGAGGAACACACTCACTTCACTACAAGTACAGGAGATTAGGAGCAAGAAACACCTCCAGTGTCTGAGGACAGCAGTAGGTCATAGTGAGTTCATTGTGCTTCAAACGTGACTCCTGTGAGGAGACACACTCACTCTACTATAAGAACAGGAGATTAGGAGCAACAGAGACCTCCAGTGTCTGAGGACAGCAGTAGGTCATAGTGAGTTCATTGTGCTTCAAACGTAACTCCTGTGAGGGAACACACTCACTTTATTATAAGAACAGGAGATTAGGAGCAAGAGAGACCTCCAGTGTCTGAGGAGAGCAGTAGGTCATAGTGAGTTCATTGTGCTTCAAACGTGACTCCTGGCAGGAGACACACTCACTCTACTATAAGTACAGCAGATTAGGAGCAACAGAGACCTCCAGTGTCTGAGGAGAGCAGTAGGTCATAGTGAGTTCATTGTGCTTCAAACGTGACACCTGTGAGGAAACACACTCACTCTACTATAAGAACAGCAGATTAGGAGCAAGAGAGACCTCCAGTGTCTGAGGACAGCAGTAGGTGATAGTGAGTTCATTGTGCTTCAAACGTGACTCCTGTGAGGAAACACACTCACTTTACTATAGGAGCAGGAGATTAGGAGCAAGAAACACCTCCAGCGTCTGAAGACAGCAGTAGGTCATAGTGAGTTCATTGTGCTTCAAATGTGACTCCTCTGAGGGGACACACTCACTTTAGTACAAGTACAAGAGATTAGGAGCAAGAGCGACTGCCAGTGTCTGAGGAGAGCAGTAGGTCATAGTGAGTTCATTGTGCTTCTAACGTGACTCCTGTGAGGAAACACACTCATTCTACTATAAGAACAGGAGATTAGGAGCAAGAGAGACCTCCAGTATCTGAGGACAGCAGAAGGTCATAGTGAGTTAATTGTCCCTCAAACGTGACTCCTGTGAGGAGACACACTCACACTACTATAAGAACAGGAGATTAGGAGAAAGAGAGACCTCCAATGTCTGAGGACAGCAGTAGGTCATAGTGAGTTCATTGTGCTTCAAACGTGACTCCTGTGGGAAACACACTCACTTTACTATAAGAGCAGGAGATTAGGAGCAAGAAACACCTCCAGTGTCAGAGGACAGCAGGAGGTCATAGTGAGTTCATTGTGCTTCAAACGTGACTCCTGTGGGGAGACACACTCAATTTAGTACAAGTACAGGAGATTAGGAGCAAGAGAGACCTCCAGTGTCTGAGGACAGCAGTAGGTCATAGTGAGTTCATTGTGCTTCAAATGTGACTACTGTGAGGAGACACGCTCACTGTACTATAAGAACAGGAGATTAGGAACCAGAGAGACTGCCAGTGTCTAAAGAGAGCAGTAGGTCATAGTGAGTTCATTGTGCTTCAAACGTGACTTCTGTGAGGAAACACACTCACTTTAGTACCAGTACAGGAGATTAGGAGCAACAGAGACCTCAAGTGTCTGAGGACAGCAGTAGGTCACAGTGAGTTCATTGTGCTTCAAACGTGACTCCTGTGAAGGGACACACTCACTCTACTATTAGAAAAGGAGATTAGGAGCAAGAGTGACCTCCAGTGTCTGAGGACAGCTGTAGGTCATAGTGAGTTTATTGTGCTTCAAGCGTGACTCCTGTGAAGGGACACACTCACTCTACCACAAGTACAGGAGATTAGGAGCAACAGAGACCTCCAGTTTCTGAGGAAAGCAGTAGGTGATCGTGAGTTCATTTTGCTTCAAACGTGACTCCTGTGAGGAAACACACTCACTCTACTATAAGATCAAGAGATTAGGAGCAAGAGAGACCTCCAGTATATGAGGACAGCAGTAGGTCATAGTGAGTTCATTGTGCTTCAAACGTGACTCCTGTGAGGAAACACACTCACTCTACTACAAGTACAGGAGATTAGGAGCAAGAGAGACCTCCAGTGTCTGAGGACAGCAGTAGGTCATAGTGAGTTCATTGTGCTTCAAACGTAACTCCTGTGAGGGAACACACTCACTTTATTATAAGAACAGGAGATTAGGAGCAAGAGAGACCTCCAGTGTCTGAGGACAGCAGTAGGTCACAGTGAGTTCATTGTGCTCCAAACGTGACTCCTGTGAGGAAACACACTCACTTTACTACAAGTACAGGAGATTAGGAGCAACAGAGGCCTCCAGTGTCTGAGGACAGCAGTAGGTCATAGTGAGTTCATTGTGCTTCAAACGTGACTCCTGTGATGAGACACACTCACTTTAGTACAAGTACAGGAGATTAGGAGCAAGAGAGACCTCCAGTGTCTGAGGACAGCAGTAGGTCATAGTGAGTTCATTGTGCTTCAAAAGTGACTCCTATGAGGAGACACACTCACTCTAATATAAGAATAGGAGATTAGGAGCAAGAGAGACCTCCAGTGTGTGAGGACAGCAGTAGGTCATAGTGAGTTCATTGTGCTTCAAACGTAACTCCTGTGAGGGAACACACTCACTTTATTATAAGAACAGGAGATAAGGAGCAAGAGAGACCTCCAGTGTCTGAGGACAGCAGTAGGTCACAGTGAGTTCATTGTGCTCCAAACGTGACTCCTGTGAGGAAACACACTCACTTTACTACAAGTACAGGAGATTAGGAGCAACAGAGACCTCCAGTGTCTGAGGACAGCAGTAGGTCATAGTGAGTTCATTGTGCCTCAAACGTGACTCCTGTGATGAGACACACTCACTTTAGTACAAGTACAGGAGATTAGGAGAAAGAGAGACCTCCAGTGTCTGAGTACAGCAGTAGGTCAGAGTGAGTTCATTGTGCTTCAAACGTGACTCCTGTGAGGAAACACACTCACTCTAATATAAGAATAGGAGATTAGGAGCAAGAGAGACCTCCAGTGTCTGAGGACAGCAGTAGGTCATAGTGAGTTCATTGTGCTTCAAACGTGACTCCTGTGAGGAGACACACTCACTCTAATATAAGAATAGGAGATTAGGAGCAAGAGAGACCTCCAGTGTCTGAGGACAGCAGTAGGTCATAGTGAGTTCATTGTGCTTCAAACGTGACTCCTGTGAGGAAACACACTCACTCTACTATAAGAAAAGGAGATTAGGAGCAAGAGAAACCTCCAGTGTCTGAGGACAGCAGTAGGTCATAGTGAGTTCATCGTGCTTCAAACGTGACTCCTGTGAGGAAACACAAAAAAAAAAATTGAGATTTATTTATGGACGCTCTTTAACTACTATGGTTCTTAGCGTCCCATTCTATATTGGGCGTGAAACACCTGTAATTTTGCTCAGAGGCCTCTTTATCAGGCTTGAGGTTCTTTTACGTGCCGTAAATCTACGACACGGGACCACCGGCTTTACTTCCCTTCCGAAGGAAGCCGTGCTAACGATTTTTACGCCCGAAAAAATCCATCGCCCTCCGCCAGGATTGAACCCGCGACCTTGGGAACTAGAGGCTAGCACGGTACCACTAGTCCACGGAGGACGACAAGAGGAAACACACTCACTCTAATATAAGAATAGGAGATTAGGAGCAAGAGAGACCTCCAGTGTCTGAGGACAGCAGTAGGTCATAGTGAGTTCATTGTGCTTCAAACGTGACTCCTGTGAGGAGACACAATCACTCTAATATAAGAATAGGAGATTAGGAGCAAGAGAGACCTCCAGTGTCTGAGGACAGCAGTAGGTCATAGTGAGTTCATTGTGCTTCAAACGTAACTCCTGTGAGGAGACACACTCACTCTAATATAAGAATAGGAGATTAGGAGCAAGAGAGACCTCCAGTGTCTGAGGACAGCAGTAGGTCATAGTGAGTTCATTGTGCTTCAAACGTAACTCCTGTGAGGGAACACACTCACTTTATTATAAGAACAGGAGATTAGGAGCAAGAGAGACCTCCAGTGTCTGAGGACAGCAGTAGGTCACAGTGAGTTCATTGTGCTTCAAACGTAACTCCTGTGAGGAAACACACTCACTTTATTATAAGAACAGGAGATTAGGAGCAAGAGAGACCTCAAGTGTCTGAGGAGAGCAGTGGGTCATAGTGAGTTCATTGTGCTTCAAACGTAACTCCTGTGAGGGAACACACTCACTTTACTATAAGAAAAGGAGATTAGGAGCAAGAGAGACCTCAAGTGTCTGAGGAGAGCAGTGGGTCATAGTGAGTTCATTGTGCTTCAAAAGTAACTCCTGTGAGGGAACACACTCACTTTATTATAAGAACAGGAGATTAGGAGCAAGAGAGACCTCAAGTGTCTGAGGACAGCAGTAGGTCATAGTGAGTTCATTGTGCTTCAAACGTAACTCCTGTGAGGGAACACACTCACTTTATTATAAGAACAGGAGATTAGGAGCAAGAGAGACCTCCAGTGTCTGAGGACAGCAGTAGGTCATAGTGAGTTCATTGTGCTTCAAACGTGACTCCTGTGAGGAAACACACTCACTTTACTACAAGTACAGGAGATTAGGAGCAACAGAGACCTCCAGTGTCTGAGGACAGCAGTAGGTCATAGTGAGTTCATTGTGCCTCAAACGTGACTCCTGTGAGGAGACACACTCACTTTAGTACAAGTACAGGAGATTAGGAGAAAGAGAGACCTCCAGTGTCTGAGGACAGCAGTAGGTTAGAGTGAGTTCATTGTGCTTCAAACGTGATTCCTGTGAGGAAACACACTCACTCTACTATAAGAACAGGAGATTAGGAGCAAGAAACACCTCCAGTGTCTGAGGACAGCAGTAGGTCATAGTGAGTTCATTGTGCTTCAAACGTGACTCCTGTGAGGAGACACACTCACTCTACTATAAGAACAGCAGATTAGGAGCAAGAGAGACCTCCAGTGTCTGAGGACAGCAGTAGGTCATAGTGAGTTCATTGTGCTTCAAACGTAACTCCTGTGAGGAAACACACTCACTTTATTATAAGAACAGGAGATTAGGAGCAAGAGAGACCTCCAATGTCTGAGGACAGCAGTAGGTCATAGTGAGTTCATTGTGCTTCAAACGTAACTCCTGTGAGGAAACACACTCACTTTATTATAAGAAAAGGAGATTAGGAGCAAGAGAGACCTCCAATGTCTGCGGACAGCAGTAGGTCATAGTGAGTTCATTTTGATTCAAACGTGACTCCTGTGAGGAAACACACTCACTCTACTATAAGAACAGGAGATTAGGAGCAAGAGAAACCTCCAGTGTCTGAGGACAGCAGTAGGTCATAGTGAGTTCATTGTGCTTCAAACGTGACTCCTGTGAGGGGACACACTTACTTTAGTACAAGTACAGGAGAGTAGGAGCAAGAGAGACTGCCAGTGTCTAAGGAGAGCAGTAGGTCACAGTGAGTTCACTGTGCTTCAAACGTAACGTCTGTGAGGAAACACAGTCACTTTACTACAAGTACAGGAGATTAGGAGCAAGAGAGACCTCCAGTGTCTGAGGACAGCAGTAGGTCATAGTGAGTTCATCCTGCTTCAAATGTGACTCCTGTGAGGAGACACACTCACTTTGCTATAAGAACAGGAGATTAGGAGCAAGAGAGACCTCCAGTGTCTGAGGACAGCAGTAGGTCATAGTGGGTTCATTGTGCTTCAAATGTGACTCCTGTGAGGGGACACACTCAGTTTAGTACAAGTACAGGAGATTAGGAGCAAGAGAGACCTCCAGTATCTGAGGACAGCAGAAGGTCATAGTGAGTTCATTGTCCTTCAAACGTGACTCCTGTGAGGAGACACACTCACACTACTATAAGAACAGGAGATTAGGAGAAAGAGAGACCTCCAATGTCTGAGGACAGCAGTAGGTCATAGTGAGTTCATTGTGCTTCAAATGTGAGTCCTGTGAGGAGACACGCTCACTCTACTATAAGAATAGGAGATTAGGAGCAAGAGAGACCTCCAGTACATGAGGACAGCAGTAGGTCATAGTGACTTCATTGTGCCTCAAACGTGACTCCTGTGAGGAGACACACTCACTCTACTACAAGTACAGGAGATTAGGAGCAAGAGAGACCTCCAGTGTCTGAGGACAGCAGTGGGTGATAGTGAGTTCATTTTGCTTCAAACGTGACTCCTGTGAGGAAACACACTCACTCTACTACAAGTACAGGAGATTGGGAGCAAGAGAGACCTCCAGTGTCTCAGGACAGCAGTAGGTCATAGCGAGTTCATTGTGCTTCAAACGTAACTCCTGTGAGGGAACACACTCACTTTATTATAAGAACAGGAGATTAGGAGCAAGAGAGACCTCAAGTGTCTGAGGACAGCAGTGGGTCATAGTGAGTTCATTGTGGTTCAAACGTAACTCCTGTGAGGGAACACACTCACTTTATTATAAGAACAGGAGATAAGGAGCAAGAGAGACCTCAAGTGTCTGAGGAGAGCAGTGGGTCATAGTGAGTTCATTGTGCTTCAAACGTAACTCCTGTGAGGGAACACAGTCACTTTATTATAAGAACAGGAGATTAGGAGCAACAGAGACCTCCAGTGTCTGAGGACAGCAGTAGGTTATAGTGAGTTCATTGTGCCTCAAACGTGACTCCTGTGAGGAGACACACTCACTTTAGTACAAGTACAGGAGATTAGGAGAAAGAGAGACCTCCAGTGTCTGAGGACAGCAGTAGGTTAGAGTGAGTTCATTGTGCTTCAAACGTGACTCCTGTGAGGAAACACACTCACTCTACTATAAGAACAGGAGATTAGGAGCAAGAAACACCTCCAGTGTCTGAGGACAGCAGTAGGTCATAGTGAGTTCACTGTGCTTCAAACGTGACTCCTGTGAGGAAGCACACTCACTCTACTATAAGAACAGGAGATTAGGAGCAAGAAACACCTCCAGTGTCTGAGGACAGCAGTAGGTCATAGTGAGTTCGTTGTGCTTCAAACGTGACTCCTGTGAGGAAACACACTCACTTTATTATAAGAACAGGAGATTAGGAGCAAGAGAGACCTCCAGGGTCTGAGGACAGCAGTAGGTCATAGTGAGTTCATTGTGCTGCTAACGAGACCCCCGTGAGGAAACACACTCACTCTACTATAAGAACAGGAGAATACGAGCAAGAGAGACCTCCAGTGTCTGAGGACAGCAGTAGGTCATAGTGAGTTCATTGTGCCTCAAACGTGACTCCTGTGAGGAAATACACTCACTCTACTACAAGTAGAGCAGATTAGCAGCAAGAGAGACCTCCAGTGTCTGAGGACAGCAGTAGGTCATAGTGAGTTCATTGTGCTTCAAACGTGACTCCTGTGAGGGGACACACTCACTTTAGTACAAGTACAGGAGAGTAGGAGCAAGAGAGACTGCCAGTGTCTAAGGAGAGCAGTAGGTCACAGTGAGTTCACTGTGCTTCAATCGTAACGTCTGTGAGGAAACACAGTCACTTTACTACAAGTACAGGAGATTAGGAGCAAGAGAGACCTCCAGTGTCTGAGGACAGCAGTAGGTCATAGTGAGTTCATCCTGCTTCAAATGTGACTCCTGTGAGGAGACACACTCATTTTGCTATAAGAACAGGAGATTAGGAGCAAGAGAGACCTCCAGTGTCTGAGGACAGCAGTAGGTCATAATGAGCTCATCGTGCTTCAAATGTGACTCCTGTGAGGAGACACACTCACTTTACTATAAGAACAGGAGATTAGGAGCAAGAGAGACCTCCAGTGTCTGAGGACAGCAGTAGGTCATAATGAGTTCATCGTGCTTCAAATGTGACTCCTGTGAGGAGACACACTCACTTTACTATCAGAACAGGAGATTAGGAGCAAGGGAGACCTCCAGTGTCTGAGGACAGCAGTAGGTCATAGTGAGTTCATCGTGCTTCATATGTGACTCCTGTGAAGTGACACACTCACTCTACTATAAGAATATGAGATTAGGAGCTAGAGAGACTGCCAGTGTCTGAGGAGAGCAGTAGGTCACAGTGAGTTCACTGTGCTTCAAACGTGACTCCTGTGAGGAGACACACTCACTCTACTATAAGAACAGGAGATTAGGAGCAAGAGAGACCTCCAGTATCTGAGGACAGCGGTAGGTCATAGTGAGTTCATTGTGCCTCAAACGTGACCCCTGTGAGGAGACACACTCTCTTTATTATAAGAACAGGAGATTAGGAACAAGAGAGACCTCCAGTGTCTGAGGACAGCAGTAGGTCATAGTGAGTTCCTTGTGCTTCAAACGTGACTCCTGTGAGGAAACACACTCACTCTACTATAAGAACAGGAGATTAGGAGCAAGAGAGACCTCCAATGTCTGAGGACAGCAGGAGGGCATAGTGAGTTCATTGTGCTTCAAACGTGACTCCTGTGAAGGGACACACTCACTTTACTACAAGTACAGGAGATTAGGAGCAAGAGAGACCTCCAATGTCTGAGGACAGCAGTAGGTCATAGTGAGTTCATTGTGCTTCAAACGTGACTCCTGTGAGGAAACACACTCACTTACTATAAGAACAGGAGATTAGGAGCAAGAGAGACCTCCAATGTCTGAGGACAGTAGTAGGTCATAGTGAGTTCATTTTGATTCAAACGTGACTCCTGTGAGAAAACACTCTCACTTTACTACAAGTACAGGAGATTAGGACCAAGAGAGACCTCCAATGTCTGAGGACAGCAGTAGGTCATAGTGAGTTCATTTTGATTCAAACGTGACTCCTGTGAGGAAACACACTCAGTTTACTATAAGAACAGGAGATTAGGAGCAAGAGAGACCTCCAATGTCTGAGGACAGCAGTAGGTCATAGTGAGTTCATTGTGCTTCAAACGTGACTCCTGTGAGGAAACACACTCACTTTACTACAAGTACAGGAGATTAGGAGCAACAGAGACCTCCAGTGTCTGAGGACAGCAGTAGGTCATAGTGAGTTCATTGTGCCTCAAACGTGACTCCTGTGAGGAGACACACTCACTTTAGTACAAGTACAGGAGATTAGGAGAAAGAGAGACCTCCAGTGTCTGAGGACAGCAGTAGGTTAGAGTGAGTTCATTGTGCTTCAAACGTGATTCCTGTGAGGAAACACACTCACTCTACTATAAGAACAGGAGATTAGGAGCAAGAAACACCTCCAGTGTCTGAGGACAGCAGTAGGTCATAGTGAGTTCATTGTGCTTCAAACGTGACTCCTGTGAGGAGACACACTCACTCTACTATAAGAACAGCAGATTAGGAGATAGAGAGACCTCCAATGTCTGAGGACAGCAGTAGGTCATAGTGAGTTCATTGTGCTTCAAATGTGACTCCTGTGAGGAGACACGCTCACTCTACTATAAGAATAGGAGATTAGGAGCAAGAGAGACTGCCAGTGTCTAAGGAGAGCAGTAGGTCATAGTGAGTTCATTGTGCTTCAAACGTGACTTCTGTGAGGAATCACACTCACTTTAGTAAAGTACAGGAGATTAGGAGCAACAGAGACCTCCAGGTTCTGAGGAGAGCAGTAGGTGATAGTGAGTTCATTGTGCTTCAAACGTGACTCCTGTGAGGAAACACACTCAATTTACTACAAGTACAGGAGATTAGGAGCAAGAGAGACCTCCAGTGTTTGAGGACAGCAGTAGGTCATAGTGAGTTCATTTTGATTCAAACGTGACTCCTGTGAGGAAACACACTCACTCTAATATAAGAACAGGAGATTAGGAGCAAGAGAGACCTCCAGTATCTGAGGACAGCAGAAGGTCATAGTGAGTTCATTGTCCCTCAAACGTGACTCCTGTGAGGAGACACACTCACACTACTATAAGAACAGGAGATTAGGAGAAAGAGAGACCTCCAATGTCTGAGGACAGCAGTAGGTCATAGTGAGTTCATTGTGCTTCAAACGTGCCTCCTGTGAGGAAACACACTCACTTCACTATAAGAACAGGAGATTAGGAGCATGAAACACCTCCAGTGTCAGAGGACAGCAGGAGGTCATAGTGAGTTCATTGTGCTTCAAACGTGACTCCTGTGAGGAGACACACTCAATTTAGTACAAGTACAGGAGATTAGGAGCAAGAGAGACCTCCAGTGTCTGAGGACAGCAGTAGGTCATAGTGAGTTCATTGTGCTTCAAATGTGACTCCTGTGAGGAGACACGCTCACTGTACTACCAGAACAGGAGATTAGGAGCAAGAGAGACTGCCAGTGTCTAACGAGAGCAGTAGGTCATAGTGAGTTCATTGTGCTTCAAACGTGACTTCTGTGAGGAAACACACTCACTTTAGTACAAGTACAGGAGATTAGGAGCAACAGAGACCTCCAGTGTCTGAGGACAGCAGTAGGTCATAGTGAGTTCATTGTGCCTCAAACGTGACCCCTGTGAGGAGACACACTCACTCTATTATAAGAACAGGAGATTAGGAACAAGAGAGACCTCCAGTGTCTGAGGACAGCAGTAGGTCATAGTGAGTTCCATGTGCTTCAAACGTGACTCCTGTGAGGAAACACACTCACTCTACTATAAGAACAGGAGATTAGGAGCAAGAGATACCTCCAATGTCTGAGGACAGCAGGAGGGCATAGTGAGTTCATTGTGCTTCAAACGTGACTCCTGTGAAGGGACACACTCACTTTACTACAAGTACAGGAGATTAGGAGCAAGAGAGACCTCCAATGTCTGAGGACAGCAGTAGGTCATAGTGAGTTCATTGTGCTTCAAACGTGACTCCTGTGAGGAAACACACTCACTTTACTATAAGAACAGGAGATTAGGAGCAAGACAGACCTCCAATGTCTGAGGACAGCAGTAGGTCATAGTGAGTTCATTTTGATTCAAACGTGACTCCTGTGAGAAAACACTCTCACTTTACTACAAGTACAAGAGATTAGGAGCAAGAGAGACCTCCAATGTCTGAGGACAGCAGTAGGTCATAGTGAGTTCATTTTGATTCAAACGTGACTCCTGTGAGGAAACACACTCACTTTACTATAAGAACAGGAGATTAGGAGCAAGAGAGACTGCCAGTGTCTGAGGACAGCAGTAGGTCATAGTGAGTTCATTTTGATTCAAACGTGACTCCTGTGAGGAAACACACTCACTTTACTATAAGAACAGGAGATTAGGAGCAAGAGAGACCTCCAATGTCTGAGGACAGCAGTAGGTCATAGTGAGTTCATTTTGATTCAAACGTGACTCCTGTGAGGAAACACACTCACTCTACTATAAGAACAGGAGATTAGGAGCAAGAGAGACCTCCAATGTCTGAGGACAGCAGGAGGGCATAGTGAGTTCATTGTGCTTCAAACGTGACTCCTGTGAGGAAACACACTCACTTTAGTACAAGTACAGGAGATTAGGAGCAAGAGAGACCTCCAGTGTCTGAGGACAGCAGTAGGTCATAGTGAGTTCATTGTGCTTCAAACGTGACTCCTGTGAGGAGACACATTCACTCTACTATAAGAACAGCAGATTAGGAGCAAGAGAGACCTCCAGTGTCTGAGGACAGCAGTAGGTCATAGTGAGTTCATTGTGCTTCAAACGTAACTCCTGTGAGGAAACAAACTCACTTTATTATAAGAACAGGAGATTAGGAGCAAGAGAGACCTCCAATGTCTGAGGACAGCAGTAGGTCATAGTGAGTTCATTGTGCTTCAAACGTAACTCCTGTGAGGAAACACACTCACTTTATTATAAGAAAAGGAGATTAGGAGCAAGAGAGACCTCCAATGTCTGAGGACAGCAGTAGGTCATAGTGAGTTCATTTTGATTCAAACGTGACTCCTGTGAGGAAACACACTCACTCTACTATAAGAACAGGAGATTAGGAGCAAGAGAATCCTCCAGTGTCTGAGGACAGCAGTAGGTGATAGTGAGTTCATTTTGCTTCAAACGTGACTCCTGTGAGGAGACACACTCACTCTACTATAAGAACAGCAGATTAGGAGCAAGAGCGACCTCCAGTGTCTGAGGACAGCAGTAGGTCATAGTGAGTTCATTGTGCTTCAAACGTAACTCCTGTGAGGGAACACACTCACTTTATTATAAGAACAGGAGATTAGGAGCAAGAGAGACCTCAAGTGTCTGAGGACAGCAGTAGGTCATAGTGAGTTCATTGTGCTTCAAACGTAACTCCTGTGAGGGAACACACTCACTTTATTATAAGAACAGGAGATTAGGAGCAAGAGAAACCTCAAGTGTCTGAGGAGAGCAGTGGGTCATAGTGAGTTCATTGTGCTTCAAACGTAACTCCTGTGAGGGAACACACTCACTTTATTATAAGAACAGGAGATTAGGAGCAAGAGAGACCTCAAGTGTCTGAGGAGAGCAGTGGGTCATAGTGAGTTCATTGTGCTTCAAACGTAACTCCTGTGAGGGAACACACTCACTTTATTATAAGAACAGGAGATTAGGAGCAACAGAGACCTCCAGTGTCTGAGGACAGCAGTAGGTCATAGTGAGTTCATTGTGCCTCAAACGTGACTCCTGTGAGGAGACACACTCACTTTAGTACAAGTACAGGAGATTAGGAGAAAGAGAGACCTCCAGTGTCTGAGGACAGCAGTAGGTTAGAGTGAGTTCATTGTGCTTCAAACGTGACTCCTGTGAGGAAACACACTCACTCTACTATAAGAACAGGAGATTAGGAGCAAGAAACACCTCCAGTGTCTGAGGACAGCAGTAGGTCATAGTGAGTTCATTGTGCTTCAAACGTGACTCCTGTGAGGAAACACACTCACTCTGCTATAAGAACAGGAGATTAGGAGCAAGAAACACCTCCAGTGTCTGAGGACAGCAGTAGGTCATAGTGAGTTCATTGTGCTTCAAACGTGACTCCTGT
The DNA here is from genome assembly GCA_030765065.1 of Deroplatys truncata. Lineage (NCBI taxonomy): Eukaryota > Metazoa > Arthropoda > Insecta > Mantodea > Mantidae > Deroplatys > Deroplatys truncata. The sequence goes on from JAUKNL010000059.1 coordinate 245,992, forward strand.
GAGGAAACACACTCACTTTATTATAAGAACAGGAGATTAGGAGCAAGAGAGACCTCCAGTGTCTGAGGACAGCAGTAGGTCATAGTGAGTTCATTGTGCTTCTAACGTGACCCCTGTGAGGAAACACACTCACTTTAGTACAAGTACAGGAGATTAGGAGCAAGAGAGACCTCCAGTGTCTGAGGAGATCAGTAGGTAATAGTGAGTTCATTGTGCCTCAAACGTGACTCCTGTGAGGAAACACACTCACTCTACTATAAGAACAGGAGAATACGAGCAAGAGAGGCCTCCAGTGTCTGAGGACAGCAGTAGGTCATAGTGAGTTCATTGTGCCTCAAACGTGACTCCTGTGAGGAAATACACTCACTCTACTACAAGTAGAGCAGATTAGCAGCAAGAGAGACCTCCAGTGTCTGAGAACAGCAGTAGGTCATAGTGAGTTCATTGTGCTTCAAACGTGACTCCTGTGAGGGGACACACTCACTTTAGTACAAGTACAGGAGAGTAGGAGCAAGAGAGACTGCCAGTGTCTAAGGAGAGCAGTAGGTCACAGTGAGTTCACTGTGCTTCAAACGTAACGTCTGTGAGGAAACACAGTCACTTTACTACAAGTACAGGAGATTAGGAGCAAGAGAGACCTCCAGTGTCTGAGGACAGCAGTAGGTCATAGTGAGTTCATCCTGCTTCAAATGTGACTCCTGTGAGGAGACACACTCACTTTGCTATAAGAACAGGAGATTAGGAGCAAGAGAGACCTCCAGTGTCTGAGGACAGCAGTAGGTCATAATGAGCTCATCGTGCTTCAAATGTGACTCCTGTGAGGAGACACACTCACTTTACTATAAGAACAGGATATTAGGAGCAAGAGAGACCTCCAGTGTCTGAGGACAGCAGTAGGTCATAATGAGTTCATCGTGCTTCAAATGTGACTCCTGTGAGGAGACACACTCACTTTACTATCAGAACAGGAGATTAGGAGCAAGAGAGACCTCCAGTGTCTGAGGACAGCAGTAGGTCATAGTGAGTTCATCGTGCTTCATATGTGACTCCTGTGAAGTGACACACTCACTCTACTATAAGAATATGAGATTAGGAGCTAGAGAGACTGCCAGTGTCTGAGGAGAGCAGTAGGTCACAGTGAGTTCACTGTGCTTCAAACGTGACTCCTGTGAGGAGACACACTCACTCTACTATAAGAACAGGAGATTAGGAGCAAGAGAGACCTCCAGTATCTGAGGACAGCAGTAGGTCATAGTGAGTTCATTGTGCCTCAAACGTGACCCCTGTGAGGAGACACACTCTCTTTATTATAAGAACAGGAGATTAGGAACAAGAGAGACCTCCAGTGTCTGAGGACAGCAGTAGGTCATAGTGAGTTCCTTGTGCTTCAAACGTGACTCCTGTGAGAAAACACACTCACTCTAATATAAGAACAGGAGATTAGGAGCAAGAGAGACCTCCAATGTCTGAGGACAGCAGGAGGGCATAGTGAGTTCATTGTGCTTCAAACGGGACTCCTGTGAAGGGACACACTCACTTTACTACAAGTACAGGAGATTAGGAGCAAGAGAGACCTCCAATGTCTGAGGACAGCAGTAGGTCATAGTGAGTTCATTGTGCTTCAAACGTGACTCCTGTGAGGAAACACACTCACTTACTATAAGAACAGGAGATTAGGAGCAAGAGAGACCTCCAATGTCTGAGGACAGCAGTAGGTCATAGTGAGTTCATTTTGATTCAAACGTGACTCCTGTGAGGAAACACACTCATTCTACTATAAGAACAGGAGATTAGGAGCAAGAGAGACCTCCAGTATCTGAGGACAGCAGAAGGTCATAGTGAGTTAATTGTCCCTCAAACGTGACTCCTGTGAGGAGACACACTCACACTACTATAAGAACAGGAGATTAGGAGAAAGAGAGACCTCCAATGTCTGAGGACAGCAGTAGGTCATAGTGAGTTCATTGTGCTTCAAACGTGACTCCTGTGGGAAACACACTCACTTTACTATAAGAGCAGGAGATTAGGAGCAAGAAACACCTCCAGTGTCAGAGGACAGCAGGAGGTCATAGTGAGTTCATTGTGCTTCAAACGTGACTCCTGTGGGGAGACACACTCAATTTAGTACAAGTACAGGAGATTAGGAGCAAGAGAGACCTCCAGTGTCTGAGGACAGCAGTAGGTCATAGTGAGTTCATTGTGCTTCAAATGTGACTACTGTGAGGAGACACGCTCACTGTACTATAAGAACAGGAGATTAGGAACCAGAGAGACTGCCAGTGTCTAAAGAGAGCAGTAGGTCATAGTGAGTTCATTGTGCTTCAAACGTGACTTCTGTGAGGAAACACACTCACTTTAGTACCAGTACAGGAGATTAGGAGCAACAGAGACCTCAAGTGTCTGAGGACAGCAGTAGGTCACAGTGAGTTCATTGTGCTTCAAACGTGACTCCTGTGAAGGGACACACTCACTCTACTATTAGAAAAGGAGATTAGGAGCAAGAGTGACCTCCAGTGTCTGAGGACAGCTGTAGGTCATAGTGAGTTTATTGTGCTTCAAGCGTGACTCCTGTGAAGGGACACACTCACTCTACCACAAGTACAGGAGATTAGGAGCAACAGAGACCTCCAGTTTCTGAGGAAAGCAGTAGGTGATCGTGAGTTCATTTTGCTTCAAACGTGACTCCTGTGAGGAAACACACTCACTCTACTATAAGATCAAGAGATTAGGAGCAAGAGAGACCTCCAGTATATGAGGACAGCAGTAGGTCATAGTGAGTTCATTGTGCTTCAAACGTGACTCCTGTGAGGAAACACACTCACTCTACTACAAGTACAGGAGATTAGGAGCAAGAGAGACCTCCAGTGTCTGAGGACAGCAGTAGGTCATAGTGAGTTCATTGTGCTTCAAACGTAACTCCTGTGAGGGAACACACTCACTTTATTATAAGAACAGGAGATTAGGAGCAAGAGAGACCTCCAGTGTCTGAGGACAGCAGTAGGTCACAGTGAGTTCATTGTGCTCCAAACGTGACTCCTGTGAGGAAACACACTCACTTTACTACAAGTACAGGAGATTAGGAGCAACAGAGGCCTCCAGTGTCTGAGGACAGCAGTAGGTCATAGTGAGTTCATTGTGCTTCAAACGTGACTCCTGTGATGAGACACACTCACTTTAGTACAAGTACAGGAGATTAGGAGCAAGAGAGACCTCCAGTGTCTGAGGACAGCAGTAGGTCATAGTGAGTTCATTGTGCTTCAAAAGTGACTCCTATGAGGAGACACACTCACTCTAATATAAGAATAGGAGATTAGGAGCAAGAGAGACCTCCAGTGTGTGAGGACAGCAGTAGGTCATAGTGAGTTCATTGTGCTTCAAACGTAACTCCTGTGAGGGAACACACTCACTTTATTATAAGAACAGGAGATAAGGAGCAAGAGAGACCTCCAGTGTCTGAGGACAGCAGTAGGTCACAGTGAGTTCATTGTGCTCCAAACGTGACTCCTGTGAGGAAACACACTCACTTTACTACAAGTACAGGAGATTAGGAGCAACAGAGACCTCCAGTGTCTGAGGACAGCAGTAGGTCATAGTGAGTTCATTGTGCCTCAAACGTGACTCCTGTGATGAGACACACTCACTTTAGTACAAGTACAGGAGATTAGGAGAAAGAGAGACCTCCAGTGTCTGAGTACAGCAGTAGGTCAGAGTGAGTTCATTGTGCTTCAAACGTGACTCCTGTGAGGAAACACACTCACTCTAATATAAGAATAGGAGATTAGGAGCAAGAGAGACCTCCAGTGTCTGAGGACAGCAGTAGGTCATAGTGAGTTCATTGTGCTTCAAACGTGACTCCTGTGAGGAGACACACTCACTCTAATATAAGAATAGGAGATTAGGAGCAAGAGAGACCTCCAGTGTCTGAGGACAGCAGTAGGTCATAGTGAGTTCATTGTGCTTCAAACGTGACTCCTGTGAGGAAACACACTCACTCTACTATAAGAACAGGAGATTAGGAGCAAGAGAGACCTCCAGTGTCTGAGGACAGCAGTAGGTCATAGTGAGTTCATCGTGCTTCAAACGTGACTCCTGTGAGGAAACACAAAAAAAAAATTGAGTTTTATTTATGGACGCTCTTTAACTACTATGGTTCTTAGCGTCCCATTCTATATTGGGCGTGAAACACCTGTAATTTTGCTCAGAGGCCTCTTTATCAGGCTTGAGGTTCTTTTACGTGCCGTAAATCTACGACACGGGACCACCGGCTTTACTTCCCTTCCGAAGGAAGCCGTGCTAACGATTTTTACGCCCGAAAAAATCCATCGCCCTCCGCCAGGATTGAACCCGCGACCTTGGGAACTAGAGGCTAGCACGGTACCACTAGTCCACGGAGGACGACAAGAGGAAACACACTCACTCTAATATAAGAATAGGAGATTAGGAGCAAGAGAGACCTCCAGTGTCTGAGGACAGCAGTAGGTCATAGTGAGTTCATTGTGCTTCAAACGTGACTCCTGTGAGGAGACACAATCACTCTAATATAAGAATAGGAGATTAGGAGCAAGAGAGACCTCCAGTGTCTGAGGACAGCAGTAGGTCATAGTGAGTTCATTGTGCTTCAAACGTAACTCCTGTGAGGAGACACACTCACTCTAATATAAGAATAGGAGATTAGGAGCAAGAGAGACCTCCAGTGTCTGAGGACAGCAGTAGGTCATAGTGAGTTCATTGTGCTTCAAACGTAACTCCTGTGAGGGAACACACTCACTTTATTATAAGAACAGGAGATTAGGAGCAAGAGAGACCTCCAGTGTCTGAGGACAGCAGTAGGTCACAGTGAGTTCATTGTGCTTCAAACGTAACTCCTGTGAGGAAACACACTCACTTTATTATAAGAACAGGAGATTAGGAGCAAGAGAGACCTCAAGTGTCTGAGGAGAGCAGTGGGTCATAGTGAGTTCATTGTGCTTCAAACGTAACTCCTGTGAGGGAACACACTCACTTTACTATAAGAAAAGGAGATTAGGAGCAAGAGAGACCTCAAGTGTCTGAGGAGAGCAGTGGGTCATAGTGAGTTCATTGTGCTTCAAAAGTAACTCCTGTGAGGGAACACACTCACTTTATTATAAGAACAGGAGATTAGGAGCAAGAGAGACCTCAAGTGTCTGAGGACAGCAGTAGGTCATAGTGAGTTCATTGTGCTTCAAACGTAACTCCTGTGAGGGAACACACTCACTTTATTATAAGAACAGGAGATTAGGAGCAAGAGAGACCTCCAGTGTCTGAGGACAGCAGTAGGTCATAGTGAGTTCATTGTGCTTCAAACGTGACTCCTGTGAGGAAACACACTCACTTTACTACAAGTACAGGAGATTAGGAGCAACAGAGACCTCCAGTGTCTGAGGACAGCAGTAGGTCATAGTGAGTTCATTGTGCCTCAAACGTGACTCCTGTGAGGAGACACACTCACTTTAGTACAAGTACAGGAGATTAGGAGAAAGAGAGACCTCCAGTGTCTGAGGACAGCAGTAGGTTAGAGTGAGTTCATTGTGCTTCAAACGTGATTCCTGTGAGGAAACACACTCACTCTACTATAAGAACAGGAGATTAGGAGCAAGAAACACCTCCAGTGTCTGAGGACAGCAGTAGGTCATAGTGAGTTCATTGTGCTTCAAACGTGACTCCTGTGAGGAGACACACTCACTCTACTATAAGAACAGCAGATTAGGAGCAAGAGAGACCTCCAGTGTCTGAGGACAGCAGTAGGTCATAGTGAGTTCATTGTGCTTCAAACGTAACTCCTGTGAGGAAACACACTCACTTTATTATAAGAACAGGAGATTAGGAGCAAGAGAGACCTCCAATGTCTGAGGACAGCAGTAGGTCATAGTGAGTTCATTGTGCTTCAAACGTAACTCCTGTGAGGAAACACACTCACTTTATTATAAGAAAAGGAGATTAGGAGCAAGAGAGACCTCCAATGTCTGCGGACAGCAGTAGGTCATAGTGAGTTCATTTTGATTCAAACGTGACTCCTGTGAGGAAACACACTCACTCTACTATAAGAACAGGAGATTAGGAGCAAGAGAAACCTCCAGTGTCTGAGGACAGCAGTAGGTCATAGTGAGTTCATTGTGCTTCAAACGTGACTCCTGTGAGGGGACACACTTACTTTAGTACAAGTACAGGAGAGTAGGAGCAAGAGAGACTGCCAGTGTCTAAGGAGAGCAGTAGGTCACAGTGAGTTCACTGTGCTTCAAACGTAACGTCTGTGAGGAAACACAGTCACTTTACTACAAGTACAGGAGATTAGGAGCAAGAGAGACCTCCAGTGTCTGAGGACAGCAGTAGGTCATAGTGAGTTCATCCTGCTTCAAATGTGACTCCTGTGAGGAGACACACTCACTTTGCTATAAGAACAGGAGATTAGGAGCAAGAGAGACCTCCAGTGTCTGAGGACAGCAGTAGGTCATAGTGGGTTCATTGTGCTTCAAATGTGACTCCTGTGAGGGGACACACTCAGTTTAGTACAAGTACAGGAGATTAGGAGCAAGAGAGACCTCCAGTATCTGAGGACAGCAGAAGGTCATAGTGAGTTCATTGTCCTTCAAACGTGACTCCTGTGAGGAGACACACTCACACTACTATAAGAACAGGAGATTAGGAGAAAGAGAGACCTCCAATGTCTGAGGACAGCAGTAGGTCATAGTGAGTTCATTGTGCTTCAAATGTGAGTCCTGTGAGGAGACACGCTCACTCTACTATAAGAATAGGAGATTAGGAGCAAGAGAGACCTCCAGTACATGAGGACAGCAGTAGGTCATAGTGACTTCATTGTGCCTCAAACGTGACTCCTGTGAGGAGACACACTCACTCTACTACAAGTACAGGAGATTAGGAGCAAGAGAGACCTCCAGTGTCTGAGGACAGCAGTGGGTGATAGTGAGTTCATTTTGCTTCAAACGTGACTCCTGTGAGGAAACACACTCACTCTACTACAAGTACAGGAGATTGGGAGCAAGAGAGACCTCCAGTGTCTCAGGACAGCAGTAGGTCATAGCGAGTTCATTGTGCTTCAAACGTAACTCCTGTGAGGGAACACACTCACTTTATTATAAGAACAGGAGATTAGGAGCAAGAGAGACCTCAAGTGTCTGAGGACAGCAGTGGGTCATAGTGAGTTCATTGTGGTTCAAACGTAACTCCTGTGAGGGAACACACTCACTTTATTATAAGAACAGGAGATAAGGAGCAAGAGAGACCTCAAGTGTCTGAGGAGAGCAGTGGGTCATAGTGAGTTCATTGTGCTTCAAACGTAACTCCTGTGAGGGAACACAGTCACTTTATTATAAGAACAGGAGATTAGGAGCAACAGAGACCTCCAGTGTCTGAGGACAGCAGTAGGTTATAGTGAGTTCATTGTGCCTCAAACGTGACTCCTGTGAGGAGACACACTCACTTTAGTACAAGTACAGGAGATTAGGAGAAAGAGAGACCTCCAGTGTCTGAGGACAGCAGTAGGTTAGAGTGAGTTCATTGTGCTTCAAACGTGACTCCTGTGAGGAAACACACTCACTCTACTATAAGAACAGGAGATTAGGAGCAAGAAACACCTCCAGTGTCTGAGGACAGCAGTAGGTCATAGTGAGTTCACTGTGCTTCAAACGTGACTCCTGTGAGGAAGCACACTCACTCTACTATAAGAACAGGAGATTAGGAGCAAGAAACACCTCCAGTGTCTGAGGACAGCAGTAGGTCATAGTGAGTTCGTTGTGCTTCAAACGTGACTCCTGTGAGGAAACACACTCACTTTATTATAAGAACAGGAGATTAGGAGCAAGAGAGACCTCCAGGGTCTGAGGACAGCAGTAGGTCATAGTGAGTTCATTGTGCTGCTAACGAGACCCCTGTGAGGAAACACACTCACTCTACTATAAGAACAGGAGAATACGAGCAAGAGAGACCTCCAGTGTCTGAGGACAGCAGTAGGTCATAGTGAGTTCATTGTGCCTCAAACGTGACTCCTGTGAGGAAATACACTCACTCTACTACAAGTAGAGCAGATTAGCAGCAAGAGAGACCTCCAGTGTCTGAGGACAGCAGTAGGTCATAGTGAGTTCATTGTGCTTCAAACGTGACTCCTGTGAGGGGACACACTCACTTTAGTACAAGTACAGGAGAGTAGGAGCAAGAGAGACTGCCAGTGTCTAAGGAGAGCAGTAGGTCACAGTGAGTTCACTGTGCTTCAATCGTAACGTCTGTGAGGAAACACAGTCACTTTACTACAAGTACAGGAGATTAGGAGCAAGAGAGACCTCCAGTGTCTGAGGACAGCAGTAGGTCATAGTGAGTTCATCCTGCTTCAAATGTGACTCCTGTGAGGAGACACACTCATTTTGCTATAAGAACAGGAGATTAGGAGCAAGAGAGACCTCCAGTGTCTGAGGACAGCAGTAGGTCATAATGAGCTCATCGTGCTTCAAATGTGACTCCTGTGAGGAGACACACTCACTTTACTATAAGAACAGGAGATTAGGAGCAAGAGAGACCTCCAGTGTCTGAGGACAGCAGTAGGTCATAATGAGTTCATCGTGCTTCAAATGTGACTCCTGTGAGGAGACACACTCACTTTACTATCAGAACAGGAGATTAGGAGCAAGGGAGACCTCCAGTGTCTGAGGACAGCAGTAGGTCATAGTGAGTTCATCGTGCTTCATATGTGACTCCTGTGAAGTGACACACTCACTCTACTATAAGAATATGAGATTAGGAGCTAGAGAGACTGCCAGTGTCTGAGGAGAGCAGTAGGTCACAGTGAGTTCACTGTGCTTCAAACGTGACTCCTGTGAGGAGACACACTCACTCTACTATAAGAACAGGAGATTAGGAGCAAGAGAGACCTCCAGTATCTGAGGACAGCGGTAGGTCATAGTGAGTTCATTGTGCCTCAAACGTGACCCCTGTGAGGAGACACACTCTCTTTATTATAAGAACAGGAGATTAGGAACAAGAGAGACCTCCAGTGTCTGAGGACAGCAGTAGGTCATAGTGAGTTCCTTGTGCTTCAAACGTGACTCCTGTGAGGAAACACACTCACTCTACTATAAGAACAGGAGATTAGGAGCAAGAGAGACCTCCAATGTCTGAGGACAGCAGGAGGGCATAGTGAGTTCATTGTGCTTCAAACGTGACTCCTGTGAAGGGACACACTCACTTTACTACAAGTACAGGAGATTAGGAGCAAGAGAGACCTCCAATGTCTGAGGACAGCAGTAGGTCATAGTGAGTTCATTGTGCTTCAAACGTGACTCCTGTGAGGAAACACACTCACTTACTATAAGAACAGGAGATTAGGAGCAAGAGAGACCTCCAATGTCTGAGGACAGTAGTAGGTCATAGTGAGTTCATTTTGATTCAAACGTGACTCCTGTGAGAAAACACTCTCACTTTACTACAAGTACAGGAGATTAGGACCAAGAGAGACCTCCAATGTCTGAGGACAGCAGTAGGTCATAGTGAGTTCATTTTGATTCAAACGTGACTCCTGTGAGGAAACACACTCAGTTTACTATAAGAACAGGAGATTAGGAGCAAGAGAGACCTCCAATGTCTGAGGACAGCAGTAGGTCATAGTGAGTTCATTGTGCTTCAAACGTGACTCCTGTGAGGAAACACACTCACTTTACTACAAGTACAGGAGATTAGGAGCAACAGAGACCTCCAGTGTCTGAGGACAGCAGTAGGTCATAGTGAGTTCATTGTGCCTCAAACGTGACTCCTGTGAGGAGACACACTCACTTTAGTACAAGTACAGGAGATTAGGAGAAAGAGAGACCTCCAGTGTCTGAGGACAGCAGTAGGTTAGAGTGAGTTCATTGTGCTTCAAACGTGATTCCTGTGAGGAAACACACTCACTCTACTATAAGAACAGGAGATTAGGAGCAAGAAACACCTCCAGTGTCTGAGGACAGCAGTAGGTCATAGTGAGTTCATTGTGCTTCAAACGTGACTCCTGTGAGGAGACACACTCACTCTACTATAAGAACAGCAGATTAGGAGATAGAGAGACCTCCAATGTCTGAGGACAGCAGTAGGTCATAGTGAGTTCATTGTGCTTCAAATGTGACTCCTGTGAGGAGACACGCTCACTCTACTATAAGAATAGGAGATTAGGAGCAAGAGAGACTGCCAGTGTCTAAGGAGAGCAGTAGGTCATAGTGAGTTCATTGTGCTTCAAACGTGACTTCTGTGAGGAATCACACTCACTTTAGTAAAGTACAGGAGATTAGGAGCAACAGAGACCTCCAGGTTCTGAGGAGAGCAGTAGGTGATAGTGAGTTCATTGTGCTTCAAACGTGACTCCTGTGAGGAAACACACTCAATTTACTACAAGTACAGGAGATTAGGAGCAAGAGAGACCTCCAGTGTTTGAGGACAGCAGTAGGTCATAGTGAGTTCATTTTGATTCAAACGTGACTCCTGTGAGGAAACACACTCACTCTAATATAAGAACAGGAGATTAGGAGCAAGAGAGACCTCCAGTATCTGAGGACAGCAGAAGGTCATAGTGAGTTCATTGTCCCTCAAACGTGACTCCTGTGAGGAGACACACTCACACTACTATAAGAACAGGAGATTAGGAGAAAGAGAGACCTCCAATGTCTGAGGACAGCAGTAGGTCATAGTGAGTTCATTGTGCTTCAAACGTGCCTCCTGTGAGGAAACACACTCACTTCACTATAAGAACAGGAGATTAGGAGCATGAAACACCTCCAGTGTCAGAGGACAGCAGGAGGTCATAGTGAGTTCATTGTGCTTCAAACGTGACTCCTGTGAGGAGACACACTCAATTTAGTACAAGTACAGGAGATTAGGAGCAAGAGAGACCTCCAGTGTCTGAGGACAGCAGTAGGTCATAGTGAGTTCATTGTGCTTCAAATGTGACTCCTGTGAGGAGACACGCTCACTGTACTACCAGAACAGGAGATTAGGAGCAAGAGAGACTGCCAGTGTCTAACGAGAGCAGTAGGTCATAGTGAGTTCATTGTGCTTCAAACGTGACTTCTGTGAGGAAACACACTCACTTTAGTACAAGTACAGGAGATTAGGAGCAACAGAGACCTCCAGTGTCTGAGGACAGCAGTAGGTCATAGTGAGTTCATTGTGCCTCAAACGTGACCCCTGTGAGGAGACACACTCACTCTATTATAAGAACAGGAGATTAGGAACAAGAGAGACCTCCAGTGTCTGAGGACAGCAGTAGGTCATAGTGAGTTCCATGTGCTTCAAACGTGACTCCTGTGAGGAAACACACTCACTCTACTATAAGAACAGGAGATTAGGAGCAAGAGATACCTCCAATGTCTGAGGACAGCAGGAGGGCATAGTGAGTTCATTGTGCTTCAAACGTGACTCCTGTGAAGGGACACACTCACTTTACTACAAGTACAGGAGATTAGGAGCAAGAGAGACCTCCAATGTCTGAGGACAGCAGTAGGTCATAGTGAGTTCATTGTGCTTCAAACGTGACTCCTGTGAGGAAACACACTCACTTTACTATAAGAACAGGAGATTAGGAGCAAGACAGACCTCCAATGTCTGAGGACAGCAGTAGGTCATAGTGAGTTCATTTTGATTCAAACGTGACTCCTGTGAGAAAACACTCTCACTTTACTACAAGTACAAGAGATTAGGAGCAAGAGAGACCTCCAATGTCTGAGGACAGCAGTAGGTCATAGTGAGTTCATTTTGATTCAAACGTGACTCCTGTGAGGAAACACACTCACTTTACTATAAGAACAGGAGATTAGGAGCAAGAGAGACTGCCAGTGTCTGAGGACAGCAGTAGGTCATAGTGAGTTCATTTTGATTCAAACGTGACTCCTGTGAGGAAACACACTCACTTTACTATAAGAACAGGAGATTAGGAGCAAGAGAGACCTCCAATGTCTGAGGACAGCAGTAGGTCATAGTGAGTTCATTTTGATTCAAACGTGACTCCTGTGAGGAAACACACTCACTCTACTATAAGAACAGGAGATTAGGAGCAAGAGAGACCTCCAATGTCTGAGGACAGCAGGAGGGCATAGTGAGTTCATTGTGCTTCAAACGTGACTCCTGTGAGGAAACACACTCACTTTAGTACAAGTACAGGAGATTAGGAGCAAGAGAGACCTCCAGTGTCTGAGGACAGCAGTAGGTCATAGTGAGTTCATTGTGCTTCAAACGTGACTCCTGTGAGGAGACACATTCACTCTACTATAAGAACAGCAGATTAGGAGCAAGAGAGACCTCCAGTGTCTGAGGACAGCAGTAGGTCATAGTGAGTTCATTGTGCTTCAAACGTAACTCCTGTGAGGAAACAAACTCACTTTATTATAAGAACAGGAGATTAGGAGCAAGAGAGACCTCCAATGTCTGAGGACAGCAGTAGGTCATAGTGAGTTCATTGTGCTTCAAACGTAACTCCTGTGAGGAAACACACTCACTTTATTATAAGAAAAGGAGATTAGGAGCAAGAGAGACCTCCAATGTCTGAGGACAGCAGTAGGTCATAGTGAGTTCATTTTGATTCAAACGTGACTCCTGTGAGGAAACACACTCACTCTACTATAAGAACAGGAGATTAGGAGCAAGAGAATCCTCCAGTGTCTGAGGACAGCAGTAGGTGATAGTGAGTTCATTTTGCTTCAAACGTGACTCCTGTGAGGAGACACACTCACTCTACTATAAGAACAGCAGATTAGGAGCAAGAGCGACCTCCAGTGTCTGAGGACAGCAGTAGGTCATAGCGAGTTCATTTTGCTTCAAACGTAACTCCTGTGAGGAAACACACTCACTTTATTATAAGAACAGGAGATTAGGAGCAAGAGAGACCTCCAGTGTCTGAGGACAGCAGTAGGTCATAGTGAGTTCATTGTGCTTCAAACGTAACTCCTGTGAGGGAACACACTCACTTTATTATAAGAACAGGAGATTAGGAGCAAGAGAGACCTCAAGTGTCTGAGGACAGCAGTAGGTCATAGTGAGTTCATTGTGCTTCAAACGTAACTCCTGTGAGGGAACACACTCACTTTATTATAAGAACACGAGATTAGGAGCAAGAGAAACCTCAAGTGTCTGAGGAGAGCAGTGGGTCATAGTGAGTTCATTGTGCTTCAAACGTAACTCCTGTGAGGGAACACACTCACTTTATTATAAGAACAGGAGATTAGGAGCAAGAGAGACCTCAAGTGTCTGAGGAGAGCAGTGGGTCATAGTGAGTTCATTGTGCTTCAAACGTAACTCCTGTGAGGGAACACACTCACTTTATTATAAGAACAGGAGATTAGGAGCAACAGAGACCTCCAGTGTCTGAGGACAGCAGTAGGTCATAGTGAGTTCATTGTGCCTCAAACGTGACTCCTGTGAGGAGACACACTCACTTTAGTACAAGTACAGGAGATTAGGAGAAAGAGAGACCTCCAGTGTCTGAGGACAGCAGTAGGTTAGAGTGAGTTCATTGTGCTTCAAACGTGACTCCTGTGAGGAAACACACTCACTCTACTATAAGAACAGGAGATTAGGAGCAAGAAACACCTCCAGTGTCTGAGGACAGCAGTAGGTCATAGTGAGTTCATTGTGCTTCAAACGTGACTCCTGTGAGGAAACACACTCACTCTGCTATAAGAACAGGAGATTAGGAGCAAGAAACACCTCCAGTGTCTGAGGACAGCAGTAGGTCATAGTGAGTTCATTGTGCTTCAAACGTGACTCCTGTGAGGAAACACACTCACTTTATTATAAGAACAGGAGATTAGGAGCAAGAGAGACCTCCAGTGTCTGAGGACAGCAGTAGGTCATAGTGAGTTCATTGTGCTTCTAACGTGACCCCTGTGAGGAAACACACTCACTTTAGTACAAGTACAGGAGATTAGGAGCAAGAGAGACCTCCAGTGTCTGAGGAGATCAGTAGGTAATAGTGAGTTCATTGTGCCTCAAACGTGACTCCTGTGAGGAAACACACTCACTCTACTATAAGAACAGGAGAATACGAGCAAGAGAGGCCTCCAGTGTCTGAGGACAGCAGTAGGTCATAGTGAGTTCATTGTGCCTCAAACGTGACTCCTGTGAGGAAATACACTCACTCTACTACAAGTAGAGCAGATTAGCAGCAAGAGAGACCTCCAGTGTCTGAGAACAGCAGTAGGTCATAGTGAGTTCATTGTGCTTCAAACGTGACTCCTGTGAGGGGACACACTCACTTTAGTACAAGTACAGGAGAGTAGGAGCAAGAGAGACTGCCAGTGTCTAAGGAGAGCAGTAGGTCACAGTGAGTTCACTGTGCTTCAAACGTAACGTCTGTGAGGAAACACAGTCACTTTACTACAAGTACAGGAGATTAGGAGCAAGAGAGACCTCCAGTGTCTGAGGACAGCAGTAGGTCATAGTGAGTTCATCCTGCTTCAAATGTGACTCCTGTGAGGAGACACACTCACTTTGCTATAAGAACAGGAGATTAGGAGCAAGAGAGACCTCCAGTGTCTGAGGACAGCAGTAGGTCATAATGAGCTCATCGTGCTTCAAATGTGACTCCTGTGAGGAGACACACTCACTTTACTATAAGAACAGGATATTAGGAGCAAGAGAGACCTCCAGTGTCTGAGGACAGCAGTAGGTCATAATGAGTTCATCGTGCTTCAAATGTGACTCCTGTGAGGAGACACACTCACTTTACTATCAGAACAGGAGATTAGGAGCAAGAGAGACCTCCAGTGTCTGAGGACAGCAGTAGGTCATAGTGAGTTCATCGTGCTTCATATGTGACTCCTGTGAAGTGACACACTCACTCTACTATAAGAATATGAGATTAGGAGCTAGAGAGACTGCCAGTGTCTGAGGAGAGCAGTAGGTCACAGTGAGTTCACTGTGCTTCAAACGTGACTCCTGTGAGGAGACACACTCACTCTACTATAAGAACAGGAGATTAGGAGCAAGAGAGACCTCCAGTATCTGAGGACAGCAGTAGGTCATAGTGAGTTCATTGTGCCTCAAACGTGACCCCTGTGAGGAGACACACTCTCTTTATTATAAGAACAGGAGATTAGGAACAAGAGAGACCTCCAGTGTCTGAGGACAGCAGTAGGTCATAGTGAGTTCCTTGTGCTTCAAACGTGACTCCTGTGAGAAAACACACTCACTCTAATATAAGAACAGGAGATTAGGAGCAAGAGAGACCTCCAATGTCTGAGGACAGCAGGAGGGCATAGTGAGTTCATTGTGCTTCAAACGGGACTCCTGTGAAGGGACACACTCACTTTACTACAAGTACAGGAGATTAGGAGCAAGAGAGACCTCCAATGTCTGAGGACAGCAGTAGGTCATAGTGAGTTCATTGTGCTTCAAACGTGACTCCTGTGAGGAAACACACTCACTTACTATAAGAACAGGAGATTAGGAGCAAGAGAGACCTCCAATGTCTGAGGACAGCAGTAGGTCATAGTGAGTTCATTTTGATTCAAACGTGACTCCTGTGAGGAAACACACTCACTTTACTATAAGAACAGGAGATTAGGAGCAAGAGAGACCTCCAATGTCTGAGGACAGCAGTAGGTCATAGTGAGTTCATTTTGATTCAAACGTGACTCCTGTGAGGAAACACACTCACTCTACTATAAAAACAGGAGATTAGGAGCAAGAGAGACCTCCAATGTCTGAGGACAGCACGAGGGCATAGTGAGTTCATTGTGCTTCAAACGTGACTCCTGTGAGGAAACACACTCACTTTAGTACAAGTACAGGAGATTAGGAGCAAGAGAGACCTCCAGTGTCTGAGGACAGCAGTAGGTCATAGTGGGTTCATTGTGCTTCAAATGTGACTCCTGTGAGGGGACACACTCAGTTTAGTACAAGTACAGGAGATTAGGAGCAAGAGAGACCTCCAGTATCTGAGGACAGCAGAAGGTCATAGTGAGTTCATTGTCCCGCAAACGTGACTCCTGTGAGGAGACACACTCACACTACTATAAGAACAGGAGATTAGGAGAAAGAGAGACCTCCAATGTCTGAGGACAGCAGTAGGTCATAGTGAGCTCATTGTGCTTCAAATGTGACTCCTGTGAGGAGACACGCTCACTCTACTATAAGAATAGGATATTAGGAGCAAGAGAGACTGCCAGTGTTTAAGGAGAGCAGTAGGTCATAGTGAGTTCATTGTGCTTCAAACGTGACTTCTGTGAGGAATCACACTCACTTTAGTAAAGTACAGGAGATTAGGAGCAACAGAGACCTCCAGGTTCTGAGGAGAGCAGTAGGTGATAGTGAGTTCATTGTGCTTCAAACGTTACTCCTGTGAGGAAACACACTCACTTACTATAAGAACAGGAGATTAGGAGCAAGAGAGACCTCCAATGTCTGAGGACAGCAGTAGGTCATAGTGAGTTCATTTTGATTCAAACGTGACTCCTGTGAGAAAACACTCTCACTTTACTACAAGTACAGGAGATTAGGAGCAAGAGAGACCTCCAATGTCTGAGGACAGCAGTAGGTCATAGTGAGTTCATTTTGATTCAAACGTGACTCCTGTGAGGAAACACACTCACTTTACTATAAGAACAGGAGATTAGGAGCAAGAGAGACCTCCAATGTCTGAGGACAGCAGTAGGTCATAGTGAGTTCATTTTGATTCAAACGTGACTCCTGTGAGGAAACACACTCACTCTACTATAAGAACAGGAGATTAGGAGCAAGAGAGACCTCCAATGTCTGAGGACAGCACGAGGGCATAGTGAGTTCATTGTGCTTCAAACGTGACTCCTGTGAGGAAACACACTCACTTTAGTACAAGTACAGGAGATTAGGAGCAAGAGAGACCTCCAGTGTCTGAGGACAGCAGTAGGTCATAGTGGGTTCATTGTGCTTCAAATGTGACTCCTGTGAGGGGACACACTCAGTTTAGTACAAGTACAGGAGATTAGGAGCAAGAGAGACCTCCAGTATCTGAGGACAGCAGAAGGTCATAGTGAGTTCATTGTCCCTCAAACGTGACTCCTGTGAGGAGACACACTCACACTACTATAAGAACAGGAGATTAGGAGAAAGAGAGACCTCCAATGTCTGAGGACAGCAGTAGGTCATAGTGAGCTCATTGTGCTTCAAATGTGACTCCTGTGAGGAGACACGCTCACTCTACTATAAGAATAGGATATTAGGAGCAAGAGAGACTGCCAGTGTCTAAGGAGAGCAGTAGGTCATAGTGAGTTCATTGTGCTTCAAACGTGACTTCTGTGAGGAATCACACTCACTTTAGTAAAGTACAGGAGATTAGGAGCAACAGAGACCTCCAGGTTCTGAGGAGAGCAGTAGGTGATAGTGAGTTCATTGTGCTTCAAACGTGACTCCTGTGAGGAAACACACTCACTTTACTACAAGTACAGGAGATTAGGAGCAAGAGAGACCTCCAGTGTTTGAGGACAGCAGTAGGTCATAGTGAGTTCATTTTGATTCAAACGTGACTCCTGTGAGGAAACACACTCACTCTAATATAAGAACAGGAGATTAGGAGCAAGAGAGACCTCCAGTATCTGAGGACAGCAGAAGGTCATAGTGAGTTCATTGTCCCTCAAACGTGACTCCTGTGAGGAGACACACTCACACTACTATAAGAACAGGAGATTAGGAGAAAGAGAGACCTCCAATGTCTGAGGACAGCAGTAGGTCATAGTGAGTTCATTGTGCTTCAAACGTGCCTCCTGTGAGGAAACACACTCACTTTACTATAAGAACAGGAGATTAGGAGCATGAAACACCTCCAGTGTCAGAGGACAGCAGGAGGTCATAGTGAGTTCATTGTGCTTCAAACGTGACTCCTGTGAGGAGACACACTCAATTTAGTACAAGTACAGGAGATTAGGAGCAAGAGAGACCTCCAGTGTCTGAGGACAGCAGTAGGTCATAGTGAGTTCATTGTGCTTCAAATGTGACTCCTGTGAGGAGACACGCTCACTGTACTATCAGAACAGGAGATTAGGAGCAAGAGAGACTGCCAGTGTCTAACGAGAGCAGTAGGTCATAGTGAGTTCATTGTGCTTCAAACGTGACTTCTGTGAGGAAACACACTCACTTTAGTACAAGTACAGGAGATTAGGAGCAACAGAGACCTCCAGTGTCTGAGGACAGCAGTAGGTCATAGTGAGTTCATTGTGCTTGAAACGTGACTCCTGTGAAGGGACACACTAACTCTACTATTAGAACAGGAGATTAGGAGCAAGAGTGACCTCCAGTGTCTGAGGACAGCAGTAGGTCATAGTGAGTTCATTGTGCTTCAAACGTGACTCCTGTGAAGGGACACACTCACTCTACTACAAGTACAGGAGATTAGGAGCAACAGAGACCTCCAGTTTCTGAGGACAGCAGTAGGTCACAGTGAGTTTATTGTGCTCCAAACGTGACTCCTGTGAGGAAACACACTCACTTTACTACAAGTACAGGAGATTAGGAGCAACAGAGACCTCCAGTGTCTGAGTACAGCAGTAGGTCATAGTGAGTTCATTGTGCTTCAAACGTGACTCCTGTGAGGAAACACGCTCACTCTACTATAAGAACAGGAGATTAGGAGCAAGAAACACCTCCAGTGTCTGAGGACAGCAGTAGGTCATAGTGAGTTCATTGTGCTTCAAACGTGACTCCTGTGAGGAACACACTCACTTCACTACAAGTACAGGAGATTAGGAGCAAGAAACACCTCCAGTGTCTGAGGACAGCAGTAGGTCATAGTGAGTTCATTGTGCTTCAAACGTGACTCCTGTGAGGAGACACACTCACTCTACTATAAGAACAGGAGATTAGGAGCAACAGAGACCTCCAGTGTCTGAGGACAGCAGTAGGTCATAGTGAGTTCATTGTGCTTCAAACGTGACTCCTGTGAGGAAACACACTCACTTTACTATAGGAACAGGAGATTAGGAGCAAGAAACACCTCCAGTGTCTGAGGACAGCAGGAGGTCAGAGTGATTTCATTGTGCTTCAAACGTGACTCCTGTGAGGAAACACACTCACTCTACTATAAGAACAGCAGATTAGGAGCAAGAGAGACCTCCAGTGTCTGAGGACAGCAGTAGGTGATAGTGAGTTCATTGTGCTACGTGACTCCTGTGAGGAAACACACTCACTTTGGTACAAGTACAGGAGATTAGGAGCAAGAGAGACCTCCAGTGTCTGAGGACAGCAGTAGGTCATAGTGAGTTCATTGTGCTTCTAACGTGACTCCCGTGAGGAAACACACTCACTCTACTATAAGAACAGGAGATTAGGAGAAAGAGAGACCTCCAATGTCTGAGGACAGCAGTAGGTCATAGTGAGTTCATTGTGCTTCAAACGTGACCCCTGTGAGGAAGCACACTCACTTTACTATAAGAACAGGAGAATAGGAGCAAGAAACACCTCCAGTGTCAGAGGACAGCAGGAGGTCATAGTGAGTTCATTGTGCTTCAAACGTGACTCCTGTGAGGAGACACACTCACTTTAGTACAAGTACAGAAGATTAGGAGCAAGAGAGGCCTACAGTGTCTGAGGACAGCAGTAGGTCATAGTGAGTTCATTGTGCTTCAAATGTGACTCCTGTGAGAAGACACGCTCACTCTACTATAAGAACAGGAGATTAGGAGCAAGAGAGACTGCCAGTGTCTAACGAGAGCAGTAGGTCATTGTGAGTTCATTGTGCTTCAAACGTGACTTTTGTGAGGAAACACACTCACTTTAGTACAAGTACAGGAGATTAGGAGCAACAGAGACCTCCAGTGTCTGAGGACAGCAGTAGGTCACAGTGAGTTCATTGTGCTTCAAACGTGACTCCTGTGAAGGGACACACTCACTCTACTATTAGAACAGGAGATTAGGAGCAAGAGTGACCTCCAGTGTCTGAGGACAGCAGTAGGTCATAGTGAGTTCATTGTGTTTCAAACGTGACTCCTGTGAAGGGACAAACTCACTCTATTACAAGTACAGGAGATTAGGAGCAACAGAGACCTCTAGGTTCTGAGGACAGCAGTAGGTGATATAGAGTTCATTGTGCTTCAAACGTGACTCCTGTGAGGAAACACACTCACTTTACTACAAGTACAGGAGATTAGGAGCAAGAGAGACCTCCAGTGTCTGAGGACAGCTGTAGGTCATAGTGAGTTCATTTTGCTTCAAAGGTGACTCGTGTGAGGAAACACTCTCACTCTACTATAAGAACACGAGATTAGGATCAAGAGAGACCTCCAGTATATGAGGACTGCAGTAGGTCATAGTGAGTTCATTGTGCTTCAAACGTGACTCCTGTGAGGAAACACTCACTCTGCTACAAGTACAGGAGATTAGGAGCAAGAGAGACCTCCAGTGTCTGAGGACAGCAGTAGGTGATAGTGAGTTCATTTTGCTTCAAACGTGACTCCTGTGAGGAGACACACTCACTCTATTACAAGGACAAGAGATTAGGAGCAAGAGAGACCTCCAGTGTCTGAGGACAGCAGTAGGTCATAGTGAGTTCATTGTGCCTCAAACGTGACTCCTGTGAGGAAACACACTCACTTTACTACAAGTACAGGAGATTAGGAGCAACAGAGACCTCCAGTGTCTGAGGACAGCAGTAGGTCACAGTGAGTTCATTGTGCTTCAAACGTGACTCCTGTGAGGAAACAAACTCACTTTACTACAAGTACAGGAGATTAGGAGCAACAGAGACCTCCAGTGTCTGAGGACAGCAGTAGGTCATAGTGAGTTCATTGTGCCTCAAACGTGACTCCTGTGAGGAGACACACACACTTTAGTACAAGTACAGGAGATTAGGAGAAAGAGAGACCTCCAGTGTCTGAGGACAGCACTAGGTCATAGTGAGTTCATTGTGCTTCAAACGTGACTCCTGTGAGGAAACACACTCACTTTATTATAAGAACAGGAGATTAGGAGCAAGAGAGACCTCCAGTGTCTGAGGACAGCAGTAGGTCATAGTGAGTTCATTGTGCTTCTAACGTGACTCCTGTGAGGAAACACACTCACTCTACTAAAAGAACAGGAGATTAGGAGCAAGGGAGACCTCCAGTGTCTGAGGACAGCAGTAGGTCATAGTGAGTTCATTGTGCCTCAAACGTGACTCCTGTGAGGAAACACACTCACTCTACTATAAGAACAGGAGATTAGGAGCAAGAGAGTCCTCCAGTGTCTGATGACAGCAGTAGGTCATAGTGAGTTCATTGTCATTCAAACGTGACTCCTGTGAGGGGACACACTCACTTAGTACAAGTACAGGAGATTAGGACCAAGAGAGATCTCCAGTGTCTGAGGACAGCAGTAGGTCATAGTGAGTTCATTGTGCTTCTAACGTGAATCATGTTAGGGGACACACTCACTTTACTATAAGAACAGGAGAGTAGGAGCAAGAGAGACTGCCAGTGTCTAAGGAGAGCAGTAGGTCACAGTGAGTTCATTGTCATTCAAACGTGACTCCTGTGAGGAAACACAGTCACTTTACTACAAGTACAGGAGATTAGGAGCAAGAGAGACCTCCAGTGTCTGAGGACAGCAGTAGGTCATAGTGAGTTCCTTGTGCTTCAAACGTGACTCCTGTGAGGGGACACACTCACTTTAGTATAAGAATAGGAGATTAGGAGCATGAAACACCTCCAGTGTCTGAGGACAGCAGGAGGTCATAGTGAGTTCATTGTGCTTCAAACGTGACTCCTGTGAGGAGACACACTCACTTTAGTACAAGTACAGGAGATTAGGAGCAAGAGAGACCTCCAGTGTCTGAGGACAGAGACCTCCAGTGTCTGAGGACAGCAGTAGGTCATAGTGAGTTCATTGTGCCTCAAACGTGACTCCTGTGAGGAGACACACTTGCCTTAGTACAAGTACAGGAAATTAGGAGCAAAAGAGACCTCCAGTGTCTGAGGACAGCAGTAGGTCATAGTGAGTTCATTGTGCTTCAAACGTGACTCCTGTGAGGAGACACACTCACTTTAGTACAAGTACAGGAGATAAGGAGCAAGAGAGACCTCCAGTGTCTGAGGACACCAGTAGGTCATAGTGAGTTCATTGTGCTTCAAATGTGACTCTTTTGAGGGGTCACACTCACTTTAGTACAAGTACAAGAGATTAGGAGCAAGAGAGACCTCCAGTGTCTGAGGACAGCAGTAGGTCATAGTGAGTTCATTGTGCTTCAAACGTGACTCCTGTGAGGAAACACACTCACTTTAGTACAAGTTCAGGAGATAAGGAGCAAGAGAGACCTCCAGTGTCTGAGGACAGCAGTAGGTCATAGTGAGTTCATTGTGCTTCAAACGTGACTCCTGTGAGGAGACGCACTCACTTTAGTACAAGTACAGGAGATAAGGAGCAAGAGAGAGCTCCAGTGTCTGAGGACAGCAGTAGGTCATAGTGAGTTCATTGTGCTTCAAACGTGACTCCTGTGAGGAGACGCACTCACTTTAGTACAAGTACAGGAGATAAGGAGCAACAGAGACCTCCAGTGTCTGAGGACAGCAGTAGGTCATAGTGAGTTCATTGTGCCTCAAACGTGACTCCTGTGAGGAGACACAGCATGGGAAGTAACAAGAGTTTGACGAAGAAGCATACCCGGACAATTGAAATGTGTTATTTCGTAATTTCACAAAGTAATGTACTTGCGGCAAATTTCCGTGGGATATCACAACACACTGTATACAGAAGAATTTTTTGCAACTGGTGAAAAAGCACTGCATGCTCCGGTGAGAAAGAGACCACGTGCTCAGGAATGTAAATTCCATTGTGATGACTTTGTTAGAACGGCAATTAGAAACTTAATTCGAGACTTTTGTTTGGTTTTAAAAAAACCGCGTGCTGATCCCAAGTCAATTGCAGCAAGTAGGGAAATGTGCTTGAGTAAATACAATTACTTATTGAACGCCTACACATTGTTGAGATTGTAAGAGTGAAAGTACCAACAGAATGATCATGTCTACCACGTGAAATGTACTTGAGTAGATACAATTACTTATTGAACACCTACACATAGTTGAGATTGTAAGAGGGAAAATACCAACAGAATGATCATGTCTACCACGTGAAATGTACTTCAGTAGATACAATTACTTATTGAACACCGACACATAGTTGAGATTGTAAGAGGGAAAATACCGGCAGAATGATCATGTCTACCACGTGAAATGTACTTCAGTAGATACAATTACTTATTGAACACCGACACATAGTTGAGATTGTAAGAGGGAAAGTACCGGCAGAATGATCATGTCTACCACGTGAAATGTGCTTCAGTAGATACAACTACTTATTGAACGCCTACACATAGTTGAGATTGTAAGAGTGAAAGTACCAACAGAATAATCATGTCTACCACGTGAAATGTGCTTGAGTAGATACAATTACTTATTGAACGCCCACACATAGTTGAGATTGTAAGAGGGAAAGTACCGGCAGAATGATCATGTCTACCACGTGAAATGTACTTCAGTAGATACAATTACTTATTGAACACCGACACATAGTTGAGATTGTAAGAGGGAAAGTACCGGCAGAATGATCATGTCTACCACGTGAAATGTACTTGAGTAGATACATCTACTTATTGAACACCGACACATTGTTGAGATTGTAAGAGGGAAAGTACCGGCAGAATGATCATGTCTACCACGTGAAATGTACTTGAGTAGATACAATTACTTATTGAACGCCCACACATTGTTGAGATTGTACGAGGGAAAGTACCGGCAGAATGATCATGTCTACCACGTGAAATGTGCTTCAGTAAATACAATTACTTATTGAACGCCTACACATAGTTGAGATTGTAAGAGGGAAAGTCCCAACAGAATGATGTCTACCACGTGAAATGTACTTGAGTAAATACAATTACTTATTGAACACTAACACATAGTTGAGATTGTAAGAGTGAAAGTACCAACAGAATGATCATGTCTACCACGTGAAATGTACTTGAGTAGATACAATTACTTATTGAACACCGACACATAGTTGAGATTGTAAGAGTGAAAGTACCAACAGAATGATCATGTCTACCACGTGAAATGTACTTCAGTAAACACAATTACTTATTGAACGCCCACACATAGTTGAGATTGTAAGAGGGAAAGTACCAACAGAATGATCATGTCTACCACGTGAAATGTACTTCAGTAAATACAATTACTTATTGAACGCTCACACATTTTTGAGATTGTAAGAGGGAAAGTACCAACAGAATGATCATGTCTAGCACGTGAAATGTAGTTGAGTATATACAATTACTTATTGAACGCCTACACATAGTTGAGATTGTAAGAGTGAAAGTACCAACAGAATGATCATGTCTACCACGTGAAATGTACTTCAGTAAACACAATTACTTATTGAACGCCCACACATAGTTGAGATTGTAAGAGGGAAAGTACCAACAGAATGATCATGTCTACCACGTGAAATGTACTTCAGTAAATACAATTACTTATTGAACGCTCACACATTTTTGAGATTGTAAGAGGGAAAGTACCAACAGAATGATCATGTCTAGCACGTGAAATGTAGTTGAGTATATACAATTACTTATTGAACGCCTACACATAGTTGAGATTGTAAGAGTGAAAGTACCCACAGAATGATCATGTCTACCACGTGAAATGTACTTGAGTAGATACAATTACTTATTGAACGCCTACACATTGTTGAGATTGTAAGAGTGAAAGTACCAACAGAATGATCATGTCTACCACGTGAAATGTACTTGAGTAGATACAATTACTTATTGAACGCCTACACATTATTGAGATTGTAAGAGTGAAAGTACCAACAGAATGATCATGTCTACCACGTGAAATGTATTTGAGTAGATACAATTACTTATTGAACGCCCACACATTGTTGAGATTGTAAGAGGGAAAGTACCAACAGAATGATCATGTCTACCACGTGAAATGTACTTGAGTAGATACAATTACTTATTGAACGCCTACACATAGTTGAGATTGTAAGAGGGAAAGTACCAACAGAATGATCATGTCTACCACGTGAAATGTGCTTGAGTAGATACAATTACTTATTGAACGCCCACACATAGTTGAGATTGTAAGAGTGAAAGTACCGGAAGAATGATCATGTCTACCACGTGAAATGTGCTTGAGTAAATACAATTACTTATTGAACGCCCACACATAGTTGAGATTGTAAGAGTGAAAGTACCGGCAGAATGATCATGTCTACCACGTGAAATGTGCTTGAGTAGATACAATTACTTATTGAACGCCCACACATAGTTGAGATTGTAAGAGTGAAAGTACCGGCAGAATGATCATGTCTACCACGTGAAATGTGCTTGAGTAAATACAATTACTTATTGAACGCCCACACATAGTTGAGATTGTAAGAGTGAAAGTACCGGCAGAATGATCATGTCTACCACGTGAAATGTGCTTGAGTAAATATAATTACTTATTGAACGCCCAAACATAGTTGAGATTGTAAGAGTGAAAGTACCGGCAGAATGATCATGTCTACCACGTGAAATGTGCTTGAGTAAATACAATTACTTTTTGAACGCCCACACATAGTTGAGATTCTAAGAGGGAAAGTACCAACAGAATGATCATGTCTACCACGTGAAATGTGCTTGAGTAAATACAATTACTTATTAAACGCCCACACATAGTTGAGATTGTAAGAGTGAAAGTACCGGCAGAATGATCATGTCTACCACGTGAAATGTGCTTGAGTAGATACAATTACTTATTGAACGCCCACACATAGTTGAGATTGTAAGAGTGAAAGTACCGGCAGAATGATCATGTCTACCACGTGAAATGTACTTGAGTAAATACAATTACTTATTGAACACCGACACATTGTTGAGATTGTAAGAGGGAAAGTACCAACAGAATGATCATGTCTACCACGTGAAATGTACTTGAGTAGATACAATTACTTATTGAACGCCCACACATTGTTGAGATTGTAAGAGGGAAAGTACCAATAGAATGATCATGTCTACCACGTGAAATGTGCTTGAGTAGATACAATTACTTATTGAACGCCCACACATTGTTGAGATTGTAAGAGTGAAAGTACCAACAGAATGATCATGTCTACCACGTGAAATGTGCTTGAGTAGATAAAATTACTTATTGAACGCCTACACATTGTTGAGATTGTAAGAGGGAAAGTACCAACAGAATGATCATGTCTACCACGTGAAATGTGCTTGAGTAGATACAATTACTTATTGAACGCCTACACATTGTTGAGATTGTAAGAGGGAAAGTGCCAACAGAATGATCATGTCTACCACGTGAAATGTGCTTGAGTAGATACAATTACTTATTGAACGCCTACACATTGTTGAGATTGTAAGAGGGAAAGTACCAACAGAATGATCATGTCTACCACGTGAAATGTATTTGCGTAGATACAATTACTTATTGAACGCCCACACATTGTTGAGATTGTAAGAGGGAAAGTACAAACAGAATGATCATGTCTACCACGTGAAATGTGCTTGAGTAGATACAATTACTTATTGAACGCCAACACATTGTTGAGATTGTAAGAGGGAAAGTACCAACAGAATGATCATGTCTACCACGTGAAATGTACTTGAGTAGATACAATTACTTATTGAAAGCCTACACATTGTTGAGATTGTAAGAGGGAAAGTACCAACAGAATGATCATGTCTACCACGTGAAATGTGCTTGAGTAGATACAATTACTTATTGAACACCTACACATTGTTGAGATTGTAAGAGGGAAAGTACCAACAGAATGATCATGTCTACCACGTGAAATGTGCTTGAGTAGATACAATTACTTATTGAACGCCCACACATTGTTGAGATTGTAAGAGGGAAAGTACCAACAGAATGATCATGTCTACCACGTGAAATGTACTTGAGTAGATACAATTACTTATTGAACGCCCACACATTGTTGAGCTTGTAAGAGGGAAAGTACCGGCAGAATGATCATGTCTACCACATGAAATGTGCTTGAGTAGATACAATTACTTATTGAACACCCACACATAGTTGAGATTGTAAGAGTGAAAGTACCAACAGAATGATGATGTCTACCACGTGAAATGTACTTGAGTAAATACAATTACTTATTGAACGCCCACACATTGTTGAGATTGTAAGAGGGAAAGTACCAACAGAATGATCATGTCTACCACGTGAAATGTACTTGAGTAAATACAATTACTTATTGAACGCCCACACATTGTTGAGATTGTAAGAGGGAAAGTACCGGCAGAATGATCATGTCTACCACGTGAAATGTACTTGAGTAAATACAATTACTTATTGAACACCTACACATTGTTGAGATTGTAAGAGGGAAAGTACCAACAGAATGATCATGTCTACCACGTGAAATGTGCTTGAGTAGATACAATTACTTATTGAACGCCTACACATAGTTGAGGTTGTAAGAGGGAAAGTACCGGCAGAATGATCATGTCTACCACGTGAAATGTACTTGAGTAGATACAATTACTTATTGAACACCGACACATAGTTGAAATTGTAAGAGGGAAAATACCGGCAGAATGATCATGTCTACCACGTGAAATGTACTTCAGTAGATACAATTACTTATTGAACACCGACACATAGTTGAGATTGTAAGAGGGAAAGTACCGGCAGAATGATCATGTCTACCACGTGAAATGTGCTTCAGTAGATACAACTACTTATTGAACGCCCACACATAGTTGAGATTCTAAGAGGGAAAATACCGGCAGAATGATCATGTCTACCACATGAAATGTACTTCAGTAGATACAATTACTCATTGAACGCCCACACATAGTTGAGATTCTAAGAGGGAAAATACCGGCAGAATGATCATGGCTACCACGTGAAATGTGCTTGAGTAGATACAATTACTTATTGAACGCCCACACATAGTTGAGATTGTAAGAGGGAAAGTACCGGCAGAATGATCATGTCTACCACGTGAAATGTGCTTCAGTAAATACAATTACTTATTGAACGCCTACACATAGTTGAGATTGTAAGAGGGAAAGTACCAACAGAATGATGATGTCTACCACGTGAAATGTACTTGAGTAAATACAATTACTTATTGAACACCGACACATAGTTGAGATTGTAAGAGTGAAAGTACCAACAGAATGATCATGTCTATCACGTGAAATGTACTTGAGTAGATACAATTACTTATTGAACACCGACACATAGTTGAGATTGTAAGAGTGAAAGTACCAACAGAATGATCATGTCTACCACGTGAAATGTACTTTAGTAAATACAATTACTTATTGAACGCCCACACATAGTTGAGATTGTAAGAGTGAAAGTACCGGCAGAATGATCATGTCTACCACGTGAAATGTACTTGAGTAGATACATTTACTTATTGAACGCTTACACATAGTTGAGATTGTAAGAGGGAAAGTACCAACAGAATGATCATGTCTACCACGTGAAATGTGCTTGAGTAAATACAATTACTTATTGAACGCCTACACATAGTTGAGATTGTAAGAGTGAAAGTACCGGCAGAATGATCATGTCTACCACGTGAAATGTACTTGAGTAGATACAATTACTTATTGAACGCCTACACATAGTTGAGATTGTAAGAGGGAAAGTACCAACAGAATGATCATGTCTACCACGTGAAATGTACTTGAGTAGATACAATTACTTATTGAACGCCTACACATAGTTGAGATTGTAAGAGGGAAAGTTCCAACAGAATGATCATGTCTACCACGTGAAATGTGCTTGAGTAGATACAATTACTTATTGAACGCCCACATATAGTTGAGATTGTAAGAGTGAACGTACCGGCAGAATGATCATGTCTACCACGTGAAGTGTGCTTGAGTAAATACAATTACTTATTGAACGCCCACACATAGTTGAGATTCTAAGAGGGAAAGTACCAACAGAATGATCATGTCTACCACGTGAAATGTGCTTGAGTAAATACAATTACTTATTGAACGCCCACACATAGTTGAGATTGTAAGAGTGAAAGTACCGGCAGAATGATCATGTCTACCACGTGAAATGTGCTTGAGTAAATACAATTACTTATTGAACGCCCACACATAGTTGAGATTGTAAGAGTGAAAGTACCGGCAGAATGACCATGTCTACCACGTGAAATGTGCTTGAGTAAATACAATTACTTATTGAACGCCCACACATAGTTGAGATTCTAAGAGGGAAAGTACCAACAGAATGATCATGTCTACCACGTGAAATGTGCTTGAGTAAATACAATTACTTATTGAACGCCCACACATAGTTGAGATTCTAAGAGGGAAAGTATCAACAGAATGATCATGTCTACCACGTGAAATGTGCTTGAGTAAATACAATTACTTATTGAACGCCCACACATTGTTGAGATTGTAAGAGGGAAAGTACCAACAGAATGATCATGTCTACCACGTGAAATGTACTTGAGTAGATACAATTACTTATTGAACGCCTACACATATTTGAGATTGTAAGAGGGAAAGTACCAACAGAATGATCATGTCTACCACGTGAAATGTGCTTGAGTAGATACAATTACTTATTGAACACCGACACATAGTTGAGATTGTAAGAGGGAAAGTACCGGCAGAATGATCATGTCTACCACGTGAAATGTGCTTCAGTAGATACAACTACTTATTGAACGCCCACACATAGTTGAGATTCTAAGAGGGAAAATACCGGCAGAATGATCATGTCTACCACATGAAATGTACTTCAGTAGATACAATTACTCATTGAACGCCCACACATAGTTGAGATTCTAAGAGGGAAAATACCGGCAGAATGATCATGTCTACCACGTGAAATGTGCTTGAGTAGATACAATTACTTATTGAACGCCCACACATAGTTGAGATTGTAAGAGGGAAAGTACCGGCAGAATGATCATGTCTACCACGTGAAATGTACTTGAGTAGATACAATTACTTATTGAACACCGACACATTGTTGAGATTGTAAGAGGAAAAGTACCGGCAGAATGATCATGTCTACCACGTGAAATGTACTTGAGTAGATACAATTACTTATTGAACGCCCACACATTGTTGAGATTGTAAGAGGGAAAGTACCGGCAGAATGATCATGTCTACCACGTGAAATGTGCTTCAGTAAATACAATTACTTATTGAACGCCTACACATAGTTGAGATTGTAAGAGGGAAAGTACCAACAGAATGATGATGTCTACCACGTGAAATGTACTTGAGTAAATACAATTACTTATTGAACACCGACACATAGTTGAGATTGTAAGAGTGAAAGTACCAACAGAATGATCATGTCTATCACGTGAAATGTAGTTGAGTAGATACAATTACTTATTGAACACCGACACATAGTTGAGATTGTAAGAGTGAAAGTACCAACAGAATGATCATGTCTACCACGTGAAATGTACTTCAGTAAATACAATTACTTATTGAACGCCCACACATAGTTGAGATTGTAAGAGTGAAAGTACCGGCAGAATGATCATGTCTACCACGTGAAATGTACTTGAGTAGATACATTTACTTATTGAACGCCTACACATAGTTGAGATTGTAAGAGGGAAAGTACCAACAGAATGATCATGTCTACCACGTGAAATGTGCTTGAGTAAATACAATTAATTATTGAACGCCTACACATAGTTGAGATTGTAAGAGTGAAAGTACCGGCAGAATGATCATGTCTACCACGTGAAATGTACTTGAGTAGATACAATTACTTATTGAACGCCTACACATAGTTGAGATTGTAAGAGGGAAAGTACCAACAGAATGATCATGTCTACCACGTGAAATGTGCTTGAGTAGATACAATTACTTATTGAACGCCCACATATAGTTGAGATTGTAAGAGTGAACGTACCGGCAGAATGATCATGTCTACCACGTGAAATGTGCTTGAGTATATACAATTACTTATTGAACGCCCACACATAGTTGAGATTCTAAGAGGGAAAGTACCAACAGAATGATCATGTCTACCACGTGAAATGTGCTTGAGTAAATACAATTACTTATTGAACGCCCACACATAGTTGAGATTGTAAGAGTGAAAGTACCGGCAGAATGATCATGTCTACCACGTGAAATGTGCTTGAGTAAATACAATTACTTATTGAACGCCCACACATAGTTGAGATTGTAAGAGTGAAAGTACCGTTAGAATGATCATGTCTACCACGTGAAATGTGCTTGAGTAAATACAATTACTTATTGAACGCCCACACATAGTTCAGATTCTAAGAGGGAAAGTACCAACAGAATGATCATGTCTACCACGTGAGATGTGCTTGAGTAAATACAATTACTTATTGAACGCCCACACATAGTTGAGATTCTAAGAGGGAAAGTACCAACAGAATGATCATGTGTACCACGTGAAATGTGCTTGAGTAGATACAATTACTTATTGAACACCGACACATAGTTGAGATTGTAAGAGTGAAAGTACCGGCAGAATGATCATGTCTACCACGTGAAATGTGCTTGAGTAGATACAATTACTTATTGAACGCCCACACATAGTTGAGATTGTAAAAGAGAAAGTACCAACAGAATGATCATGTCTACCACGCGAAATGTACTTGAGTAGATACAATTACTTATTGAACGCCCACACATTGTTGAGATTGTAAGAGGGAAAGTACCAACAGAATGATCATGTCTACCACGTGAAATGTGCTTGAGTACATACAATTACTTATTGAACGCCCACACATTGTTGAGATTGTAAGAGGGAAAGTACCAACAGAATGATCATGTCTACCACGTGAAATGTGCTTGAGTAGATACAATTACTTATTGAACGCCCACACATTGTTGAGATTGTAAGCGGGAAAGTACCAAAAGAATGATCATGTCTACCACGTGAAATGTGCTTGAGTAGATACAATTATTTATTGAACGCCTACACATTGTTGAGATTGTAAGAGGGAAAGTACCAACAGAATGATCATGTCTACCACGTGAAATGTGCTTGAGTAGATACAATTACTTATTGAACGCCTACACATTGTGGAGATTGTAAGAGGGAAAATACCAACAGAATGATCATGTCTACCACGTGAAATGTACTTGAGTAGATACAATTACTTATTGAACACCTACACATAGTTAAGATTGTAAGAGGGAAAATACCAACAGAATGATCATGTCTACCACGTGAAATGTACTTCAGTAGATACAATTACTTATTGAACACCGACACATAGTTGAGATTGTAAGAGGGAAAATACCGGCAGAATGATCATGTCTACCACGTGAAATGTACTTCAGTAGA
The DNA here is from genome assembly GCA_030765065.1 of Deroplatys truncata. Classification (NCBI taxonomy): domain Eukaryota; kingdom Metazoa; phylum Arthropoda; class Insecta; order Mantodea; family Mantidae; genus Deroplatys; species Deroplatys truncata. Next base: position 278,280 of record JAUKNL010000059.1, read on the forward strand.
TACAGTTACTTATTGAACACCGACACATATTTAAGATTGTAAGAGGGAAAGTACCAACAGAATGATCATGTCTACCACGTGAAATGTACTTCAGTAAATACAATTACTTATTGAACGCCCACACATTGTTGAGATTGTAAGAGGGAAAGTACCAACAGAATGATCATGTCTACCACGTGAAATGTACTTGAGTAGATACAATTACTTATTGAACGCCTACACATAGTTGAGATTGTAAGAGGGAAAGTACCAACAGAATGATCATGTCTACCACGTGAAATGTACTTGAGTAGATACAATTACTTATTGAACGCCTACACATTGTTGAGATTGTAAGAGTGAAAGTACCAACAGAATAATCATGTCTACCACGTGAAATGTACTTGAGTAGATACAATTACTTGTTGAACGCCTACACATTGTTGAGATTGTAAGAGTGAAAGTACCAACAGAATGATCATGTCTACCACGTGAAATGTACTTGAGTAGATACAATTACTTATTGAACGCCTACACATTGTTGAGATTGTAAGAGTGAAAGTACCAACAGAATGATCATGTCTACCACGTGAAATGTACTTGAGTAGATACAATTACTTATTGAACGCCGACACATTATTGAGATTGTAAGAGTGAAAGTACCAACAGAATGATCATGTCTACCACGTGAAATGTGCTTGAGTAGATACAATTACTTATTGAACGCCCACACATAGTTGAGATTGTAAGAGTGAAAGTACCGGCAGAATGATCATGTCTACCACGTGAAGTGTGCTTGAGTAAATACAATTACTTATTGAACGCCCACACATAGTTGAGATTCTAAGAGGGAAAGTACCTGCAGAATGATCATGTCTACCACGTGAAATGTGCTTGAGTAAATACAATTACTTATTGAACGCCCACACATAGTTGAGATTGTAAGAGTGAAAGTACCGGCAGAATGATCATGTCTACCACGTGAAATGTGCTTGAGTAGATACAATTACTTATTGAACGCCCACACATAGTTGAGATTGTAAGAGTGAAAGTACCGGCAGAATGATCATGTCTACCACGTGAAATGTGCTTGAGTAAATACAATTACTTATTGAACGCCCAAACATAGTTGAGATTGTAAGAGTGAAAGTACCGGCAGAATGATCATGTCTACCACGTGAAATGTGCTTGAGTAAATACAATTACTTATTGAACGCCCACACATAGTTGAGATTCTAAGAGGGAAAGTACCAACAGAATGATCATGTCTACCACGTGAAATGTGCTTGAGTAAATACAATTACTTATGGAACGCCCACACATAGTTGAGATTGTAAGAGTGAAAGTAAAGGCAGAATGATCATGTCTACCACGTGAAATGTGCTTGAGTAGATACAATTACTTATTGAACGCCCACACATAGTTGAGATTGTAAGAGTGAAAGTACCGGCAGAATGATCATGTCTACCACGTGAAATGTACTTGAGTAAATACAATTACTTATTGAACACCGACACATTGTTGAGATTGTAAGAGGGAAAGTACCAACAGAATGATCATGTCTACCACGTGAAATGTACTTGAGTAGATACAATTACTTATTGAACGCCCACACATTGTTGAGATTGTAAGAGGGAAAGTACCAACAGAATGATCATGTCTACCACGTGAAATGTGCTTGAGTAGATACAATTACTTATTGAACGCCCACACATTGTTGAGATTGTAAGAGGGAAAGTACCAACAGAATGATCATGTCTACCACGTGAAATGTGCTTGAGTAGATACAATTACTTATTGAACGCCCACACATTGTTGAGATTGTAAGAGTGAAAGTACAAACAGAATGATCATGTCTACCACGTGAAATGTGCTTGAGTAGATACAATTACTTATTGAACGCCTACACATTGTTGAGATTGTAAGAGGGAAAGTACCAACAGAATGATCATGTCTACCACGTGAAATGTGCTTGAGTAGATACAATTACTTATTGAACGCCTACACATTGTTGAGATTGTAAGAGGGAAAGTGCCAACAGAATGATCATGTCTACCACGTGAAATGTGCTTGAGTAGATACAATTACTTATTGAACGCCTACACATTGTTGAGATTGTAAGAGGGAAAGTACCAACAGAATGATCATGTCTACCACGTGAAATGTACTTGAGTAGATACAATTACTTATTGAACGCCCACACATTGTTGAGATTGTAAGAGGGAAAGTACCAACAGAATGATCATGTCTACCACGTGAAATGTGCTTGAGTAGATACAATTACTTATTGAACGCCCACACATTGTTGAGATTGTAAGAGGGAAAGTACCAACAGAATGATCATGTCTACCACGTGAAATGTGCTTGAGTAGATACAATTACTTATTGAACGCCCACATATTGTTGAGATTGTAAGAGGGAAAGTACCAACAGAATGATCATGTCTACCACGTGAAATGTACTTGAGTAGATACAGTTACTTATTGAAAGCCTAAACATTGTTGAGATTGTAAGAGGGAAAGTACCAACAGAATGATCATGTCTACCACGTGAAATGTGCTTGAGTAGATACAATTACTTATTGAACACCTACACATTGTTGAGATTGTAAGAGGGACAGTACCAACAGAATGATCATGTCTACCACGTGAAATGTGCTTGAGTAGATACAATTACTTATTGAACGCCCACACATTGTTGAGATTGTAAGAGGGAAAGTACCAACAGAATGATCATGTCTACCACGTGAAATGTACTTGAGTAGATACAATTACTTATTGAACGCCCACACATTTTTGAGATTGTAAGAGGGAAAATACCGGCAGAATGATCATGTCTACCACATGAAATGTGCTTGAGTAGATACAATTACTTATTGAACACCCACACATAGTTGAGATTGTAAGAGTGAAAGTACCAACAGAATGGTGATGTCTACCACGTGAAATGTACTTGAGTAAATACAATTACTTATTGAACGCCCACACATTGTTGAGATTGTAAGAGGGAAAGTACCAACACAATGATCATGTCTACCACGTGAAATGTACTTGAGTAAATACAATTACTTATTGAACGCCCACACATTGTTGAGATTGTAAGAGGAAAAGTACCGGCAGAATGATCATGTCTACCACGTGAAATGTACATGAGTAAATACAATTACTTATTAAACACCTACACATTGTTGAGATTGTAAGAGGGAAAGTGCCAACAGAATGATCATGTCTACCACGTGAAATGTGCTTGAGTACATACAATTACTTATTGAACGCCTACACATAGTTGAGATTGTAAGAGGGAGAGTACCGGCAGAATGATCATGTCTACCACGTGAAATGTACTTGAGTAGATACAATTACTTATTGAACACCTACACATAGTTGAGATTGTAAGAGGGAAAATACCAACAGAATGATCATGTCTACCACGTGAAATGTACTTGAGTAGATACAATTACTTATTGAACACCTACACATAGTTGAGATTGTAAGAGGGAAAATACCAACAGAATGATCATGTCTACCACGTGAAATGTACTTCAGTAGATACAATTACTTATTGAACACCGACACATAGTTGAAATTGTAAGAGGGAAAATACCGGCAGAATGATCATGTCTACCACGTGAAATGTACTTCAGTAGATACAATTACTTATTGAACACCGACACATAGTTGAGATTGTAAGAGGGAAAGTACCGGCAGAATGATCATGTCTACCACGTGAAATGTGCTTCAGTAGATACAACTACTTATTGAACGCCCACACATAGTTGAGATTCTAAGAGGGAAAATACCGGCAGAATGATCATGTCTACCACATGAAATGTACTTCAGTAGATACAATTACTCATTGAACGCCCACACATAGTTGAGATTCTAAGAGGGAAAATACCGGCAGAATGATCATGTCTACCACGTGAAATGTGCTTGAGTAGATACAATTACTTATTGAACGCCCACACATAGTTGAGATTGTAAGAGGGAAAGTACCGGCAGAATAATCATGTCTACCACGTGAAATGTACTTGAGTAGATACAATTACTTATTGAACACCGACACATTGTTGAGATTGTAAGAGGAAAAGTACCGGCAGAATGATCATGTCTACCACGTGAAATGTACTTGAGTAGATACAATTACTTATTGAACGCCCACACATTGTTGAGATTGTAAGAGGGAAAGTACCGGCAGAATGATCATGTCTACCACGTGAAATGTGCTTCAGTAAATACAATTACTTATTGAACGCCTACACATAGTTGAGATTGTAAGAGGGAAAGTACCAACAGAATGATGATGTCTACCACGTGAAATGTACTTGAGTAAATACAATTACTTATTGAACACCGACACATAGTTGAGATTGTAAGAGTGAAAGTACCAACAGAATGATCATGTCTATCACGTGAAATGTACTTGAGTAGATACAATTACTTATTGAACACCGACACATAGTTGAGATTGTAAGAGTGAAAGTACCAACAGAATGATCATGTCTACCACGTGAAATGTACTTCAGTAAATACAATTACTTATTGAACGCCCACACATAGTTGAGATTGTAAGAGTGAAAGTACCGGCAGAATGATCATGTCTACCACGTGAAATGTACTTGAGTGGATACATTTACTTATTGAACGCCTACACATAGTTGAGATTGTAAGAGGGAAAGTACCAACAGAATGATCATGTCTACCACGTGAAATGTGCTTGAGTAAATACAATCACTTATTGAACGCCTACACATAGTTGAGATTGTAAGAGTGAAAGTACCGGCAGAATGATCATGTCTACCACGTGAAATGTACTTGAGTAGATACAATTACTTATTGAACGCCTACACATAGTTGAGATTGTAAGAGTGAAAGTACCGGCAGAATGATCATGTCTACCACGTGAAATGTGCTTCAGTAGATACAACTACTTATTGAACGCCCACACATAGTTGAGATTCTAAGAGGGAAAATACCGGCAGAATGATCATGTCTACCACATGAAATGTACTTCAGTAGATACAATTACTCATTGAACGCCCACACATAGTTGAGATTCTAAGAGGGAAAATACCGGCAGAATGATCATGTCTACCACGTGAAATGTGCTTGAGTAGATACAATTACTTATTGAACGCCCACACATAGTTGAGATTGTAAGAGGGAAAGTACCGGCAGAATGATCATGTCTACCACGTGAAATGTACTTGAGTAGATACAATTACTTATTGAACGCCCACACATTGTTGAGATTGTAAGAGGGAAAGTACCAACAGAATGATGATGTCTACCACGTGAAATGTACTTGAGTAAATACAATTACTTATTGAACACCGACACATAGTTGAGATTGTAAGAGTGAAAGTACCAACAGAATGATCATGTCTATCACGTGAAATGTACTTGAGTAGATACAATTACTTATTGAACACCGACACATAGTTGAGATTGTAAGAGTGAAAGTACCAACAGAATGATCATGTCTACCACGTGAAATGTGCTTGAGTAAATACAATCACTTATTGAACGCCTACACATAGTTGAGATTGTAAGAGTGAAAGTACCGGCAGAATGATCATGTCTACTACGTGAAATGTGCTTCAGTAGATACAACTACTTATTGAACGCCTACACATAGTTGAGATTGTAAGAGTGAAAGTACCGGCAGAATGATCATGTCTACCACGTGAAATGTACTTGAGTAGATACAATTACTTATTGAACGCCTACACATAGTTGAGATTGTAAGAGGGAAAGTACCAACAGAATGATCATCTCTACCACGTGAAATGTACTTGAGTAGATACAATTACTTATTGAACGCCTACACATAGTTGAGATTGTAAGAGGGAAAGTACCAACAGAATGATCATGTCTACCACGTGAAATGTGCTTGAGTAGATACAATTACTTATTGAACGCCCACATATAGTTGAGATTGTAAGAGTGAACGTACCGGCAGAATGATCATGTCTACCACGTGAAATGTGCTTGAGTATATACAATTACTTATTGAACGCCCACACATAGTTGAGATTCTAAGAGGGAAAGTACCAACAGAATGATCATGTCTACCACGTGAAATGTGCTTGAGTAAATACAATTACTTATTGAACGCCCACACATAGTTGAGATTGTAAGAGTGAAAGTACCGGCAGAATGATCATGTCTACCACGTGAAATGTGCTTGAGTAAATACAATTACTTATTGAACGCCCACACATAGTTGAGATTGTAAGAGTGAAAGTACCGGCAGAATGATCATGTCTACCACGTGAAATGTGCTTGAGTAAATACAATTACTTATTGAACGCCCACACATAGTTGAGATTCTAAGAGGGAAAGTACCAACAGAATGATCATGTCTACCACGTGAAATGTGCTTGAGTAAATACAATTACTTATTGAACGCCCACACATAGTTGAGATTCTAAGAGGGAAAGTACCAACAGAATGATCATGTCTACCACGTGAAATGTGCTTGAGTAAATACAATTACTTATTGAACGCCCACACATAGTTGAGATTCTAAGAGGGAAAGTACCGGCAGAATGATCATGTCTACCACGTGAAATGTGCTTGAGTAGATACAATTACTTATTGAACACCGACACATAGTTGAGATTGTAAGAGTGAAAGTACCGGCAGAATGATCATGTCTACCACGTGAAATGTGCTTGAGTAGATACAATTACTTATTGAACGACCACACATAGTTGAGATTGTAAAAGTGAAAGTACCGGCAGAATGATCATGTCTACCACGTGAAATGTACTTGAGTAAATACAATTACTTATTGAACACCGACACATTGTTGAGATTGTAAGAGGGAAAGTACCAACAGAATGATCATGTCTACCACGCGAAATGTACTTGAGTAGATACAATTACTTATTGAACGCCCACACATTGTTGAGATTGTAAGAGGGAAAGTACCAACAGAATGATCATGTCTACCACGTGAAATGTGCTTGAATACATACAATTACTTATTGAACGCCCACACATTGTTGAGATTGTAAGAGGGAAAGTACCAACAGAATGATCATGTCTACCACGTGAAATGTGCTTGAGTAGATACAATTACTTATTGAACCCCTACACATTGTGGAGATTGTAAGAGGGAAAATACCAACAGAATGATCATGTCTACCACGTGAAATGTACTTGAGTAGATACAATTACTTATTGAACACCTACACATAGTTGAGATTGTAAGAGGGAAAATACCAACAGAATGATCATGTCTACCACGTGAAATGTACTTCAGTAGATACAATTACTTATTGAACACCGACACATAGTTGAGATTGTAAGAGGGAAAATACCGGAAGAATGATCATGTCTACCACGTGAAATGTACTTCAGTAGATACAGATACTTATTGAACACCGACACATATTTGAGATTGTAAGAGGGAAAGTACCAACAGAATGATCATGTCTACCACGTGAAATGTACTTCAGTAAATACAATTACTTATTGAACGCCCACACATTGTTGAGATTGTAAGAGGGAAAGTACCAACAGAATGATCATGTCTACCACGTGAAAGGTACTTGAGTAGATACAATTACTTATTGAACGCCTACACATAGTTGAGATTGTAAGAGGGAAAGTACCAACAGAATGATCATGTCTACCACGTGAAATGTACTTGAGTAGATACAATTACTTATTGAACGCCTACACATTGTTGAGATTGTAAGAGTGAAAGTACCAACAGAATGATCATGTCTACCACGTGAAATGTACTTGAGTAGATACAATTACTTGTTGAACGCCTACACATTGTTGAGATTGTATGAGTGAAAGTACCAACAGAATGATCATGTCTACCACGTGAAATGTACTTGAGTAGATACAATTACTTATTGAACGCCTACACATTGTTGAGATTGTAAGAGTGAAAGTACCAACAGAATGATCATGTCTACCACGTGAAATGTACTTGAGTAGATACAATTACTTATTGAACGCCGACACATTATTGAGATTGTAAGAGTGAAAGTACCAACAGAATGATCATGTCTACCACGTGAAATGTACTTGAGTAGATACAATTACTTATTGAACGCCCACACATTGTTGAGATTGTAAGAGGGAAAGTACCAACAGAATGATCATGTCTACCACGTGAAATGTGCTTGAGTAGATACAATTACTTATTGAACGCCCACACATAGTTGAGATTGTAAGAGTGAAAGTACCGGCAGAATGATCATGTCTACCACGTGAAGTGTGCTTGAGTAAATACAATTACTTATTGAACGCCCACACATAGTTGAGATTCTAAGAGGGAAAGTACCTGCAGAATGATCATGTCTACCACGTGAAATGTGCTTGAGTAAATACAATTACTTATTGAACGCCCACACATAGTTGAGATTGTAAGAGTGAAAGTACCGGCAGAATGATCATGTCTACCACGTGAAATGTGCTTGAGTAGATACAATTATTTATTGAACGCCCACACATAGTTGAGATTGTAAGAGTGAAAGTACCGGCAGAATGATCATGTCTACCACGTGAAATGTGCTTGAGTAAATACAATTACTTATTGAACGCCCAAACATAGTTGAGATTGTAAGAGTGAAAGTACCGGCAGAATGATCATGTCTACCACGTGAAATGTGCTTGAGTAAATACAATTACTTATTGAACGCCCACACATAGTTGAGATTCTAAGAGGGAAAGTACCAACAGAATGGTCATGTCTACCACGTGAAATGTGCTTGAGTAAATACAATTACTTATTGAACGCCCACACATAGTTGAGATTGTAAGAGTGAAAGTATAGGCAGAATGATCATGTCTACCACGTGAAATGTGCTTGAGTAGATACAATTACTTATTGAACGCCCACACATAGTTGAGATTGTAAGAGTGAAAGTACCGGCAGAATGATCATGTCTACCACGTGAAATGTACTTGAGTAAATACAATTACTTATTGAACACCGACACATTGTTGAGATTGTAAGAGGGAAAGTACCAACAGAATGATCATGTCTACCACGTGAAATGTACTTGAGTAGATACAACTACTTATTGAACGCCCACACATTGTTGAGATTGTAAGAGGGAAAGTACCAACAGAATGATCATGTCTACCACGTGAAATGTGCTTGAGTAGATACAATTACTTATTGAACGCCCACACATTGTTGAGATTGTAAGAGGGAAAGTACCAACAGAATGATCATATCTACCACGTGAAATGTGCTTGAGTAGATACAATTACTTATTGAACGCCCACACATTGTTGAGATTGTAAGAGTGAAAGTACCAACAGAATGATCATGTCTACCACGTGAAATGTGCTTGAGTAGATACAATTACTTATTGAACGCCTACACATTGTTGAGATTGTAAGAGGGAAAGTACCAACAGAATGATCATGTCTACCACGTGAAATGTGCTTGAGTAGATACAATTACTTATTGAACGCCCACACATAGTTGAGATTGTAAGAGTGAAAGTACCGGCAGAATGATCATGTCTACCACGTGAAGTGTGCTTGAGTAAATACAATTACTTATTGAACGCCCACACATAGTTGAGATTCTAAGAGGGAAAGTACCTGCAGAATGATCATGTCTACCACGTGAAATGTGCTTGAGTAAATACAATTACTTATTGAACGCCCACACATAGTTGAGATTGTAAGAGTGAAAGTACCGGCAGAATGATCATGTCTACCACGTGAAATGTGCTTGAGTAGATACAATTATTTATTGAACGCCCACACATAGTTGAGATTGTAAGAGTGAAAGTACCGGCAGAATGATCATGTCTACCACGTGAAATGTGCTTGAGTAAATACAATTACTTATTGAACGCCCAAACATAGTTGAGATTGTAAGAGTGAAAGTACCGGCAGAATGATCATGTCTACCACGTGAAATGTGCTTGAGTAAATACAATTACTTATTGAACGCCCACACATAGTTGAGATTCTAAGAGGGAAAGTACCAACAGAATGGTCATGTCTACCACGTGAAATGTGCTTGAGTAAATACAATTACTTATTGAACGCCCACACATAGTTGAGATTGTAAGAGTGAAAGTATAGGCAGAATGATCATGTCTACCACGTGAAATGTGCTTGAGTAGATACAATTACTTATTGAACGCCCACACATTGTTGAGATTGTAAGAGGGAAAGTACCAACAGAATGATCATGTCTACCACGTGAAATGTACTTGAGTAGATACAATTACTTATTGAACGCCCACACATTTTTGAGATTGTAAGAGGGAAAATACCGGCAGAATGATCATGTCTACCACATGAAATGTGCTTGAGTAGATACAATTACTTATTGAACACCCACACATAGTTGAGATTGTAAGAGTGAAAGTACCAACAGAATGGTGATGTCTACCACGTGAAATGTACTTGAGTAAATACAATTACTTATTGAACGCCCACACATTGTTGAGATTGTAAGAGGGAAAGTACCAACAGAATGATCATGTCTACCACGTGAAATGTACTTGAGTAAATACAATTACTTATTGAACGCCCACACATTGTTGAGATTGTAAGAGGGAAAGTACCGGCAGAATGATCATGTCTACCACGTGAAATGTACTTGAGTAAATACAATTACTTATTGAACACCTACACATTGTTGAGATTGTAAGAGGGAAAGTACCAACAGAATGATCATGTCTACCACGTGAAATGTGCTTGAGTACATACAATTACTTATTGAACGCCTACACATAGTTGAGATTGTAAGAGGGAAAGTACCGGCAGAATGATCATGTCTACCACGTGAAATGTACTTGAGTAGATACAATTACTTATTGAACACCTACACATAGTTGAGATTGTAAGAGGGAAAATACCAACAGAATGATCATGTCTACCACGTGAAATGTACTTGAGTAGATACAATTACTTATTGAACACCTACACATATTTGAGATTGTAAGAGGGAAAATACCAACAGAATGATCATGTCTACCACGTGAAATGTACTTCAGTAGATACAATTACTTATTGAACACCGACACATAGTTGAGATTGTAAGAGTGAAAGTACCGGCAGAATGATCATGTCTACCACGTGAAATGTACTTGAGTAGATACAATTACTTATTGAACGCCTACACATAGTTGAGATTGTAAGAGGGAAAGTACCAACAGAATGATCATCTCTACCACGTGAAATGTACTTGAGTAGATACAATTACTTATTGAACGCCTACACATAGTTGAGATTGTAAGAGGGAAAGTACCAACAGAATGATCATGTCTACCACGTGAAATGTGCTTGAGTAGATACAATTACTTATTGAACGCCCACATATAGTTGAGATTGTAAGAGTGAACGTACCGGCAGAATGATCATGTCTACCACGTGAAATGTGCTTGAGTATATACAATTACTTATTGAACGCCCACACATAGTTGAGATTCTAAGAGGGAAAGTACCAACAGAATGATCATGTCTACCACGTGAAATGTGCTTGAGTAAATACAATTACTTATTGAACGCCCACACATAGTTGAGATTGTAAGAGTGAAAGTACCGGCAGAATGATCATGTCTACCACGTGAAATGTGCTTGAGTAAATACAATTACTTATTGAACGCCCACACATAGTTGAGATTGTAAGAGTGAAAGTACCGGCAGAATGATCATGTCTACCACGTGAAATGTGCTTGAGTAAATACAATTACTTATTGAACGCCCACACATAGTTGAGATTCTAAGAGGGAAAGTACCAACAGAATGATCATGTCTACCACGTGAAATGTGCTTGAGTAAATACAATTACTTATTGAACGCCCACACATAGTTGAGATTCTAAGAGGGAAAGTACCGGCAGAATGATCATGTCTACCACGTGAAATGTGCTTGAGTAGATACAATTACTTATTGAACACCGACACATAGTTGAGATTGTAAGAGTGAAAGTACCGGCAGAATGATCATGTCTACCACGTGAAATGTGCTTGAGTAGATACAATTACTTATTGAACGACCACACATAGTTGAGATTGTAAAAGTGAAAGTACCGGCAGAATGATCATGTCTACCACGTGAAATGTACTTGAGTAAATACAATTACTTATTGAACACCGACACATTGTTGAGATTGTAAGAGGGAAAGTACCAACAGAATGATCATGTCTACCACGCGAAATGTACTTGAGTAGATACAATTACTTATTGAACGCCCACACATTGTTGAGATTGTAAGAGGGAAAGTACCAACAGAATGATCATGTCTACCACGTGAAATGTGCTTGAATACATACAATTACTTATTGAACGCCCACACATTGTTGAGATTGTAAGAGGGAAAGTACCAACAGAATGATCATGTCTACCACGTGAAATGTGCTTGAGTAGATACAATTACTTATTGAACCCCTACACATTGTGGAGATTGTAAGAGGGAAAATACCAACAGAATGATCATGTCTACCACGTGAAATGTACTTGAGTAGATACAATTACTTATTGAACACCTACACATAGTTGAGATTGTAAGAGGGAAAATACCAACAGAATGATCATGTCTACCACGTGAAATGTACTTCAGTAGATACAATTACTTATTGAACACCGACACATAGTTGAGATTGTAAGAGGGAAAATACCGGAAGAATGATCATGTCTACCACGTGAAATGTACTTCAGTAGATACAGATACTTATTGAACACCGACACATATTTGAGATTGTAAGAGGGAAAGTACCAACAGAATGATCATGTCTACCACGTGAAATGTACTTCAGTAAATACAATTACTTATTGAACGCCCACACATTGTTGAGATTGTAAGAGGGAAAGTACCAACAGAATGATCATGTCTACCACGTGAAAGGTACTTGAGTAGATACAATTACTTATTGAACGCCTACACATAGTTGAGATTGTAAGAGGGAAAGTACCAACAGAATGATCATGTCTACCACGTGAAATGTACTTGAGTAGATACAATTACTTATTGAACGCCTACACATTGTTGAGATTGTAAGAGTGAAAGTACCAACAGAATGATCATGTCTACCACGTGAAATGTACTTGAGTAGATACAATTACTTGTTGAACGCCTACACATTGTTGAGATTGTAAGAGTGAAAGTACCAACAGAATGATCATGTCTACCACGTGAAATGTACTTGAGTAGATACAATTACTTATTGAACGCCTACACATTGTTGAGATTGTAAGAGTGAAAGTACCAACAGAATGATCATGTCTACCACGTGAAATGTACTTGAGTAGATACAATTACTTATTGAACGCCGACACATTATTGAGATTGTAAGAGTGAAAGTACCAACAGAATGATCATGTCTACCACGTGAAATGTACTTGAGTAGATACAATTACTTATTGAACGCCCACACATTGTTGAGATTGTAAGAGGGAAAGTACCAACAGAATGATCATGTCTACCACGTGAAATGTGCTTGAGTAGATACAATTACTTATTGAACGCCCACACATAGTTGAGATTGTAAGAGTGAAAGTACCGGCAGAATGATCATGTCTACCACGTGAAGTGTGCTTGAGTAAATACAATTACTTATTGAACGCCCACACATAGTTGAGATTCTAAGAGGGAAAGTACCTGCAGAATGATCATGTCTACCACGTGAAATGTGCTTGAGTAAATACAATTACTTATTGAACGCCCACACATAGTTGAGATTGTAAGAGTGAAAGTACCGGCAGAATGATCATGTCTACCACGTGAAATGTGCTTGAGTAGATACAATTATTTATTGAACGCCCACACATAGTTGAGATTGTAAGAGTGAAAGTACCGGCAGAATGATCATGTCTACCACGTGAAATGTGCTTGAGTAAATACAATTACTTATTGAACGCCCAAACATAGTTGAGATTGTAAGAGTGAAAGTACCGGCAGAATGATCATGTCTACCACGTGAAATGTGCTTGAGTAAATACAATTACTTATTGAACGCCCACACATAGTTGAGATTCTAAGAGGGAAAGTACCAACAGAATGGTCATGTCTACCACGTGAAATGTGCTTGAGTAAATACAATTACTTATTGAACGCCCACACATAGTTGAGATTGTAAGAGTGAAAGTAAAGGCAGAATGATCATGTCTACCACGTGAAATGTGCTTGAGTAGATACAATTACTTATTGAACGCCCACACATAGTTGAGATTGTAAGAGTGAAAGTACCGGCAGAATGATCATGTCTACCACGTGAAATGTACTTGAGTAAATACAATTACTTATTGAACACCGACACATTGTTGAGATTGTAAGAGGGAAAGTACCAACAGAATGATCATGTCTACCACGTGAAATGTACTTGAGTAGATACAACTACTTATTGAACGCCCACACATTGTTGAGATTGTAAGAGGGAAAGTACCAACAGAATGATCATGTCTACCACGTGAAATGTGCTTGAGTAGATACAATTACTTATTGAACGCCCACACATTGTTGAGATTGTAAGAGGGAAAGTACCAACAGAATGATCATATCTACCACGTGAAATGTGCTTGAGTAGATACAATTACTTATTGAACGCCCACACATTGTTGAGATTGTAAGAGTGAAAGTACCAACAGAATGATCATGTCTACCACGTGAAATGTGCTTGAGTAGATACAATTACTTATTGAACGCCTACACATTGTTGAGATTGTAAGAGGGAAAGTACCAACAGAATGATCATGTCTACCACGTGAAATGTGCTTGAGTAGATACAATTACTTATTGAACGCCTACACATTGTTGAGATTGTAAGAGGGAAAGTGCCAACAGAATGATCATGTCTACCACGTGAAATGTGCTTGAGTAGATACAATTTCTTATTGAACGCCTACACATTGTTGAGATTGTAAGAGGGAAAGTACCAACAGAATGATCATGTCTACCACGTGAAATGTACTTGAGTAGATACAATTACTTATTGAACGCCCACACATTGTTGAGATTGTAAGAGGGAAAGTACCAACAGAATGATCATGTCTACCACGTGAAATGTGCTTGAGTAGATACAATTACTTATTGAACGCCCACACATTGTTGAGATTGTAAGAGGGAAAGTACCAACAGAATGATCATGTCTACCACGTGAAATGTGCTTGAGTAGATACAATTACTTATTGAACGCCCACATATTGTTGAGATTGTAAGAGGGAAAGTACCAACAGAATGATCATGTCTACCACGTGAAATGTACTTGAGTAGATACAGTTACTTATTGAAAGCCTAAACATTGTTGAGATTGTAAGAGGGAAAGTACCAACAGAATGATCATGTCTACCACGTGAAATGTGCTAGAGTAGATACAATTACTTATTGAACACCTACACATTGTTGAGATTGTAAGAGGGAAAGTACCAACAGAATGATCATGTCTACCACGTGAAATGTGCTTGAGTAGATACAATTACTTATTGAACGCCCACACATTGTTGAGATTGTAAGAGGGAAAGTACCAACAGAATGATCATGTCTACCACGTGAAATGTACTTGAGTAGATACAATTACTTATTGAACGCCCACACATTTTTGAGATTGTAAGAGGGAAAATACCGGCAGAATGATCATGTCTACCACATGAAATGTGCTTGAGTAGATACAATTACTTATTGAACACCCACACATAGTTGAGATTGTAAGAGTGAAAGTACCAACAGAATGGTGATGTCTACCACGTGAAATGTACTTGAGTAAATACAATTACTTATTGAACGCCCACACATTGTTGAGATTGTAAGAGGGAAAGTACCAACAGAATGATCATGTCTACCACGTGAAATGTACTTGAGTAAATACAATTACTTATTGAACGCCCACACATTGTTGAGATTGTAAGAGGGAAAGTACCGGCAGAATGATCATGTCTACCACGTGAAATGTACTTGAGTAAATACAATTACTTATTGAACACCTACACATTGTTGAGATTGTAAGAGGGAAAGTACCAACAGAATGATCATGTCTACCACGTGAAATGTGCTTGAGTACATACAATTACTTATTGAACGCCTACACATAGTTGAGATTGTAAGAGGGAAAGTACCGGCAGAATGATCATGTCTACCACGTGAAATGTACTTGAGTAGATACAATTACTTATTGAACACCTACACATAGTTGAGATTGTAAGAGGGAAAATACCAACAGAATGATCATGTCTACCACGTGAAATGTACTTGAGTAGATACAATTACTTATTGAACACCTACACATAGTTGAGATTGTAAGAGGGAAAATACCAACAGAATGATCATGTCTACCACGTGAAATGTACTTCAGTAGATACAATTACTTATTGAACACCGACACATAGTTGAAATTGTAAGAGGGAAAATACCGGCAGAATGATCATGTCTACCACGTGAACTGTACTTCAGTAGATACAATTACTTATTGAACACCGACACATAGTTGAGATTGTAAGAGGGAAAGTACCGGCAGAATGATCATGTCTACCACGTGAAATGTGCTTCAGTAGATACAACTACTTATTGAACGCCCACACATAGTTGAGATTCTAAGAGGGAAAATACCGGCAGAATGATCATGTCTACCACATGAAATGTACTTCAGTAGATACAATTACTCATTGAACACCCACACATAGTTGAGATTCTAAGAGGGAAAATACCGGCAGAATGATCATGTCTACCACGTGAAATGTGCTTGAGTAGATACAATTACTTATTGAACGCCCACACATAGTTGAGATTGTAAGAGGGAACGTACCGGCAGAATAATCATGTCTACCACGTGAAATGTACTTGAGTAGATACAATTACTTATTGAACACCGACACATTGTTGAGATTGTAAGAGGAAAAGTACCGGCAGAATGATCATGTCTACCACGTGAAATGTACTTGAGTAGATACAATTACTTATTGAACGCCCACACATTGTTGAGATTGTAAGAGGGAAAGTACCGGCAGAATGATCATGTCTACCACGTGAAATGTGCTTCAGTAAATACAATTACTTATTGAACGCCTACACATAGTTGAGATTGTAAGAGGGAAAGTACCAACAGAATGATGATGTCTACCACGTGAAATGTACTTGAGTAAATACAATTACTTATTGAACACCGACACATAGTTGAGATTGTAAGAGTGAAAGTACCAACAGAATGATCATGTCTATCACGTGAAATGTACTTGAGTAGATACAATTACTTATTGAACACCGACACATAGTTGAGATTGTAAGAGTGAAAGTACCAACAGAATGATCATGTCTACCACGTGAAATGTACTTCAGTAAATACAATTACTTATTGAACGCCCACACATAGTTGAGATTGTAAGAGTGAAAGTACCGGCAGAATGATCATGTCTACCACGTGAAATGTACTTGAGTAGATACATTTACTTATTGAACGCCTACACATAGTTGAGATTGTAAGAGGGAAAGTACCAACAGAATGATCATGTCTACCACGTGAAATGTGCTTGAGTAAATACAATTACTTATTGAACGCCTACACATAGTTGAGATTGTAAGAGTGAAAGTACCGGCAGAATGATCATGTCTACCACGTGAAATGTACTTGAGTAGATACAATTACTTATTGAACGCCTACACATAGTTGAGATTGTAAGAGGGAAAGTACCAACAGAATGATCATGTCTACCACGTGAAATGTACTTGAGTAGATACAATTACTTATTGAATTCCTACACATAGTTGAGATTGTAAGAGGGAAAGTACCAACAGAATGATCATGTCTACCACGTGAAATGTGCTTGAGTAGATACAATTACTTATTGAACGCCCACATATAGTTGAGATTGTAAGAGTGAAAGTACCGGCAGAATGATCATGTCTACCACGTGAAATGTGCTTGAGTAAATACAATTACTTATTGAACGCCCAAACATAGTTGAGATTGTAAGAGTGAAAGTACCGGCAGAATGATCATGTCTACCACGTGAAATGTGCTTGAGTAAATACAATTACTTATTGAACGCCCACACATAGTTGAGATTGTAAGAGTGAAAGTGCCGGCAGAATGATCATGTCTACCACGTGAAATGTGCTTGAGTAAATACAATTACTTATTGAACGCCCACACATAGTTGAGATTGTAAGAGTGAAAGTACCGGCAGAATGATCATGTCTACCACGTGAAATGTGCTTGAGTAAATACAATTACTTATTGAACGCCCACACATAGTTGAGATTCTAAGAGGGAAAGTACCAACAGAATGATCATGTCTACCACGTGAAATGTGCTTGAGTAAATACAATTACTTATTGAACGCCCACACATAGTTGAGATTCTAAGAGGGAAAGTACCAACAGAATGATCATGTCTACCACGTGAAATGTGCTTGAGTAGATACAATTACTTATTGAACGCCCACACATAGTTGAGATTCTAAGAGGGAAAGTACCGGCAGAATGATCATGTCTACCACGTGAAATGTGCTTGAGTAGATACAATTACTTATTGAACACCGACACATAGTTGAGATTGTAAGAGTGAAAGTACCGGCAGAATGATCATGTCTACCACGTGAAATGTGCTTGAGTAGATACGATTACTTATTGAACGCCCACACATAGTTGAGATTGTAAGAGTGAAAGTACCGGCAGAATGATCATGTCTACCACGTGAAATGTACTTGAGTAAATACAATTACTTATTGAACACCGACACATTGTTGAGATTGTAAGAGGGAAAGTACCAACAGAATGATCATGTCTACCACGTGAAATGTACTTGAGTAGATACAATTACTTATTGAACGCCCACACATTGTTGAGATTGTAAGAGGGAAAGTACCAACAGAATGATCATGTCTACCACGTGAAATGTGCTTGAGTACATACAATTACTTATTGAACGCCCACACATTGTTAAGATTGTAAGAGGGAAAGTACTAACAGAATGATCATGTCTACCACGTGAAATGTGCTTGAGTAGATACAATTACTTATTGAACGCCCACACATTGTTGAGATTGTAAGAGGGAAAGTACCAACAGAATGATCATGTCTACCACGTGAAATGTGCTTGAGTAGATACAATTATTTATTGAACGCCTACACATTGTTGAGATTGTAAGAGGGAAAGTACCAACAGAATGATCATGTCTACCACGTGAAATGTGCTTGAGTAGATACAATTACTTATTGAACGCCTACACATTGTGGAGATTGTAAGAGGGAAAGTACCAACAGAATGGTCATGTCTACCACGTGAAATGTGCTTGAGTAGATACAATTACTTATTGAACGCCTACACATTGTTAAGATTGTAAGAGGGAAAGTACCAACAGAATGATCATGTCTACCACGTGAAATGTACTTGAGTAGATACAATTACTTATTGAACGCCCACACATTGTTGAGATTGTAAGAGGGAAAGTACCAACAGAATGATCATGTCTACCACGTGAAATGTGCTTGAGTAGATACAATTACTTATTGAACGCCCACACATTGTTGAGATTGTAAGAGGGAAAGTACCAACAGAATGATCATGTCTACCACGTGAAATGTACTTGAGTAGATACAATTACTTATTGAACGCCTACACATTGTTGAGATTGTAAGAGTGAAAGTACCGGCAGAATGATCATGTCTACCACGTGAAGTGTGCTTGAGTAAATACAATTACTTATTGAACGCCCACACATAGTTGAGATTCTAAAAGGGAAAGTACCTGCAGAATGATCATGTCTACCACGTGAAATGTGCATGAGTAAATACAATTACTTATTGAACGCCCACACATAGTTGAGATTGTAAGAGTGAAAGTACCGGCAGAATGATCATGTCTACCACGTGAAATGTGCTTGAGTAGATACAATTACTTATTGAACGCCCACACATAGTTGAGATTGTAAGAGTGAAAGTACCGGCAGAATGATCATGTCTACCACGTGAAATGTGCTTGAGTAAATACAATTACTTATTGAACGCCCAAACATAGTTGAGATTGTAAGAGTGAAAGTACCGGCAGAATGATCATGTCTACCACGTGAAATGTGCTTGAGTAAATACAATTACTTATTGAACGCCCACACATAGTTGAGATTGTAAGAGTGAAAGTAAAGGCAGAATGATCATGTCTACCACGTGAAATGTGCTTGAGTAGATACAATTACTTATTGAACGCCCACACATAGTTGAGATTGTAAGAGTGAAAGTACCGGCAGAATGATCATGTCTACCACGTGAAATGTACTTGAGTAAATACAATTACTTATTGAACACCGACACATTGTTGAGATTGTAAGAGGGAAAGTACCAACAGAATGATCATGTCTACCACGTGAAATGTACTTGAGTAGATACAATTACTTATTGAACGCCCACACATTGTTGAGATTGTAAGAGGGAAAGTACCAACAGAATGATCATGTCTACCACGTGAAATGTGCTTGAGTAGATACAATTACTTATTGAACGCCCACACATTGTTGAGATTGTAAGAGGGAAAGTACCAACAGAATGATCATGTCTACCACGTGAAATGTGCTTGAGTAGATACAATTACTTTTTGAACGCCCACATATTGTTGAGATTGTAAGAGTGAAAGTACCAACAGAATGATCATGTCTACCACGTGAAATGTGCTTGAGTAGATACAATTACTTATTGAACGCCTACACATTGTTGAGATTGTAAGAGGGAAAGTACCAACAGAATGATCATGTCTACCACGTGAAATGTGCTTGAGTAGATACAATTACTTATTGAACGCCTACACATTGTTGAGATTGTAAGAGGGAAAGTGCCAAACGAATGATCATGTCTACCACGTGAAATGTGCTTGAGTAGATACAATTACTTATTGAACGCCTACACATTGTTGAGATTGTAAGAGGGAAAGTACCAACAGAATGATCATGTCTACCACGTGAAATGTACTTGAGTAGATACAATTACTTATTGAACGCCCACACATTGTTGAGATTGTAAGAGGGAAAGTACCAACAGAATGATCATGTCTACCACGTGAAATGTGCTTGAGTAGATACAATTACTTATTGAACGCCCACACATTGTTGAGATTGTAAGAGGGAAAGTACCAACAGAATGATCATGTCTACCACGTGAAATGTGCTTGAGTAGATACAATTACTTATTGAACGCCCACATATTGTTGAGATTGTAAGAGGGAAAGTACCAACAGAATGATCATGTCTACCACGTGTAATGTACTTGAGTAGATACAATTACTTATTGAAAGCCTACACATTGTTGAGATTGTAAGAGGGAAAGTACCAACAGGATGATCATGTCTACCACGTGAAATGTGCTTGAGTAGATACAATTACTTATTGAACACCTACACATTGTTGAGATTGTAAGAGGGAAAGTACCAACAGAATGATCATGTCTACCACGTGAAATGTGCTTGAGTAGATACAATTACTTATTGAACGCCCACACATTGTTGAGATTGTAAGAGGGAAAGTACCAACAGAATGATCATGTCTACCACGTGAAATGTACTTGAGTAGATACAATTACTTATTGAACGCCCACACATTGTTGAGATTGTAAGAGGGAAAGTACCGGCAGAATGATCATGTCTACCACATGAAATGTGCTTGAGTAGATACAATTACTTATTGAACACCCACACATAGTTGAGATTGTAAGAGTGAAAGTACCAACAGAATGGTGATGTCTACCACGTGAAATGTACTTGAGTAAATACAATTACTTATTGAACGCCCACACATTGTTGAGATTGTAAGAGGGAAAGTACCAACAGAATGATCATGTCTACCACGTGAAATGTACTTGAGTAAATACAATTACTTATTGAACGCCCACACATTGTTGAGATTGTAAGAGGGAAAGTACCAACAGAATGATCATGTCTACCACGTGAAATGTGCTTGAGTACATACAATTACTTATTGAACCCCTACACATAGTTGAGATTGTAAGAGGGAAAGTACCGGCAGAATGATCATGTCTACCACGTGAAATGTACTTGAGTAGATACAATTACTTATTGAACACCTACACATATTTGAGATTGTAAGAGGGAAAATACCAACAGAATGATCATGTCTACCACGTGAAATGTACTTGAGTAGATACAATTACTTATTGAACACCTACACATAGTTGAGATTGTAAGAGGGAAAATACCAACAGAATGATCATGTCTACCACGTGAAATGTACTTCAGTAGATACAATTACTTATTGAACACCGACACATAGTTGAAATTGTAAGAGGGAAAATACCGGCAGAATGATCATGTCTACCACGTGAAATGTACTTCAGTAGATAAAATTACTTATTGAACACCGACACATAGTTGAGATTGTAAGAGGGAAAGTACCGGCAGAATGATCATGTCTACCACGTGAAATGTGCTTCAGTAGATACAACTACTTATTGAACGCCCACACATAGTTGAGATTCTAAGAGGGAAAATACCGGCAGAATGATCATGTCTACCACATGAAATGTACTTCAGTAGATACAATTATTTATTGAACGCCCACACATAGTTGAGATACTAAGAGGGAAAATACCGGCAGAATGATCATGTCTACCACGTGAAATGTGCTTGAGTACATACAATTACTTATTGAACGCCCACACATAGTTGAGATTGTAAGAGGGAAAGTACCGGCAGAATGATCATGTCTACCACGTGAAATGTACTTGAGTAGATACAATTACTTATTGAACACCGACACATTGTTGAGATTGTAAGAGGAAAAGTACCGGCAGAATGATCATGTCTACCACGTGAAATGTACTTGAGTAGATACAATTACTTATTGAACGCCCACACATTGTTGAGATTGTAAGAGGGAAAGTACCGGCAGAATGATCAT
Organism: Deroplatys truncata; assembly: GCA_030765065.1. Classification (NCBI taxonomy): domain Eukaryota; kingdom Metazoa; phylum Arthropoda; class Insecta; order Mantodea; family Mantidae; genus Deroplatys; species Deroplatys truncata. The sequence continues at coordinate 301,085 of JAUKNL010000059.1, forward strand.
GTCTACCACGTGAAATGTGCTTCAGTAAATACAATTACTTATTGAACGCCTACACATAGTTGAGATTGTAAGAGGGAAAGTACCAACAGAATGATGATGTCTACCACGTGAAATGTACTTGAGTAAATACAATTACTTATTGAACACCGACACATAGTTGAGATTGTAAGAGTGAAAGTACCAACAGAATGATCATGTCTATCACGTGAAATGTACTTGAGTAGATACAATTACTTATTGAACACCGACACATAGTTGAGATTGTAAGAGTGAAAGTACCAACAGAATGATCATGTCTACCACGTGAAATGTACTTCAGTAAATACAATTACTTATTGAACGCCCACACATAGTTGAGATTGTAAGAGTGAAAGTACCGGCAGAATGATCATGTCTACCACGTGAAATGTACTTGAGTAGATACATTTACTTATTGAACGCCTACACATAGTTGAGATTGTAAGAGGGAAAGTACCAACAGAATGATCATGTCTACCACGTGAAATGTTATTGAGTAAATACAATTACTTATTGAACGCCTACACATAGTTGAGATTGTAAGAGTGAAAGTACCGGCAGAATGATCATGTCTACCACGTGAAATGTACTTGAGTAGATACAATTACTTATTGAACGCCTACACATAGTTGAGATTGTAAGAGGGAAAGTACCAACAGAATGATCATGTCTACCACGTGAAATGTACTTGAGTAGATACAATTACTTATTGAACTCCTACACATAGTTGAGATTGTAAGAGGGAAAGTACCAACAGAATGATCATGTCTACCACGTGAAATGTGCTTGAGTAGATACAATTACTTATTGAACGCCCACATATAGTTGAGATTGTAAGAGTGAAAGTACCGGCAGAATGATCATGTCTACCACGTGAAATGTGCTTGAGTAAATACAATTACTTATTGAACGCCCACACATAGTTGAGATTGTAAGAGTGAAAGTACCGGCAGAATGATCATGTCCACCACGTGAAATGTGCCTGAGTAAATACAATTACTTATTGAACGCCCACACATAGTTGAGATTGTAAGAGTGAAAGTACCGGCAGAATGATCATGTCTACCACGTGAAATGTGCTTGAGTAAATACAATTATATATTGAACGCCCACACATAGTTGAGATTGTAAGAGTGAAAGTACCGGCAGAATGATCATGTCTACCACGTGAAATGTGCTTGAGTAAATACAATTACTTATTGAACGCCCACACATAGTTGAGATTCTAAGAGGGAAAGTACCAACAGAATGATCATGTCTACCACGTGAAATGTGCTTGAGTAAATACAATTACTTATTGAACGCCCACACATAGTTGAGATTCTAAGAGGGAAAGTACCAACAGAATGATCATGTCTACCACGTGAAATGTGCTTGAGTAAATACAATTACTTATTGAACGCCCACACATAGTTGAGATTCTAAGAGGGAAAGTACCGGCAGAATAATCATGTCTACCACGTGAAATGTGCTTGAGTAGATACAATTACTTATTGAACACCGACACATAGTTGAGATTGTAAGAGTGAAAGTACCGGCAGAATGATCATGTCTACCACGTGAAATGTGCTTGAGTAGATACAATTACTTATTGAACGCCCACACATAGTTGAGATTGTAAGAGTGAAAGTACCGGCAGAATGATCATGTCTACCACGTGAAATGTACTTGAGTAAATACAATTACTTATTGAACACCGACACATTGTTGAGATTGTAAGAGGGAAAGTACCAACAGAATGATCATGTCTACCACGTGAAATGTACTTGAGTAGATACAATTACTTATTGAACGCCCACACATTGTTGAGATTGTAAGAGGGAAAGTACCAACAGAATGATCATGTCTACCACGTGAAATGTGCTTGAGTACATACAATTACTTATTGAACGCCCACACATTGTTGAGATTGTAAGAGGGAAAGTACCAACAGAATGATCATGTCTACCACGTGAAATGTGCTTGAGTAGATACAATTACTAATTGAACGCCCACACATTGTTGAGATTGTAAGAGGGAAAGTACCAACAGAATGATCATGTCTACCACGTGAAATGTGCTTGAGTAGATACAATTATTTATTGAACGCCTACACATTGTTGAGATTGTAAGAGGGAAAGTACCAACAGAATGATCATGTCTACCACGTGAAATGTGCTTGAGTAGATACAATTACTTATTGAACGCCTACACATTGTGGAGATTGTAAGAGGGAAAGTACCAACAGAATGGTCATGTCTACCACGTGAAATGTGCTTGAGTAGATACAATTACTTATTGAACGCCTACACATTGTTAAGATTGTAAGAGGGAAAGTACCAACAGAATGATCATGTCTACCACGTGAAATGTACTTGAGTAGATACAATTACTTATTGAAAGCCTACACATTGTTGAGATTGTAAGAGGGAAAGTACCGGCAGAATGATCATGTCTACCACGTGAAATGTGCTTGAGTAGATACAATTACTTATTGAACGCCTACACATTGTTAAGATTGTAAGAGGGAAAGTACCAACAGAATGATCATGTCTACCACGTGAAATGTACTTGAGTAGATACAATTACTTATTGAAAGCCTACACATAGTTGAGGTTGTAAGAGTGAAAGTACCAACAGAATGGTCATGTCTACCACGTGAAATGTGCTTGAGTAGATACAATTACTTATTGAACGCCTACACATTGTTAAGATTGTAAGAGGGAAAGTACCAACAGAATGATCATGTCTACCACGTGAAATGTGCTTGAGTAGATACAATTATTTATTGAACACCGACACATTGTTGAGATTGTAAGAGGAAAAGTACCGGCAGAATGATCATGTCTACCACGTGAAATGTATTTGAGTAGATACAATTACTTATTGAACGCCCACACATTGTTGAGATTGTAAGAGTGAAAGTACCGGCAGAATGATCATGTCTACCACGTGAAATGTGCTTCAGTAAATACAATTACTTATTGAACGCCTACACATAGTTGAGATTGTAAGAGGGAAAGTACCAACAGAATGATGATGTCTACCACACGAAATGTACTTGAGTAAATACATTTACTTATTGAACGCCTACACATAGTTGAGATTCTAAGAGGGAAAATACCGGCAGAATGATCATGTCTACCACATGAAATGTACTTCAGTAGATACAATTATTTATTGAACGCCCACACATAGTTGAGATACTAAGAGGGAAAATACCGGCAGAATGATCATGTCTACCACGTGAAATGTGCTTGAGTACATACAATTACTTATTGAACGCCCACACATAGTTGAGATTGTAAGAGGGAAAGTACCGGCAGAATGATCATGTCTACCACGTGAAATGTACTTGAGTAGATACAATTACTTATTGAACGCCTACACATTGTTGAGATTGTAAGAGGGAAAGTGCCAAACGAATGATCATGTCTACCACGTGAAATGTGCTTGAGTAGATACAATTACTTATTGAACGCCTACACATTGTTGAGATTGTAAGAGGGAAAGTACCAACAGAATGATCATGTCTACCACGTGAAATGTACTTGAGTAGATACAATTACTTATTGAACGCCCACACATTGTTGAGATTGTAAGAGGGAAAGTACCAACAGAATGATCATGTCTACCACGTGAAATGTGCTTGAGTAGATACAATTACTTATTGAACGCCCACACATTGTTGAGATTGTAAGAGGGAAAGTACCAACAGAATGATCATGTCTACCACGTGAAATGTGCTTGAGTAGATACAATTACTTATTGAACGCCCACATATTGTTGAGATTGTAAGAGGGAAAGTACCAACAGAATGATCATGTCTACCACGTGTAATGTACTTGAGTAGATACAATTACTTATTGAAAGCCTACACATTGTTGAGATTGTAAGAGGGAAAGTACCAACAGAATGATCATGTCTACCACGTGAAATGTGCTTGAGTAGATACAATTACTTATTGAACACCTACACATTGTTGAGATTGTAAGAGGGAAAGTACCAACAGAATGATCATGTCTACCACGTGAAATGTGCTTGAGTTGATACAATTACTTATTGAACGCCCACACATTGTTGAGATTGTAAGAGGGAAAGTACCAACAGAATGATCATGTCTACCACGTGAAATGTACTTGAGTAGATACAATTACTTATTGAACGCCCACACATTGTTGAGATTGTAAGAGGGAAAGTACCGGCAGAATGATCATGTCTACCACATGAAATGTGCTTGAGTAGATACAATTACTTATTGAACACCCACACATAGTTGAGATTGTAAGAGTGAAAGTACCAACAGAATGGTGATGTCTACCACGTGAAATGTACTTGAGTAAATACAATTACTTATTGAACACCCACACATTGTTGAGATTGTAAGAGGGAAAGTACCAACAGAATGATCATGTCTACCACGTGAAATGTACTTGAGTAAATACAATTACTTATTGAACGCCCACACATTGTTGAGATTGTAAGAGGGAAAGTACCAACAGAATGATCATGTCTACCACGTGAAATGTGCTTGAGTACATACAATTACTTATTGAACCCCTACACATAGTTGAGATTGTAAGAGGGAAAGTACCGGCAGAATGATCATGTCTACCACGTGAAATGTACTTGAGTAGATACAATTACTTATTGAACACCTACACATAGTTGAGATTGTAAGAGGGAAAATACCAACAGAATGATCATGTCTACCACGTGAAATGTACTTGAGTAGATACAATTACTTATTGAACACCTACACATAGTTGAGATTGTAAGAGGGAAAATACCAACAGAATGATCATGTCTACCACGTGAAATGTACTTCAGTAGATACAATTACTTATTGAACACCGACACATAGTTGAAATTGTAAGAGGGAAAATACCGGCAGAATGATCATGTCTACCACGTGAAATGTACTTCAGTAGATAAAATTACTTATTGAACACCGACACATAGTTGAGATTGTAAGAGGGAAAGTACCGGCAGAATGATCATGTCTACCACGTGAAATGTGCTTCAGTAGATACAACTACTTATTGAACGCCCACACATAGTTGAGATTCTAAGAGGGAAAATACCGGCAGAATGATCATGTCTACCACATGAAATGTACTTCAGTAGATACAATTATTTATTGAACGCCCACACATAGTTGAGATACTAAGAGGGAAAATACCGGCAGAATGATCATGTCTACCACGTGAAATGTGCTTGAGTACATACAATTACCTATTGAACGCCCACACATAGTTGAGATTGTAAGAGGGAAAGTACCGGCAGAATGATCATGTCTACCACGTGAAATGTACTTGAGTAGATACAATTACTTATTGAACACCGACACATTGTTGAGATTGTAAGAGGAAAAGTACCGGCAGAATGATCATGTCTACCACGTGAAATGTACTTGAGTAGATACAATTACTTATTGAACGCCCACACATTGTTGAGATTGTAAGAGGGAAAGTACCGGCAGAATGATCATGTCTACCACGTGAAATGTGCTTCAGTAAATACAATAACTTATTGAACGCCTACACATAGTTGAGATTGTAAGAGGGAAAGTACCAACAGAATGATGATTACTACCACGTGAAATGTACTTGAGTAAATACAATTACTTATTGAACACCGACACATAGTTGAGATTGTAAGAGTGAAAGTACCAACAGAATGATCATGTCTATCACGTGAAATGTACTTGAGTAGATACAATTACTTATTGAACACCGACACATAGTTGAGATTGTAAGAGTGAAAGTACCAACAGAATGATCATGTCTACCACGTGAAATGTACTTCAGTAAATACAATTACTTATTGAACGCCCACACATAGTTGAGATTGTAAGAGTGAAAGTACCGGCAGAATGATCATGTCTACCACGTGAAATGTACTTGAGTAGATACATTTACTTATTGAACGCCTACACATAGTTGAGATTGTAAGAGGGAAAGTACCAACAGAATGATCATGTCTACCACGTGAAATGTTATTGAGTAAATACAATTACTTATTGAACGCCTACACATAGTTGAGATTGTAAGAGTGAAAGTACCGGCAGAATGATCATGTCTACCACGTGAAATGTACTTGAGTAGATACAATTACTTATTGAACGCCTACACATAGTTGAGATTGTAAGAGGGAAAGTACCAACAGAATGATCATGTCTACCACGTGAAATGTACTTGAGTAGATACAATTACTTATTGAACTCCTACACATAGTTGAGATTGTAAGTGGGAAAGTACCAACAGAATGATCATGTCTACCACGTGATATGTGCTTGAGTAGATACAATTACTTATTGAACGCCCACATATAGTTGAGATTGTAAGAGTGAAAGTACCGGCAGAATGATCATGTCTACCACGTGAAATGTGCTTGAGTAAATACAATTACTTATTGAACGCCCACACATAGTTGAGATTGTAAGAGTGAAAGTACCGGCAGAATGATCATGTCCACCACGTGAAATGTGCCTGAGTAAATACAATTACTTATTGAACGCCCACACATAGTTGAGATTGTAAGAGTGAAAGTACCGGCAGAATGATCATGTCTACCACGTGAAATGTGCTTGAGTAAATACAATTACTTATTGAACGCCCACACATAGTTGAGATTGTAAGAGTGAAAGTACCGGCAGAATGATCATGTCTACCACGTGAAATGTGCTTGAGTAAATACAATTACTTATTGAACGCCCACACATAGTTGAGATTCTAAGAGGGAAAGTACCAACAGAATGATCATGTCTACCACGTGAAATGTGCTTGAGTAAATACAATTACTTATTGAACGCCCACACATAGTTGAGATTCTAAGAGGGAAAGTACCAACAGAATGATCATGTCTACCACGTGAAATGTGCTTGAGTAAATACAATTACTTATTGAACGCCCACACATAGTTGAGATTCTAAGAGGGAAAGTACCGGCAGAATAATCATGTCTACCACGTGAAATGTGCTTGAGTAGATACAATTACTTATTGAACACCGACACATAGTTGAGATTGTAAGAGTGAAAGTACCGGCAGAATGATCATGTCTACCACGTGAAATGTGCTTGAGTAGATACAATTACTTATTGAACGCCCACACATAGTTGAGATTGTAAGAGTGAAAGTACCAACAGAATGATCATGTCTACCACGTGAAATGTACTTCAGTAAATACAATTACTTATTGAACGCCCACACATAGTTGAGATTGTAAGAGTGAAAGTACCGGCAGAATGATCATGTCTACCACGTGAAATGTACTTGAGTAGATACATTTACTTATTGAACGCCTACACATAGTTGAGATTGTAAGAGGGAAAGTACCAACAGAATGATCATGTCTACCACGTGAAATGTTATTGAGTAAATACAATTACTTATTGAACGCCTACACATAGTTGAGATTGTAAGAGTGAAAGTACCGGCAGAATGATCATGTCTACCACGTGAAATGTACTTGAGTAGATACAATTACTTATTGAACGCCTACACATAGTTGAGATTGTAAGAGGGAAAGTACCAACAGAATGATCATGTCTACCACGTGAAATGTACTTGAGTAGATACAATTACTTATTGAACTCCTACACATAGTTGAGATTGTAAGAGGGAAAGTACCAACAGAATGATCATGTCTACCACGTGAAATGTGCTTGAGTAGATACAATTACTTATTGAACGCCCACATATAGTTGAGATTGTAAGAGTGAAAGTACCGGCAGAATGATCATGTCTACCACGTGAAATGTGCTTGAGTAAATACAATTACTTATTGAACGCCCACACATAGTTGAGATTGTAAGAGTGAAAGTACCGGCAGAATGATCATGTCCACCACGTGAAATGTGCCTGAGTAAATACAATTACTTATTGAACGCCCACACATAGTTGAGATTGTAAGAGTGAAAGTACCGGCAGAATGATCATGTCTACCACGTGAAATGTGCTTGAGTAAATACAATTATATATTGAACGCCCACACATAGTTGAGATTGTAAGAGTGAAAGTACCGGCAGAATGATCATGTCTACCACGTGAAATGTGCTTGAGTAAATACAATTACTTATTGAACGCCCACACATAGTTGAGATTCTAAGAGGGAAAGTACCAACAGAATGATCATGTCTACCACGTGAAATGTGCTTGAGTAAATACAATTACTTATTGAACGCCCACACATAGTTGAGATTCTAAGAGGGAAAGTACCAACAGAATGATCATGTCTACCACGTGAAATGTGCTTGAGTAAATACAATTACTTATTGAACGCCCACACATAGTTGAGATTCTAAGAGGGAAAGTACCGGCAGAATAATCATGTCTACCACGTGAAATGTGCTTGAGTAGATACAATTACTTATTGAACACCGACACATAGTTGAGATTGTAAGAGTGAAAGTACCGGCAGAATGATCATGTCTACCACGTGAAATGTGCTTGAGTAGATACAATTACTTATTGAACGCCCACACATAGTTGAGATTGTAAGAGTGAAAGTACCGGCAGAATGATCATGTCTACCACGTGAAATGTACTTGAGTAAATACAATTACTTATTGAACACCGACACATTGTTGAGATTGTAAGAGGGAAAGTACCAACAGAATGATCATGTCTACCACGTGAAATGTACTTGAGTAGATACAATTACTTATTGAACGCCCACACATTGTTGAGATTGTAAGAGGGAAAGTACCAACAGAATGATCATGTCTACCACGTGAAATGTGCTTGAGTACATACAATTACTTATTGAACGCCCACACATTGTTGAGATTGTAAGAGGGAAAGTACCAACAGAATGATCATGTCTACCACGTGAAATGTGCTTGAGTAGATACAATTACTAATTGAACGCCCACACATTGTTGAGATTGTAAGAGGGAAAGTACCAACAGAATGATCATGTCTACCACGTGAAATGTGCTTGAGTAGATACAATTATTTATTGAACGCCTACACATTGTTGAGATTGTAAGAGGGAAAGTACCATCAGAATGATCATGTCTACCACGTGAAATGTGCTTGAGTAGATACAATTACTTATTGAACGCCTACACATTGTGGAGATTGTAAGAGGGAAAGTACCAACAGAATGGTCATGTCTACCACGTGAAATGTGCTTGAGTAGATACAATTACTTATTGAACGCCTACACATTGTTAAGATTGTAAGAGGGAAAGTACCAACAGAATGATCATGTCTACCACGTGAAATGTACTTGAGTAGATACAATTACTTATTGAAAGCCTACACATTGTTGAGATTGTAAGAGGGAAAGTACCGGCAGAATGATCATGTCTACCACGTGAAATGTGCTTGAGTAGATACAATTACTTATTGAACGCCTACACATTGTTAAGATTGTAAGAGGGAAAGTACCAACAGAATGATCATGTCTACCACGTGAAATGTACTTGAGTAGATACAATTACTTATTGAAAGCCTACACATAGTTGAGGTTGTAAGAGTGAAAGTACCAACAGAATGGTCATGTCTACCACGTGAAATGTGCTTGAGTAGATACAATTACTTATTGAACGCCTACACATTGTTAAGATTGTAAGAGGGAAAGTACCAACAGAATGATCATGTCTACCACGTGAAATGTGCTTGAGTAGATACAATTATTTATTGAACACCGACACATTGTTGAGATTGTAAGAGGAAAAGTACCGGCAGAATGATCATGTCTACCACGTGAAATGTATTTGAGTAGATACAATTACTTATTGAACGCCCACACATTGTTGAGATTGTAAGAGTGAAAGTACCGGCAGAATGATCATGTCTACCACGTGAAATGTGCTTCAGTAAATACAATTACTTATTGAACGCCTACACATAGTTGAGATTGTAAGAGGGAAAGTACCAACAGAATGATGATGTCTACCACGTGAAATGTACTTGAGTAAATACAATTACTTATTGAACACCGACACATAGTTGAGATTGTAAGAGTGAAAGTACCAACAGAATGATCATGTCTATCACGTGAAATGTACTTGAGTAGATACAATTACTTATTGAACACCGACACATAGTTGAGATTGTAAGAGTGAAAGTACCAACAGAATGATCATGTCTACCACGTGAAATGTACTTCAGTAAATACAATTACTTATTGAACGCCCACACATAGTTGAGATTGTAAGAGTGAAAGTACCGGCAGAATGATCATGTCTACCACGTGAAATGTACTTGAGTAGATACATTTACTTATTGAACGCCTACACATAGTTGAGATTCTAAGAGGGAAAATACCGGCAGAATGATCATGTCTACCACATGAAATGTACTTCAGTAGATACAATTATTTATTGAACGCCCACACATAGTTGAGATACTAAGAGGGAAAATACCGGCAGAATGATCATGTCTACCACGTGAAATGTGCTTGAGTACATACAATTACTTATTGAACGCCCACACATAGTTGAGATTGTAAGAGGGAAAGTACCGGCAGAATGATCATGTCTACCACGTGAAATGTACTTGAGTAGATACAATTACTTATTGAACGCCTACACATTGTTGAGATTGTAAGAGGGAAAGTGCCAAACGAATGATCATGTCTACCACGTGAAATGTGCTTGAGTAGATACAATTACTTATTGAACGCCTACACATTGTTGAGATTGTAAGAGGGAAAGTACCAACAGAATGATCATGTCTACCACGTGAAATGTACTTGAGTAGATACAATTACTTATTGAACGCCCACACATTGTTGAGATTGTAAGAGGGAAAGTACCAACAGAATGATCATGTCTACCACGTGAAATGTGCTTGAGTAGATACAATTACTTATTGAACGCCCACACATTGTTGAGATTGTAAGAGGGAAAGTACCAACAGAATGATCATGTCTACCACGTGAAATGTGCTTGAGTAGATACAATTACTTATTGAACGCCCACATATTGTTGAGATTGTAAGAGGGAAAGTACCAACAGAATGATCATGTCTACCACGTGTAATGTACTTGAGTAGATACAATTACTTATTGAAAGCCTACACATTGTTGAGATTGTAAGAGGGAAAGTACCAACAGAATGATCATGTCTACCACGTGAAATGTGCTTGAGTAGATACAATTACTTATTGAACACCTACACATTGTTGAGATTGTAAGAGGGAAAGTACCAACAGAATGATCATGTCTACCACGTGAAATGTGCTTGAGTTGATACAATTACTTATTGAACGCCCACACATTGTTGAGATTGTAAGAGGGAAAGTACCAACAGAATGATCATGTCTACCACGTGAAATGTACTTGAGTAGATACAATTACTTATTGAACGCCCACACATTGTTGAGATTGTAAGAGGGAAAGTACCGGCAGAATGATCATGTCTACCACATGAAATGTGCTTGAGTAGATACAATTACTTATTGAACACCCACACATAGTTGAGATTGTAAGAGTGAAAGTACCAACAGAATGGTGATGTCTACCACGTGAAATGTACTTGAGTAAATACAATTACTTATTGAACACCCACACATTGTTGAGATTGTAAGAGGGAAAGTACCAACAGAATGATCATGTCTACCACGTGAAATGTACTTGAGTAAATACAATTACTTATTGAACGCCCACACATTGTTGAGATTGTAAGAGGGAAAGTACCAACAGAATGATCATGTCTACCACGTGAAATGTGCTTGAGTACATACAATTACTTATTGAACCCCTACACATAGTTGAGATTGTAAGAGGGAAAGTACCGGCAGAATGATCATGTCTACCACGTGAAATGTACTTGAGTAGATACAATTACTTATTGAACACCTACACATAGTTGAGATTGTAAGAGGGAAAATACCAACAGAATGATCATGTCTACCACGTGAAATGTACTTGAGTAGATACAATTACTTATTGAACACCTACACATAGTTGAGATTGTAAGAGGGAAAATACCAACAGAATGATCATGTCTACCACGTGAAATGTACTTCAGTAGATACAATTACTTATTGAACACCGACACATAGTTGAAATTGTAAGAGGGAAAATACCGGCAGAATGATCATGTCTACCACGTGAAATGTACTTCAGTAGATAAAATTACTTATTGAACACCGACACATAGTTGAGATTGTAAGAGGGAAAGTACCGGCAGAATGATCATGTCTACCACGTGAAATGTGCTTCAGTAGATACAACTACTTATTGAACGCCCACACATAGTTGAGATTCTAAGAGGGAAAATACCGGCAGAATGATCATGTCTACCACATGAAATGTACTTCAGTAGATACAATTATTTATTGAACGCCCACACATAGTTGAGATACTAAGAGGGAAAATACCGGCAGAATGATCATGTCTACCACGTGAAATGTGCTTGAGTACATACAATTACCTATTGAACGCCCACACATAGTTGAGATTGTAAGAGGGAAAGTACCGGCAGAATGATCATGTCTACCACGTGAAATGTACTTGAGTAGATACAATTACTTATTGAACACCGACACATTGTTGAGATTGTAAGAGGAAAAGTACCGGCAGAATGATCATGTCTACCACGTGAAATGTACTTGAGTAGATACAATTACTTATTGAACGCCCACACATTGTTGAGATTGTAAGAGGGAAAGTACCGGCAGAATGATCATGTCTACCACGTGAAATGTGCTTCAGTAAATACAATAACTTATTGAACGCCTACACATAGTTGAGATTGTAAGAGGGAAAGTACCAACAGAATGATGATTACTACCACGTGAAATGTACTTGAGTAAATACAATTACTTATTGAACACCGACACATAGTTGAGATTGTAAGAGTGAAAGTACCAACAGAATGATCATGTCTATCACGTGAAATGTACTTGAGTAGATACAATTACTTATTGAACACCGACACATAGTTGAGATTGTAAGAGTGAAAGTACCAACAGAATGATCATGTCTACCACGTGAAATGTACTTCAGTAAATACAATTACTTATTGAACGCCCACACATAGTTGAGATTGTAAGAGTGAAAGTACCGGCAGAATGATCATGTCTACCACGTGAAATGTACTTGAGTAGATACATTTACTTATTGAACGCCTACACATAGTTGAGATTGTAAGAGGGAAAGTACCAACAGAATGATCATGTCTACCACGTGAAATGTTATTGAGTAAATACAATTACTTATTGAACGCCTACACATAGTTGAGATTGTAAGAGTGAAAGTACCGGCAGAATGATCATGTCTACCACGTGAAATGTACTTGAGTAGATACAATTACTTATTGAACGCCTACACATAGTTGAGATTGTAAGAGGGAAAGTACCAACAGAATGATCATGTCTACCACGTGAAATGTACTTGAGTAGATACAATTACTTATTGAACTCCTACACATAGTTGAGATTGTAAGTGGGAAAGTACCAACAGAATGATCATGTCTACCACGTGATATGTGCTTGAGTAGATACAATTACTTATTGAACGCCCACATATAGTTGAGATTGTAAGAGTGAAAGTACCGGCAGAATGATCATGTCTACCACGTGAAATGTGCTTGAGTAAATACAATTACTTATTGAACGCCCACACATAGTTGAGATTGTAAGAGTGAAAGTACCGGCAGAATGATCATGTCCACCACGTGAAATGTGCCTGAGTAAATACAATTACTTATTGAACGCCCACACATAGTTGAGATTGTAAGAGTGAAAGTACCGGCAGAATGATCATGTCTACCACGTGAAATGTGCTTGAGTAAATACAATTACTTATTGAACGCCCACACATAGTTGAGATTGTAAGAGTGAAAGTACCGGCAGAATGATCATGTCTACCACGTGAAATGTGCTTGAGTAAATACAATTACTTATTGAACGCCCACACATAGTTGAGATTCTAAGAGGGAAAGTACCAACAGAATGATCATGTCTACCACGTGAAATGTGCTTGAGTAAATACAATTACTTATTGAACGCCCACACATAGTTGAGATTCTAAGAGGGAAAGTACCAACAGAATGATCATGTCTACCACGTGAAATGTGCTTGAGTAAATACAATTACTTATTGAACGCCCACACATAGTTGAGATTCTAAGAGGGAAAGTACCGGCAGAATAATCATGTCTACCACGTGAAATGTGCTTGAGTAGATACAATTACTTATTGAACACCGACACATAGTTGAGATTGTAAGAGTGAAAGTACCGGCAGAATGATCATGTCTACCACGTGAAATGTGCTTGAGTAGATACAATTACTTATTGAACGCCCACACATAGTTGAGATTGTAAGAGTGAAAGTACCGGCAGAATGATCATGTCTACCACGTGAAATGTACTTGAGTAAATACAATTACTTATTGAACACCGACACATTGTTGAGATTGTAAGAGGGAAAGTACCAACAGAATGATCATGTCTACCACGTGAAATGTACTTGAGTAGATACAATTACTTATTGAACGCCCACACATTGTTGAGATTGTAAGAGGGAAAGTACCAACAGAATGATCATGTCTACCACGTGAAATGTGCTTGAGTACATACAATTACTTATTGAACGCCCACACATTGTTGAGATTGTAAGAGGGAAAGTACCAACAGAATGATCATGTCTACCACGTGAAATGTACTTGAGTACATACAATTACTTATTGAACGCCCACACATTGTTGAGATTGTAAGAGTGAAAATACCAACAGAATGATCATGTCTACCACGTGAAATGTGCTCGAGTAGATACAATTACTTATTGAACACCGACACATAGTTGAGATTGTAAGAGGGAAAGTACCAACAGAATGATCATGTCTACCACGTGAAATGTACTTGAGTAAATACAATTACTTATTGAACGCCCACACATTGTTGAGATTGTAAGAGGGAAAGTACCAACAGAATGATCATGTCTACCACGTGAAATGTGCTTGAGTAGATACAATTACTTATTGAACGCCTACACATTGTTAAGATTGTAAGAGGGAAAGTACCAACAGAATGATCATGTCTACCACGTGAAATGTACTTGAGTAGATACAATTACTTATTGAAAGCCTACACATTGTTGAGATTGTAAGAGGGAAAGTACCGGCAGAATGATCATGTCTACCACGTGAAATGTGCTTGAGTAGATACAATTACTTATTGAACGCCTACACATTGTTAAGATTGTAAGAGGGAAAGTACCAACAGAATGATCATGTCTACCACGTGAAATGTACTTGAGTAGATACAATTACTTATTGAAAGCCTACACATAGTTGAGGTTGTAAGAGTGAAAGTACCAACAGAATGATCATGTCTACCACGTGAAATGTGCTTGAGTAGATACAATTATTTATTGAACACCGACACATTGTTGAGATTGTAAGAGGAAAAGTACCGGCAGAATGATCATGTCTACCACGTGAAATGTATTTGAGTAGATACAATTACTTATTGAACGCCCACACATTGTTGAGATTGTAAGAGTGAAAGTACCGGCAGAATGATCATGTCTACCACGTGAAATGTGCTTCAGTAAATACAATTACTTATTGAACGCCTACACATAGTTGAGATTGTAAGAGGGAAAGTACCAACAGAATGATGATGTCTACCACGTGAAATGTACTTGAGTAAATACAATTACTTATTGAACACCGACACATAGTTGAGATTGTAAGAGTGAAAGTACCAACAGAATGATCATGTCTATCACGTGAAATGTACTTGAGTAGATACAATTACTTATTGAACACCGACACATAGTTGAGATTGTAAGAGTGAAAGTACCAACAGAATGATCATGTCTACCACGTGAAATGTACTTCAGTAAATACAATTACTTATTGAACGCCCACACATAGTTGAGATTGTAAGAGTGAAAGTACCGGCAGAATGATCATGTCTACCACGTGAAATGTACTTGAGTAGATACATTTACTTATTGAACGCCTACACATAGTTGAGATTGTAAGAGGGAAAGTACCAACAGAATGATCATGTCTACCACGTGAAATGTGCTTGAGTAAATACAATTACTTATTGAACGCCTACACATAGTTGAGATTGTAAGAGTGAAAGTACCGGCAGAATGATCATGTCTACCACGTGAAATGTACTTGAGTAGATACAATTACTTATTGAACGCCTACACATAGTTGAGATTGTAAGAGGGAAAGTACCAACAGAATGATCATGTCTACCACGTGAAATGTACTTGAGTAGATACAATTACTTATTGAACTCCTACACATAGTTGAGATTGTAAGAGGGAAAGTACCAACAGAATGATCATGTCTACCACGTGAAATGTGCTTGAGTAGATACAATTACTTATTGAACGCCCACATATAGTTGAGATTGTAAGAGTGAAAGTACCGGCAGAATGATCATGTCTACCACGTGAAATGTGCTTGAGTAAATACAATTACTTATTGAACGCCCAAACATAGTTGAGATTGTAAGAGTGAAAGTACCGGCAGAATGATCATGTCTACCACGTGAAATGTGCTTGAGTAAATACAATTACTTATTGAACGCCCACACATAGTTGAGATTGTAAGAGTGAAAGTGCCGGCAGAATGATCATGTCTACCACGTGAAATGTGCTTGAGTAAATACAATTACTTATTGAACGCCCACACATAGTTGAGATTGTAAGAGTGAAAGTACCGGCAGAATGATCATGTCTACCACGTGAAATGTGCTTGAGTAAATACAATTACTTATTGAACGCCCACACATAGTTGAGATTCTAAGAGTGAAAGTACCAACAGATAGATCATGTCTACCACGTGAAATGTGCTTGAGTAAATACAATTACTTATTGAACGCCCACACATAGTTGAGATTCTAAGAGGGAAAGTACCAACAGAATGATCATGTCTACCACGTGAAATGTGCTTCAGTAAATACAATTACTTATTGAACGCCCACACATAGTTGAGATTCTAAGAGGGAAAGTACCGGCAGAATGATCATGTCTACCACGTGAAATGTGCTTGAGTAGATACAATTACTTATTGAACACCGACACATAGTTGAGATTGTAAGAGTGAAAGTACCGGCAGAATGATCATGTCTACCACGTGAAATGTGCTTGAGTAGATACAATTACTTATTGAACGCCCACACATAGTTGAGATTGTAAGAGTGAAAGTACCGGCAGAATGATCATGTCTACCACGTGAAATGTACTTGAGTAAACACAATTACTTATTGAACACCGACACATTGTTGAGATTGTAAGAGGGAAAGTACCAACGGAATGATCATGTCTACCACGTGAAATGTACTTGAATAGATACAATTACTTATTGAACGCCCACACATTGTTGAGATTGTAAGAGGGAAAGTACCAACAGAATGATCATGTCTACCACGTGAAATGTGCTTGAGTACATACAATTACTAATTGAACGCCCACACATTGTTGAGATTGTAAGAGGGAAAGTACTAACAGAATGATCATGTCTACCACGTGAAATGTGCTTGAGTAGATACAATTACTTATTGAACGCCCACACATTGTTGAGATTGAAAGAGGGAAAGTACCAACAGAATGATCATGTCTACCACGTGAAATGTGCTTGAGTAGATACAATTATTTATTGAACGCCTACACATTGTTGAGATTGTAAGAGGGAAAGTACCAACAGAATGATCATGTCTACCACGTGAAATGTGCTTGAGTAGATACAATTACTTATTGAACGCCTACACATTGTGGAGATTGTAAGAGGGAAAGTACCAACAGAATGGTCATGTCTACCACGTGAAATGTGCTTGAGTAGATACAATTACTTATTGAACGCCTACACATTGTTAAGATTGTAAGAGGGAAAGTACCAACAGAATGATCATGTCTACCACGTGAAATGTACTTGAGTAGATACAATTACTTATTGAACGCCCACACATTGTTGAGTTTGTAAGAGGGAAAGTACCAACAGAATGATCATGTCTACCACGTGAAATGTGCTTGAGTAGATACAATTACTTATTGAACGCCCACACATTGTTGAGATTGTAAGAGGGAAAGTACCAACAGAATGATCATGTCTACCACGTGAAATGTACTTGAGTAGATACAATTACTTATTGAACGCCTACACATTGTTGAGATTGTAAGAGTGAAAGTACCGGCAGAATGATCATGTCTACCACGTGAAGTGTGCTTGAGTAAATACAATTACTTATTGAACGCCCACACATAGTTGAGATTCTAAGAGGGAAAGTACCTGCAGAATGATCATGTCTACCACGTGAAATGTGCTTGAGTAAATACAATTACTTATTGATCGCCCACACATAGTTGAGATTGTAAGAGTGA
Organism: Deroplatys truncata; assembly: GCA_030765065.1. Classification (NCBI taxonomy): domain Eukaryota; kingdom Metazoa; phylum Arthropoda; class Insecta; order Mantodea; family Mantidae; genus Deroplatys; species Deroplatys truncata. The sequence goes on from JAUKNL010000059.1 coordinate 319,390, forward strand.
AAGTACCGGCAGAATGATCATGTCTACCACGTGAAATGTGCTTGAGTAGATACAATTACTTATTGAACGCCCACACATAGTTGAGGTTGTAAGAGTGAAAGTACCGGCAAAATGATCATGTCTACCACGTGAAATGTGCTTGAGTAAATACAATTACTTATTGAACGCCCAAACATAGTTGAGATTGTAAGAGTGAAAGTACCGGCAGAATGATCATGTCTACCACGTGAAATGTGCTTGAGTAAATACAATTTCTTATTGAACGCCCACACATAGTTGAGATTGTAAGAGTGAAAGTAAAGGCAGAATGATCATGTCTACCACGTGAAATGTGCTTGAGTAGATACAATTACTTATTGAACGCCCACACATAGTTGAGATTGTAAGAGTGAAAGTACCGGCAGAATGATCATGTCTACCACGTGAAATGTACTTGAGTAAATACAATTACTTATTGATCACCGACACATTGTTGAGATTGTAAGAGGCAAAGTACCAACAGAATGATCATGTCTACCACGTGAAATGTACTTGAGTAGATACAATTACTTATTGAACGCCCACACATTGTTGAGATTGTAAGAGGGAAAGTACCAACAGAATGATCATGTCTACCACGTGAAATGTGCTTGAGTAGATACAATTACTTATTGAACGCCCACACATTGTTGAGATTGTAAGAGGGAAAGTACCAACAGAATGATCATGTCTACCACGTGAAATGTGCTTGAGTAGATACAATTACTTTTTGAACGCCCACACATTGTTGAGATTGTAAGAGTGAAAGTACCAACAGAATGATCATGTCTACCACGTGAAATGTGCTTGAGTAAATACAATTACTTATTGAACGCCCACACATAGTTGAGATTCTAAGAGGGAAAGTACCGGCAGAATGATCATGTCTACCACGTGAAATGTGCTTGAGTAGATACATTTACTTATTGAACGCCTACACATTGTTGAGATTGTAAGAGGGAAAGTGCCAAAAGAATGATCATGTCTACCACGTGAAATGTGCTTGAGTAGATACAATTACTTATTGAACGCCTACACATTGTTGAGATTGTAAGAGGGAAAGTACCAACAGAATGATCATGTCTACCACGTGAAATGTACTTGAGTAGATACAATTACTTATTGAACGCCCATACATTGTTGAGATTGTAAGAGGGAAAGTACCAAAAGAATGATCATGTCTACCACGTGAAATGTGCTTGAGTAGATACAATTACTTATTGAACGCCCACACATTGTTGAGATTGTAAGAGGGAAAGTACCAGCAGAATGATCATGTCTACCACGTGAAATGTGCTTGAGTAGATACAATTACTTATTGGACGCCCACATATTGTTGAGATTGTAAGAGGGAAAGTACCAACAGAATGATCATGTCTACCACGTGAAATGTACTTGAGTAGATACAATTACTTATTGAAAGCCTACACATTGTTGAGATTGTAAGAGGGAAAGTACCAACAGAATGATCATATCTACCACGTGAAATGTGCTTGAGTAGATACAATTACTTATTGAACACCTACACATTGTTGAGATTGTAAGAGGGAAAGTACCAACAGAATGATCATGTCTACCACGTGAAATGTGCTTGAGTAGATACAATTACTTATTGAACGCCCACACATTGTTGAGATTGTAAGAGGGAAAGTACCAACAGAATGATCATGTCTACCACGTGAAATGTACTTGAGTAGATACAATTACTTATTGAACGCCCACACATTGTTGAGATTGTAAGAGGGAAAGTACCGGCAGAATGATCATGTCTACCACATGAAATGTGCTTGAGTAGATACAATTACTTATTGAACACCCACACATAGTTGAGATTGTAAGAGTGAAAGTACCAACAGAATGGTGATGTCTACCACGTGAAATGTACTTGAGTAAATACAATTACTTATTGAACGCCCACACATTGTTGAGATTGTAAGAGGGAAAGTACCAACAGAATGATCATGTCTACCACGTGAAATGTACTTGAGTAAATACAATTACTTATTGAACACCTACACATTGTTGAGATTGTAAGAGGGAAAGTACCAACAGAATGATCATGTCTACCACGTGAAATGTGCTTGAGTACATACAATTACTTATTGAACGCCTACACATAGTTGAGATTGTAAGAGGGAAAGTACCGGCAGAATGATCATGTCTACCACGTGAAATGTGCTTGAGTAAATACAATTACTTATTGAACGCCCACACATAGTTGAGATTCTAAGAGGGAAAGTACCGGCAGAATAATCATGTCTACCACGTGAAATGTGCTTGAGTAGATACAATTACTTATTGAACACCGACACATAGTTGAGATTGTAAGAGTGAAAGTACCGGCAGAATGATCATGTCTACCACGTGAAATGTGCTTGAGTAGATACAATTACTTATTGAACGCCCACACATAGTTGAGATTGTAAGAGTGAAAGTACCGGCAGAATGATCATGTCTACCACGTGAAATGTACTTGAGTAACTACAATTACTTATTGAACACCGACACATTGTTGAGATTGTAAGAGGGAAAGTACCAACAGAATGATCATGTCTACCACGTGAAATGTACTTGAGTAGATACAATTACTTATTGAACGCCCACACATTGTTGAGATTGTAAGAGGGAAAGTACCAACAGAATGATCATGTCTACCACGTGAAATGTGCTTGAGTACATACAATTACTTATTGAACGCCCACACATTGTTGAGATTGTAAGAGGGAAAGTACCAACAGAATGATCATGTCTACCACGTGAAATGTGCTTGAGTAGATACAATTACTAATTGAACGCCCACACATTGTTGAGATTGTAAGAGGGAAAGTACCAACAGAATGATCATGTCTACCACGTGAAATGTGCTTGAGTAGATACAATTATTTATTGAACGCCTACACATTGTTGAGATTGTAAGAGGGAAAGTACCAACAGAATGATCATGTCTACCACGTGAAATGTGCTTGAGTAGATACAATTACTTATTGAACGCCTACACATTGTGGAGATTGTAAGAGGGAAAGTACCAACAGAATGGTCATGTCTACCACGTGAAATGTGCTTGAGTAGATACAATTACTTATTGAACGCCTACACATTGTTAAGATTGTAAGAGGGAAAGTACCAACAGAATGATCATGTCTACCACGTGAAATGTACTTGAGTAGATACAATTACTTATTGAAAGCCTACACATTGTTGAGATTGTAAGAGGGAAAGTACCGGCAGAATGATCATGTCTACCACGTGAAATGTGCTTGAGTAGATACAATTACTTATTGAACGCCTACACATTGTTAAGATTGTAAGAGGGAAAGTACCAACAGAATGATCATGTCTACCACGTGAAATGTACTTGAGTAGATACAATTACTTATTGAAAGCCTACACATAGTTGAGGTTGTAAGAGTGAAAGTACCAACAGAATGGTCATGTCTACCACGTGAAATGTGCTTGAGTAGATACAATTACTTATTGAACGCCTACACATTGTTAAGATTGTAAGAGGGAAAGTACCAACAGAATGATCATGTCTACCACGTGAAATGTGCTTGAGTAGATACAATTATTTATTGAACACCGACACATTGTTGAGATTGTAAGAGGAAAAGTACCGGCAGAATGATCATGTCTACCACGTGAAATGTATTTGAGTAGATACAATTACTTATTGAACGCCCACACATTGTTGAGATTGTAAGAGTGAAAGTACCGGCAGAATGATCATGTCTACCACGTGAAATGTGCTTCAGTAAATACAATTACTTATTGAACGCCTACACATAGTTGAGATTGTAAGAGGGAAAGTACCAACAGAATGATGATGTCTACCACGTGAAATGTACTTGAGTAAATACAATTACTTATTGAACACCGACACATAGTTGAGATTGTAAGAGTGAAAGTACCAACAGAATGATCATGTCTATCACGTGAAATGTACTTGAGTAGATACAATTACTTATTGAACACCGACACATAGTTGAGATTGTAAGAGTGAAAGTACCAACAGAATGATCATGTCTACCACGTGAAATGTACTTCAGTAAATACAATTACTTATTGAACGCCCACACATAGTTGAGATTGTAAGAGTGAAAGTACCGGCAGAATGATCATGTCTACCACGTGAAATGTACTTGAGTAGATACATTTACTTATTGAACGCCTACACATAGTTGAGATTCTAAGAGGGAAAATACCGGCAGAATGATCATGTCTACCACATGAAATGTACTTCAGTAGATACAATTATTTATTGAACGCCCACACATAGTTGAGATACTAAGAGGGAAAATACCGGCAGAATGATCATGTCTACCACGTGAAATGTGCTTGAGTACATACAATTACTTATTGAACGCCCACACATAGTTGAGATTGTATGAGGGAAAGTACCGGCAGAATGATCATGTCTACCACGTGAAATGTACTTGAGTAGATACAATTACTTATTGAACGCCTACACATTGTTGAGATTGTAAGAGGGAAAGTGCCAAACGAATGATCATGTCTACCACGTGAAATGTGCTTGAGTAGATACAATTACTTATTGAACGCCTACACATTGTTGAGATTGTAAGAGGGAAAGTACCAACAGAATGATCATGTCTACCACGTGAAATGTACTTGAGTAGATACAATTACTTATTGAACGCCCACACATTGTTGAGATTGTAAGAGGGAAAGTACCAACAGAATGATCATGTCTACCACGTGAAATGTGCTTGAGTAGATACAATTACTTATTGAACGCCCACACATTGTTGAGATTGTAAGAGGGAAAGTACCAACAGAATGATCATGTCTACCACGTGAAATGTGCTTGAGTAGATACAATTACTTATTGAACGCCCACATATTGTTGAGATTGTAAGAGGGAAAGTACCAACAGAATGATCATGTCTACCACGTGTAATGTACTTGAGTAGATACAATTACTTATTGAAAGCCTACACATTGTTGAGATTGTAAGAGGGAAAGTACCAACAGAATGATCATGTCTACCACGTGAAATGTGCTTGAGTAGATACAATTACTTATTGAACACCTACACATTGTTGAGATTGTAAGAGGGAAAGTACCAACAGAATGATCATGTCTACCACGTGAAATGTGCTTGAGTTGATACAATTACTTATTGAACGCCCACACATTGTTGAGATTGTAAGAGGGAAAGTACCAACAGAATGATCATGTCTACCACGTGAAATGTACTTGAGTAGATACAATTACTTATTGAACGCCCACACATTGTTGAGATTGTAAGAGGGAAAGTACCGGCAGAATGATCATGTCTACCACATGAAATGTGCTTGAGTAGATACAATTACTTATTGAACACCCACACATAGTTGAGATTGTAAGAGTGAAAGTACCAACAGAATGGTGATGTCTACCACGTGAAATGTACTTGAGTAAATACAATTACTTATTGAACACCCACACATTGTTGAGATTGTAAGAGGGAAAGTACCAACAGAATGATCATGTCTACCACGTGAAATGTACTTGAGTAAATACAATTACTTATTGAACGCCCACACATTGTTGAGATTGTAAGAGGGAAAGTACCAACAGAATGATCATGTCTACCACGTGAAATGTGCTTGAGTACATACAATTACTTATTGAACCCCTACACATAGTTGAGATTGTAAGAGGGAAAGTACCGGCAGAATGATCATGTCTACCACGTGAAATGTACTTGAGTAGATACAATTACTTATTGAACACCTACACATAGTTGAGATTGTAAGAGGGAAAATACCAACAGAATGATCATGTCTACCACGTGAAATGTACTTGAGTAGATACAATTACTTATTGAACACCTACACATAGTTGAGATTGTAAGAGGGAAAATACCAACAGAATGATCATGTCTACCACGTGAAATGTACTTCAGTAGATACAATTACTTATTGAACACCGACACATAGTTGAAATTGTAAGAGGGAAAATACCGGCAGAATGATCATGTCTACCACGTGAAATGTACTTCAGTAGATAAAATTACTTATTGAACACCGACACATAGTTGAGATTGTAAGAGGGAAAGTACCGGCAGAATGATCATGTCTACCACGTGAAATGTGCTTCAGTAGATACAACTACTTATTGAACGCCCACACATAGTTGAGATTCTAAGAGGGAAAATACCGGCAGAATGATCATGTCTACCACATGAAATGTACTTCAGTAGATACAATTATTTATTGAACGCCCACACATAGTTGAGATACTAAGAGGGAAAATACCGGCAGAATGATCATGTCTACCACGTGAAATGTGCTTGAGTACATACAATTACCTATTGAACGCCCACACATAGTTGAGATTGTAAGAGGGAAAGTACCGGCAGAATGATCATGTCTACCACGTGAAATGTACTTGAGTAGATACAATTACTTATTGAACACCGACACATTGTTGAGATTGTAAGAGGAAAAGTACCGGCAGAATGATCATGTCTACCACGTGAAATGTACTTGAGTAGATACAATTACTTATTGAACGCCCACACATTGTTGAGATTGTAAGAGGGAAAGTACCGGCAGAATGATCATGTCTACCACGTGAAATGTGCTTCAGTAAATACAATAACTTATTGAACGCCTACACATAGTTGAGATTGTAAGAGGGAAAGTACCAACAGAATGATGATTACTACCACGTGAAATGTACTTGAGTAAATACAATTACTTATTGAACACCGACACATAGTTGAGATTGTAAGAGTGAAAGTACCAACAGAATGATCATGTCTATCACGTGAAATGTACTTGAGTAGATACAATTACTTATTGAACACCGACACATAGTTGAGATTGTAAGAGTGAAAGTACCAACAGAATGATCATGTCTACCACGTGAAATGTACTTCAGTAAATACAATTACTTATTGAACGCCCACACATAGTTGAGATTGTAAGAGTGAAAGTACCGGCAGAATGATCATGTCTACCACGTGAAATGTACTTGAGTAGATACATTTACTTATTGAACGCCTACACATAGTTGAGATTGTAAGAGGGAAAGTACCAACAGAATGATCATGTCTACCACGTGAAATGTTATTGAGTAAATACAATTACTTATTGAACGCCTACACATAGTTGAGATTGTAAGAGTGAAAGTACCGGCAGAATGATCATGTCTACCACGTGAAATGTACTTGAGTAGATACAATTACTTATTGAACGCCTACACATAGTTGAGATTGTAAGAGGGAAAGTACCAACAGAATGATCATGTCTACCACGTGAAATGTACTTGAGTAGATACAATTACTTATTGAACTCCTACACATAGTTGAGATTGTAAGTGGGAAAGTACCAACAGAATGATCATGTCTACCACGTGATATGTGCTTGAGTAGATACAATTACTTATTGAACGCCCACATATAGTTGAGATTGTAAGAGTGAAAGTACCGGCAGAATGATCATGTCTACCACGTGAAATGTGCTTGAGTAAATACAATTACTTATTGAACGCCCACACATAGTTGAGATTGTAAGAGTGAAAGTACCGGCAGAATGATCATGTCCACCACGTGAAATGTGCCTGAGTAAATACAATTACTTATTGAACGCCCACACATAGTTGAGATTGTAAGAGTGAAAGTACCGGCAGAATGATCATGTCTACCACGTGAAATGTGCTTGAGTAAATACAATTACTTATTGAACGCCCACACATAGTTGAGATTGTAAGAGTGAAAGTACCGGCAGAATGATCATGTCTACCACGTGAAATGTGCTTGAGTAAATACAATTACTTATTGAACGCCCACACATAGTTGAGATTCTAAGAGGGAAAGTACCAACAGAATGATCATGTCTACCACGTGAAATGTGCTTGAGTAAATACAATTACTTATTGAACGCCCACACATAGTTGAGATTCTAAGAGGGAAAGTACCAACAGAATGATCATGTCTACCACGTGAAATGTGCTTGAGTAAATACAATTACTTATTGAACGCCCACACATAGTTGAGATTCTAAGAGGGAAAGTACCGGCAGAATAATCATGTCTACCACGTGAAATGTGCTTGAGTAGATACAATTACTTATTGAACACCGACACATAGTTGAGATTGTAAGAGTGAAAGTACCGGCAGAATGATCATGTCTACCACGTGAAATGTGCTTGAGTAGATACAATTACTTATTGAACGCCCACACATAGTTGAGATTGTAAGAGTGAAAGTACCGGCAGAATGATCATGTCTACCACGTGAAATGTACTTGAGTAAATACAATTACTTATTGAACACCGACACATTGTTGAGATTGTAAGAGGGAAAGTACCAACAGAATGATCATGTCTACCACGTGAAATGTACTTGAGTAGATACAATTACTTATTGAACGCCCACACATTGTTGAGATTGTAAGAGGGAAAGTACCAACAGAATGATCATGTCTACCACGTGAAATGTGCTTGAGTACATACAATTACTTATTGAACGCCCACACATTGTTGAGATTGTAAGAGGGAAAGTACCAACAGAATGATCATGTCTACCACGTGAAATGTACTTGAGTACATACAATTACTTATTGAACGCCCACACATTGTTGAGATTGTAAGAGTGAAAATACCAACAGAATGATCATGTCTACCACGTGAAATGTGCTCGAGTAGATACAATTACTTATTGAACACCGACACATAGTTGAGATTGTAAGAGGGAAAGTACCAACAGAATGATCATGTCTACCACGTGAAATGTACTTGAGTAAATACAATTACTTATTGAACGCCCACACATTGTTGAGATTGTAAGAGGGAAAGTACCAACAGAATGATCATGTCTACCACGTGAAATGTGCTTGAGTAGATACAATTACTTATTGAACGCCTACACATTGTTAAGATTGTAAGAGGGAAAGTACCAACAGAATGATCATGTCTACCACGTGAAATGTACTTGAGTAGATACAATTACTTATTGAAAGCCTACACATTGTTGAGATTGTAAGAGGGAAAGTACCGGCAGAATGATCATGTCTACCACGTGAAATGTGCTTGAGTAGATACAATTACTTATTGAACGCCTACACATTGTTAAGATTGTAAGAGGGAAAGTACCAACAGAATGATCATGTCTACCACGTGAAATGTACTTGAGTAGATACAATTACTTATTGAAAGCCTACACATAGTTGAGGTTGTAAGAGTGAAAGTACCAACAGAATGGTCATGTCTACCACGTGAAATGTGCTTGAGTAGATACAATTACTTATTGAACGCCTACACATTGTTAAGATTGTAAGAGGGAAAGTACCAACAGAATGATCATGTCTACCACGTGAAATGTGCTTGAGTAGATACAATTATTTATTGAACACCGACACATTGTTGAGATTGTAAGAGGAAAAGTACCGGCAGAATGATCATGTCTACCACGTGAAATGTATTTGAGTAGATACAATTACTTATTGAACGCCCACACATTGTTGAGATTGTAAGAGTGAAAGTACCGGCAGAATGATCATGTCTACCACGTGAAATGTGCTTCAGTAAATACAATTACTTATTGAACACCGACACATAGTTGAGATTGTAAGAGTGAAAGTACCGGCAGAATGATCATGTCTACCACGTGAAATGTGCTTCAGTAAATACAATTACTTATTGAACGCCCACACATTGTTGAGATTGTAAGAGTGAAAGTACCGGCAGAATGATCATGTCTACCACGTGAAATGTACTTGAGTAAATACAATTACTTATTGAACACCGACACATAGTTGAGATTGTAAGAGTGAAAGTACCAACAGAATGATCATGTCTATCACGTGAAATGTACTTGAGTAGATACAATTACTTATTGAACACCGACACATAGTTGAGATTGTAAGAGTGAAAGTACCAACAGAATGATCATGTCTACCACGTGAAATGTACTTCAGTAAATACAATTACTTATTGAACGCCCACACATAGTTGAGATTGTAAGAGTGAAAGTACCGGCAGAATGATCATGTCTACCACTTGAAATGTACTTGAGTAGATACATTTACTTATTGAACGCCTACACATAGTTGAGATTGTAAGAGGGAAAGTACCAACAGAATGATCATGTCTACCACGTGAAATGTGCTTGAGTAAATACAATTACTTATTGAACGCCTACACATAGTTGAGATTGTAAGAGTGAAAGTACCGGCAGAATGATCATGTCTACCACGTGAAATGTACTTGAGTAGATACAATTACTTATTGAACGCCTACACATAGTTGAGATTGTAAGAGGGAAAGTACCAACAGAATGATCATGTCTACCACGTGAAATGTACTTGAGTAGATACAATTACTTATTGAACTCCTACACATAGTTGAGATTGTAAGAGGGAAAGTACCAACAGAATGATCATGTCTACCACGTGAAATGTGCTTGAGTAGATACAATTACTTATTGAACGCCCACATATAGTTGAGATTGTAAGAGTGAAAGTACCGGCAGAATGATCATGTCTACCACGTGAAATGTGCTTGAGTAAATACAATTACTTATTGAACGCCCAAACATAGTTGAGATTGTAAGAGTGAAAGTACCGGCAGAATGATCATGTCTACCACGTGAAATGTGCTTGAGTAAATACAATTACTTATTGAACGCCCACACATAGTTGAGATTGTAAGAGTGAAAGTGCCGGCAGAATGATCATGTCTACCACGTGAAATGTGCTTGAGTAAATACAATTACTTATTGAACGCCCACACATAGTTGAGATTGTAAGAGTGAAAGTACCGGCAGAATGATCATGTCTACCACGTGAAATGTGCTTGAGTAAATACAATTACTTATTGAACGCCCACACATAGTTGAGATTCTAAGAGGGAAAGTACCAACAGATAGATCATGTCTACCACGTGAAATGTGCTTGAGTAAATACAATTACTTATTGAACGCCCACACATAGTTGAGATTCTAAGAGGGAAAGTACCAACAGAATGATCATGTCTACCACGTGAAATGTGCTTCAGTAAATACAATTACTTATTGAACGCCCACACATAGTTGAGATTCTAAGAGGGAAAGTACCGGCAGAATGATCATGTCTACCACGTGAAATGTGCTTGAGTAGATACAATTACTTATTGAACACCGACACATAGTTGAGATTGTAAGAGTGAAAGTACCGGCAGAAAGATCATGTCTACCACGTGAAATGTGCTTGAGTAGATACAATTACTTATTGAACGCCCACACATAGTTGAGATTGTAAGAGTGAAAGTACCGGCAGAATGATCATGTCTACCACGTGAAATGTACTTGAGTAAACACAATTACTTATTGAACACCGACACATTGTTGAGATTGTAAGAGGGAAAGTACCAACGGAATGATCATGTCTACCACGTGAAATGTACTTGAATAGATACAATTACTTATTGAACGCCCACACATTGTTGAGATTGTAAGAGGGAAAGTACCAACAGAATGATCATGTCTACCACGTGAAATGTGCTTGAGTACATACAATTACTAATTGAACGCCCACACATTGTTGAGATTGTAAGAGGGAAAGTACTAACAGAATGATCATGTCTACCACGTGAAATGTGCTTGAGTAGATACAATTACTTATTGAACGCCCACACATTGTTGAGATTGTAAGAGGGAAAGTACCAACAGAATGATCATGTCTACCACGTGAAATGTGCTTGAGTAGATACAATTATTTATTGAACGCCTACACATTGTTGAGATTGTAAGAGGGAAAGTACCAACAGAATGATCATGTCTACCACGTGAAATGTGCTTGAGTAGATACAATTACTTATTGAACGCCTACACATTGTGGAGATTGTAAGAGGGAAAGTACCAACAGAATGGTCATGTCTACCACGTGAAATGTGCTTGAGTAGATACAATTACTTATTGAACGCCTACACATTGTTAAGATTGTAAGAGGGAAAGTACCAACAGAATGATCATGTCTACCACGTGAAATGTACTTGAGTAGATACAATTACTTATTGAACGCCCACACATTGTTGAGTTTGTAAGAGGGAAAGTACCAACAGAATGATCATGTCTACCACGTGAAATGTGCTTGAGTAGATACAATTACTTATTGAACGCCCACACATTGTTGAGATTGTAAGAGGGAAAGTACCAACAGAATGATCATGTCTACCACGTGAAATGTACTTGAGTAGATACAATTACTTATTGAACGCCTACACATTGTTGAGATTGTAAGAGTGAAAGTACCGGCAGAATGATCATGTCTACCACGTGAAGTGTGCTTGAGTAAATACAATTACTTATTGAACGCCCACACATAGTTGAGATTCTAAGAGGGAAAGTACCTGCAGAATGATCATGTCTACCACGTGAAATGTGCTTGAGTAAATACAATTACTTATTGATCGCCCACACATAGTTGAGATTGTAAGAGTGAAAGTACCGGCAGAATGATCATGTCTACCACGTGAAATGTGCTTGAGTAGATACAATTACTTATTGAACGCCCACACATAGTTGAGGTTGTAAGAGTGAAAGTACCGGCAAAATGATCATGTCTACCACGTGAAATGTGCTTGAGTAAATACAATTACTTATTGAACGCCCAAACATAGTTGAGATTGTAAGAGTGAAAGTACCGGCAGAATGATCATGTCTACCACGTGAAATGTGCTTGAGTAAATACAATTTCTTATTGAACGCCCACACATAGTTGAGATTGTAAGAGTGAAAGTAAAGGCAGAATGATCATGTCTACCATGTGAAATGTGCTTGAGTAGATACAATTACTTATTGAACGCCCACACATAGTTGAGATTGTAAGAGTGAAAGTACCGGCAGAATGATCATGTCTACCACGTGAAATGTACTTGAGTAAATACAATTACTTATTGATCACCGACACATTGTTGAGATTGTAAGAGGGAAAGTACCAACAGAATGATCATGTCTACCACGTGAAATGTACTTGAGTAGATACAATTACTTATTGAACGCCCACACATTGATGAGATTGTAAGAGGGAAAGTACCAACAGAATGATCATGTCTACCACGTGAAATGTGCTTGAGTAGATACAATTACTTATTGAACGCCCACACATTGTTGAGATTGTAAGAGGGAAAGTACCAACAGAATGATCATGTCTACCACGTGAAATGTGCTTGAGTAGATACAATTACTTTTTGAACGCCCACACATTGTTGAGATTGTAAGAGTGAAAGTACCAACAGAATGATCATGTCTACCACGTGAAATGTGCTTGAGTAAATACAATTACTTATTGAACGCCCACACATAGTTGAGATTCTAAGAGGGAAAGTACCGGCAGAATGATCATGTCTACCACGTGAAATGTGCTTGAGTAGATACATTTACTTATTGAACGCCTACACATTGTTGAGATTGTAAGAGGGAAAGTGCCAAAAGAATGATCATGTCTACCACGTGAAATGTGCTTGAGTAGATACAATTACTTATTGAACGCCTACACATTGTTGAGATTGTAAGAGGGAAAGTACCAACAGAATGATCATGTCTACCACGTGAAATGTACTTGAGTAGATACAATTACTTATTGAACGCCCATACATTGTTGAGATTGTAAGAGGGAAAGTACCAAAAGAATGATCATGTCTACCACGTGAAATGTGCTTGAGTAGATACAATTACTTATTGAACGCCCACACATTGTTGAGATTGTAAGAGGGAAAGTACCAGCAGAATGATCATGTCTACCACGTGAAATGTGCTTGAGTAGATACAATTACTTATTGGACGCCCACATATTGTTGAGATTGTAAGAGGGAAAGTACCAACAGAATGATCATGTCTACCACGTGAAATGTACTTGAGTAGATACAATTACTTATTGAAAGCCTACACATTGTTGAGATTGTAAGAGGGAAAGTACCAACAGAATGATCATGTCTACCACGTGAAATGTGCTTGAGTAGATACAATTACTTATTGAACACCTACACATTGTTGAGATTGTAAGAGGGAAAGTACCAACAGAATGATCATGTCTACCACGTGAAATGTGCTTGAGTAGATACAATTACTTATTGAACGCCCACACATTGTTGAGATTGTAAGAGGGAAAGTACCAACAGAATGATCATGTCTACCACGTGAAATGTACTTGAGTAGATACAATTACTTATTGAACGCCCACACATTGTTGAGATTGTAAGAGGGAAAGTACCGGCAGAATGATCATGTCTACCACGTGAAATGTGCTTGAGTAGATACAATTACTTATTGAACACCCACACATAGTTGAGATTGTAAGAGTGAAAGTACCAACAGAATGGTGATGTCTACCACGTGAAATGTACTTGAGTAAATACAATTACTTATTGAACGCCCACACATTGTTGAGATTGTAAGAGGGAAAGTACCAACAGAATGATCATGTCTACCACGTGAAATGTACTTGAGTAAATACAATTACTTATTGAACACCTACACATTGTTGAGATTGTAAGAGGGAAAGTACCAACAGAATGATCATGTCTACCACGTGAAATGTGCTTGAGTACATACAATTACTTATTGAACGCCTACACATAGTTGAGATTGTAAGAGGGAAAGTACCGGCAGAATGATCATGTCTACCACGTGAAATGTACTTGAGTAGATACAATTACTTATTGAACACCTACACATAGTTGAGATTGTAAGAGGGAAAATACCAACAGAATGATCATGTCTACCACGTGAAATGTACTTGAGTAGATACAATTACTTATTGAACACCTACACATAGTTGAGATTGTAAGAGGGAAAATACCAACAGAATGATCATGTCTACCACGTGAAATGTACTTCAGTAGATACAATAACTTATTGAACACCGACACATAGTTGAAATTGTAAGAGGGAAAACCCCGGCAGAATGATCATGTCTACCACGTGAAATGTACTTCAGTAGATACAATTACTTATTGAACACCGACACATAGTTGTGATTGTAAGAGGGAAAGTACCGGCAGAATGATCATGTCTACCACGTGAAATGTGCTTCAGTAGATACAACTACTTATTGAACGCCCACACATAGTTGAGATTCTAAGAGGGAAAATACCGGCAGAATGATCATGTCTACCACATGAAATGTACTTCAGTAGATACAATTACTCATTGAACGCCCACACATAGTAGAGATTCTAAGAGGGAAAATACCGGCAGAATGATCATGTCTACCACGTGAAATGTGCTTGAGTAGATACAATTACTTATTGAACGCCCACACATAGTTGAGATTGTAAGAGGGAAAGTACCGGCAGAATGATCATGTCTACCACGTGAAATGTACTTGAGTAGATACAATTACTTATTGAACACCGACACATTGTTGAGATTGTAAGAGGAAAAGTACCGGCAGAATGATCATGTCTACCACGTGAAATGTACTTGAGTAGATACAATTACTTATTGAACGCCCACACATTGTTGAGATTGTAAGAGGGAAAGTACCGGCAGAATGATCATGTCTACCACGTGAAATGTGCTTCAGTAAATACAATTACTTATTGAACGCCTACACATAGTTGAGATTGTAAGAGGGAAAGTACCAACAGAATGATGATGTCTACCACGTGAAATGTACTTGAGTAAATACAATTACTTATTGAACACCGACACATAGTTGAGATTGTAAGAGTGAAAGTACCAACAAAATGATCATGTCTATCACGTGAAATGTACTTGAGTAGATACAATTACTTATTGAACACCGACACATAGTTGAGATTGTAAGAGTGAAAGTACCAACAGAATGATCATGTCTACCACGTGAAATGTACTTCAGTAAATACAATTACTTATTGAACGCCCACACATAGTTGAGATTGTAAGAGTGAAAGTACCGGCAGAATGATCATGTCTACCACGTGAAATGTACTTGAGTAGATACATTTACTTATTGAACACCTACACATAGTTGAGATTGTAAGAGGGAAAGTACCAACAGAATGATCATGTCTACCACGTGAAATGTGCTTGAGTAAATACAATTACTTATTGAACGCCTACACATAGTTGAGATTGTAAGAGTGAAAGTACCGGCAGAATGATCATGTCTACCACGTGAAATGTACTTGAGTAGATACAATTACTTATTGAACGCCTACACATAGTTGAGATTGTAAGAGGGAAAGTACCAACAGAATGATCATGTCTACCACGTGAAATGTACTTGAGTAGATACAATTACTTATTGAACTCCTACACATAGTTGAGATTGTAAGAGGGAAAGTACCAACAGAATGATCATGTCTACCACGTGAAATGTGCTTGAGTAGATACAATTACTTATTGAACGCCCACATATAGTTGAGATTGTAAGAGTGAAAGTACCGGCAGAATGATCATGTCTACCACGTGAAATGTGCTTGAGTAAATACAATTACTTATTGAACGCCCACACATAGTTGAGATTGTAAGAGTGAAAGTACCGGCAGAATGATCATGTCCACCACGTGAAATGTGCTTGAGTAAATACAATTACTTATTGAACGCCCACACATAGTTGAGATTGTAAAAGTGAAAGTACCGGCAGAATGATCATGTCTACCACGTGAAATGTGCTTGAGTAAATACAATTACTTATTGAACGCCCACACATAGTTGAGATTGTAAGAGTGAAAGTACCGGCAGAATGATCATGTCTACCACGTGAAATGTGCTTGAGTAAATACAATTACTTATTGAACGCCCACACATAGTTGAGATTCTAAGAGGGAAAGTACCAACAGAATGATCATGTCTACCACGTGAAATGTGCTTGAGTAAATACAATTACTTATTGAACGCCCACACATAGTTGAGATTCTAAGAGGGAAAGTACCAACAGAATGATCATGTCTACCACGTGAAATGTGCTTGAGTAAATACAATTACTTATTGAACGCCCACACATAGTTGAGATTCTAAGAGGGAAAGTACCGGCAGAATGATCATGTCTACCACGTGAAGTGTGCTTGAGTAAATACAATTACTTATTGAACGCCCACACATAGTTGAGATTCTAAGAGGGAAAGTACCTGCAGAATGATCATGTCTACCACGTGAAATGTGCTTGAGTAAATACAATTACTTATTGATCGCCCACACATAGTTGAGATTGTAAGAGTGAAAGTACCGGCAGAATGATCATGTCTACCACGTGAAATGTGCTTGAGTAGATACAATTACTTATTGAACGCCCACACATAGTTGAGGTTGTAAGAGTGAAAGTACCGGCAAAATGATCATGTCTACCACGTGAAATGTGCTTGAGTAAATACAATTACTTATTGAACGCCCAAACATAGTTGAGATTGTAAGAGTGAAAGTACCGGCAGAATGATCATGTCTACCACGTGAAATGTGCTTGAGTAAATACAATTTCCTATTGAACGCCCACACATAGTTGAGATTGTAAGAGTGAAAGTAAAGGCAGAATGATCATGTCTACCACGTGAAATGTGCTTGAGTAGATACAATTACTTATTGAACGCCCACACATAGTTGAGATTGTAAGAGTGAAAGTACCGGCAGAATGATCATGTCTACCACGTGAAATGTACTTGAGTAAATACAATTACTTATTGATCACCGACACATTGTTGAGATTGTAAGAGGGAAAGTACCAACAGAATGATCATGTCTACCACGTGAAATGTACTTGAGTAGATACAATTACTTATTGAACGCCCACACATTGTTGAGATTGTAAGAGGGAAAGTACCAACAGAATGATCATGTCTACCACGTGAAATGTGCTTGAGTAGATACAATTACTTATTGAACTCCCACACATTGTTGAGATTGTAAGAGGGAAAGTACCAACAGAATGATCATGTCTACCACGTGAAATGTGCTTGAGTAGATACAATTACTTTTTGAACGCCCACACATTGTTGAGATTGTAAGAGTGAAAGTACCAACAGAATGATCATGTCTACCACGTGAAATGTGCTTGAGCAAATATAATTACTTATTGAACGCCCACACATAGTTGAGATTCTAAGAGGGAAAGTACCGGCAGAATGATCATGTCTACCACGTGAAATGTGCTTGAGTAGATACAATTACTTATTGAACGCCTACACATTGTTGAGATTGTAAGAGGGAAAGTGCCAAAAGAATGATCATGTCTACCACGTGAAATGTGCTTGAGTAGATACAATTACTTATTGAACGCCTACACATTGTTGAGATTGTAAGAGGGAAAGTACCAACAGAATGATCATGTCTACCACGTGAAATGTACTTGAGTAGATACAATTACTTATTGAACGCCCATACATTGTTGAGATTGTAAGAGGGAAAGTACCAAAAGAATGATCATGTCTACCACGTGAAATGTGCTTGAGTAGATACAATTACTTATTGAACGCCCACACATTGTTGAGATTGTAAGAGGGAAAGTACCAACAGAATGATCATGTCTACCACGTGAAATGTGCTTGAGTAGATACAATTACTTATTGGACGCCCACATATTGTTGAGATTGTAAGAGGGAAAGTACCAACAGAATGATCATGTCTACCACGTGAAATGTACTTGAGTAGATACAATTACTTATTGAAAGCCTACACATTGTTGAGATTGTAAGAGGGAAAGTACCAACAGAATGATCATGTCTACCACGTGAAATGTGCTTGAGTAGATACAATTACTTATTGAACACCTACACATTGTTGAGATTGTAAGAGGGAAAGTACCAACAGAATGATCATGTCTACCACGTGAAATGTGCTTGAGTAGATACAATTACTTATTGAACGCCCACACATTGTTGAGATTGTAAGAGGGAAAGTACCAACAGAATGATCATGTCTACCACGTGAAATGTACTTGAGTAGATACAATTACTTATTGAACGCCCACACATTGTTGAGATTGTAAGAGGGAAAGTACCGGCAGAATGATCATGTCTACCACATGAAATGTGCTTGAGTAGATACAATTACTTATTGAACACCCACACATAGTTGAGATTGTAAGAGTGAAAGTACCAACAGAATGGTGATGTCTACCACGTGAAATGTACTTGAGTAAATACAATTACTTATTGAACGCCCACACATTGTTGAGATTGTAAGAGGGAAAGTACCAACAGAATGATCATGTCTACCACGTGAAATGTACTTGAGTAAATACAATTACTTATTGAACACCTACACATTGTTGAGATTGTAAGAGGGAAAGTACCAACAGAATGATCATGTCTACCACGTGAAATGTGCTTGAGTACATACAATTACTTATTGAACGCCTACACATAGTTGAGATTGTAAGAGGGAAAGTACCGGCAGAATGATCATGTCTACCACGTGAAATGTACTTGAGTAGATACAATTACTTATTGAACACCTACACATAGTTGAGATTGTAAGAGGGAAAATACCAACAGAATGATCATGTCTACCACGTGAAATGTACTTGAGTAGATACAATTACTTATTGAACACCTACACATAGTTGAGATTGTAAGAGGGAAAATACCAACAGAATGATCATGTCTACCACGTGAAATGTACTTTAGTAGATACAATAACTTATTGAACACCGACACATAGTTGAAATTGTAAGAGGGAAAACCCCGGCAGAATGATCATGTCTACCACGTGAAATGTACTTCAGTAGATACAATTACTTATTGAACACCGACACATAGTTGTGATTGTAAGAGGGAAAGTACCGGCAGAATGATCATGTCTACCACGTGAAATGTGCTTCAGTAGATACAACTACTTATTGAACGCCCACACATAGTTGAGATTCTAAGAGGGAAAATACCGGCAGAATGATCATGTCTACCACATGAAATGTACTTCAGTAGATACAATTACTCATTGAACGCCCACACATAGTAGAGATTCTAAGAGGGAAAATACCGGCAGAATGATCATGTCTACCACGTGAAATGTGCTTGAGTAGATACAATTACTTATTGAACGCCCACACATAGTTGAGATTGTAAGAGGGAAAGTACCGGCAGAATGATCATGTCTACCACGTGAAATGTACTTGAGTAGATACAATTACTTATTGAACACCGACACATTGTTGAGATTGTAAGAGGAAAAGTACCGGCAGAATGATCATGTCTACCACGTGAAATGTACTTGAGTAGATACAATTACTTATTGAACGCCCACACATTGTTGAGATTGTAAGAGGGAAAGTACCGGCAGAATGATCATGTCTACCACGTGAAATGTGCTTCAGTAAATACAATTACTTATTGAACGCCTACACATAGTTGAGATTGTAAGAGGGAAAGTACCAACAGAATGATGATGTCTACCACGTGAAATGTACTTGAGTAAATACAATTACTTATTGAACACCGACACATAGTTGAGATTGTAAGAGTGAAAGTACCAACAAAATGATCATGTCTATCACGTGAAATATACTTGAGTAGATACAATTACTTATTGAACACCGACACATAGTTGAGATTGTAAGAGTGAAAGTACCAACAGAATGATCATGTCTACCACGTGAAATGTACTTCAGTAAATACAATTACTTATTGAACGCCCACACATAGTTGAGATTGTAAGAGTGAAAGTACCGGCAGAATGATCATGTCTACCACGTGAAATGTACTTGAGTAGATACATTTACTTATTGAACACCTACACATAGTTGAGATTGTAAGAGGGAAAGTACCAACAGAATGATCATGTCTACCACGTGAAATGTGCTTGAGTAAATACAATTACTTATTGAACGCCTACACATAGTTGAGATTGTAAGAGTGAAAGTACCGGCAGAATGATCATGTCTACCACGTGAAATGTACTTGAGTAGATACAATTACTTATTGAACGCCTACACATAGTTGAGATTGTAAGAGGGAAAGTACCAACAGAATGATCATGTCTACCACGTGAAATGTACTTGAGTAGATACAATTACTTATTGAACTCCTACACATAGTTGAGATTGTAAGAGGGAAAGTACCAACAGAATGATCATGTCTACCACGTGAAATGTGCTTGAGTAGATACAATTACTTATTGAACGCCCACATATAGTTGAGATTGTAAGAGTGAAAGTACCGGCAGAATGATCATGTCTACCACGTGAAATGTGCTTGAGTAAATACAATTACTTATTGAACGCCCACACATAGTTGAGATTGTAAGAGTGAAAGTACCGGCAGAATGATCATGTCCACCACGTGAAATGTGCTTGAGTAAATACAATTACTTATTGAACGCCCACACATAGTTGAGATTGCAAAAGTGAAAGTACCGGCAGAATGATCATGTCTACCACGTGAAATGTGCTTGAGTAAATACAATTACTTATTGAACGCCCACACATAGTTGAGATTGTAAGAGTGAAAGTACCGGCAGAATGATCATGTCTACCACGTGAAATGTGCTTGAGTAAATACAATTACTTATTGAACGCCCACACATAGTTGAGATTCTAAGAGGGAAAGTACCAACAGAATGATCATGTCTACCACGTGAAATGTGCTTGAGTAAATACAATTACTTATTGAACGCCCACACATAGTTGAGATTCTAAGAGGGAAAGTACCAACAGAATGATCATGTCTACCACGTGAAATGTGCTTGAGTAAATACAATTACTTATTGAACGCCCACACATAGTTGAGATTCTAAGAGGGAAAGTACCGGCAGAATGATCATGTCTACCACGTGAAATGTGCTTGAGTAGATACAATTACTTATTGAACACCGACACATAGTTGAGATTGTAAGAGTGAAAGTACCGGCAGAATGATCATGTCTACCACGTGAAATGTGCTTGAGTAGATACAATTACTTATTGAACGCCCACACATAGTTGAGATTGTAAGAGTGAAAGTACCGGCAGAATGATCATGTCTACCACGTGAAATGTACTTGAGTAAATACAATTACTTATTGAACACCGACACATTGTTGAGATTGTAAGAGGGAAAGTACCAACAGAATGATCATGTCTACCACGTGAAATGTACTTGAGTAGATACAATTACTTATTGAACGCCCACACATTGTTGAGATTGTAAGAGGGAAAGTACCAACAGAATGATCATGTCTACCACGTGAAATGTGCTTGAGTACATACAATTACTTATTGAACGCCCACACATTGTTGAGATTGTAAGAGGGAAAGTACTAACAGAATGATCATGTCTACCACGTGAAATGTGCTTGAGTAGATACAATTACTTATTGAACGCCCACACATTGTTGAGATTGTAAGAGGGAAAGTACCAACAGAATGATCATGTCTACCACGTGAAATGTGCTTGAGTAGATACAATTATTTATTGAACGCCTACACATTGTTGAGATTGTAAGAGGGAAAGTACCAACAGAATGATCATGTCTACCACGTGAAATGTGCTTGAGTAGATACAATTACTTATTGAACGCCTACACATTGTGGAGATTGTAAGAGGGAAAGTACCAACAGAATGGTCATGTCTACCACGTGAAATGTGCTTGAGTAGATACAATTACTTATTGAACGCCTACACATTGTTAAGATTGTAAGAGGGAAAGTACCAACAGAATGATCATGTCTACCACGTGAAATGTACTTGAGTAGATACAATTACTTATTGAAAGCCTACACATTGTTGAGATTGTAAGAGGGAAAGTACCGGCAGAATGATCATGTCTACCACGTGAAATTACTTGAGTAGATACAATTACTTATTGAACGCCTACACATTGTTAAGATTGTAAGAGGGAAAGTACCAACAGAATGATCATGTCTACCACGTGAAATGTACTTGAGTAGATACAATTACTTATTGAAAGCCTACACATAGTTGAGGTTGTAAGAGTGAAAGTACCAACAGAATGGTCATGTCTACCACGTGAAATGTGCTTGAGTAGATACAATTACTTATTCAACGCCTACACATTGTTAAGATTGTAAGAGGGAAAGTACCAACAGAATGATCATGTCTACCACGTGAAATGTGCTTGAGTAGATACAATTACTTATTGAACACCTACACATTGTTGAGATTGTAAGAGGGAAAGTACCAACAGAATGATCATGTCTACCACGTGAAATGTGCTTGAGTAGATCCAATTACTTATTGAACGCCCACACATTGTTGAGATTGTAAGAGGGAAAGTACCGGCAGAATGATCATGTCTACCACATGAAATGTGCTTGAGTGGATACAATTACTTATAGAACACCCACACATAGTTGAGATTGTAAGAGTGAAAGTACCAACAGAATGATGATGTCTACCACGTGAAATGTACTTGAGTACATACAATTACTTATTGAACGCCCACACATTGTTGAGATTGTAAGAGTGAAAATACCAACAGAATGATCATGTCTACCACGTGAAATGTGCTCGAGTAGATACAATTACTTATTGAACACCGACACATAGTTGAGATTGTAAGAGTGAAAGTACCAACAGAATGATCATGTCTATCACGTGAAATGTACTTGAGTAAATACAATTACTTATTGAACGCCCACACATTGTTGAGATTGTAAGAGGGAAAGTACCAACAGAATGATCATGTCTACCACGTGAAATGTGCTTGAGTAAATACAATTACTTATTGAACGCCCACACATTGTTGAGATTGTAAGAGGGAAAGTACCAACAGAATGATCATGTCTACCACGTGAAATGTGCTTGAGTAAATACAATTACTTATTGAACACCGACACATAGTTGAGATTGTAAGAGGGAAAGTACCGGCAGAATGATCATGTCTACCACGTGAAATGTACTTGAGTAGATACAATTACTTATTGAACACCGACACATAGTTGAGATTGTAAGAGTGAAAGTACCAACAGAATGATCATGTCTACCACGTGAAATGTACTTGAGTAGATACAATTACTTATTGAACACCTACACATTGTTGAGATTGTAAGAGGGAAAGTACCAACAGAATGATCATGTCTACCACGTGAAATGTACTTGAGTAGATAAAATTACTTATTGAACACGACACATAGTTGAGATTGTAAGAGTGAAGGTACCAACAGAATGATCATGTCTACCACGTGAAATGTACTTGAGTAGATACAATTACTTATTGAACACCTACACATTGTTGAGATTGTAAGAGGGAAAGTACCAACAGAATGATCATGTCTACCACGTGAAATGTACTTGAGTAGATACAATTACTTATTGAACACCTACACATAGTTGAGATTGTAAGAGGGAAAATACCAACAGAATGATCATGTCTACCACGTGAAATGTACTTGAGTAGATACAATTACTTATTGAACGCCTACACATTGTTGAGATTGTAAGAGGGAAAGTGCCAACAGAATGATCATGTCTACCACGTGAAATGTGCTTGAGTAGATACAATTACTTATTGAACGCCTACACATTGTTGAGATTGTAAGAGGGAAAGTACCAACAGAATGATCATGTCTACCACGTGAAATGTACTTGAGTAGATACAATTACTTATTGAACGCCCATACATTGTTGAGATTGTAAGAGGGAAAGTACCAAAAGAATGATCATGTCTACCACGTGAAATGTGCTTGAGTAGATACAATTACTTATTGAACGCCCACACATTGTTGAGATTGTAAGAGGGAAAGTACCAACAGAATGATCATGTCTACCACGTGAAATGTGCTTGAGTAGATACAATTACTTATTGAACGCCCACATATTGTTGAGATTGTAAGAGGGAAAGTACCAACAGAATGATCATGTCTACCACGTGAAATGTACTTGAGTAGATACAATTACTTATTGAAAGCCCACACATTGTTGAGATTGTAAGAGGGAAAGTACCAACAGAATGATTATGTCTACCACGTGAAATGTGCTAGAGTAGATACAATTACTTATTGAACGCCCACACATTGTTGAGATTGTAAGAGGGAAAGTACCAACAGAATGATCATGTCTACCACGTGAAATGTACTTGAGTAGATACAATTACTTATTGAACGCCCACACATTGTTGAGATTGTAAGAGGGAAAGTACCGGCAGAATGATCATGTCTACCGCATGAAATGTGCTTGAGTAGATACAATTACTTATTGAACACCCACACATAGTTGAGATTGTAAGAGTGAAAGTACCAACAGAATGGTGATGTCTACCACGTGAAATGTACTTGAGTAAATACAATTACTTATTGAACGCCCACACATTGTTGAGATTGTAAGAGGGAAAGTACCAACAGAATGATCATGTCTACCACGTGAAATGTACTTGAGTAAATACAATTACTTATTGAACACCTACACATTGTTGAGATTGTAAGAGGGAAAGTACCAACAGAATGATCATGTCTACCACGTGAAATGTGCTTGAGTACATACAATTACTTATTGAACGCCTACACATAGTTGAGATTGTAAGAGGGAAAGTACCGGCAGAATGATCATGTCTACCACGTGAAATGTACTTGAGTAGATACAATTACTTATTGAACACCTACACATAGTTGAGATTGTAAGAGGGAAAATACCAACAGAATGATCATGTCTACCACGTGAAATGTAGTTGAGTAGATACAATTACTTATTGAACACCTACACATAGTTGAGATTGTAAGAGGGAAAATACCAAGAGAATGATCATGTCTACCACGTGAAATGTACTTCAGTAGATACAGTTACTTATTGAACACCGACACATAGTTGAAATTGTAAGAGGGAAAACCCCGTTAGAATGATCATGTCTACCACGTGAAATGTACTTCAGTAGATACAATTACTTATTGAACACCGACACATAGTTGAGATTGTAAGAGGGAAAGTACCGGCAGAATGATCATGTCTACCACGTGAAATGTGCTTCAGTAGATACAATTACTTATTGAACGCCCATACATTGTTGAGATTGTAAGAGGGAAAGTACCAAAAGAATGATCATGTCTACCACGTGAAATGTGCTTGAGTAGATACAATTACTTATTGAACGCCCACACATTGTTGAGATTGTAAGAGGGAAAGTACCAACAGAATGATCATGTCTACCACGTGAAATGTGCTTGAGTAGATACAATTACTTATTGAACGCCCACATATTGTTGAGATTGTAAGAGGGAAAGTACCAACAGAATGATCATGTCTACCACGTGAAATGTACTTGAGTAGATACAATTACTTATTGAAAGCCTACACATTGTTGAGATTGTAAGAGCGAAAGTACCAACAGAATGATCATGTCTACCACGTGAAATGTGCTTGAGTAGATACAATTACTTATTGAACACCTACACATTGTTGAGATTGTAAGAGGGAAAGTACCAACAGAATGATTATGTCTACCACGTGAAATGTGCTTGAGTAGATACAATTACTTATTGAACGCCCACACATTGTTGAGATTGTAAGAGGGAAAGTACCAACAGAATGATCATGTCTACCACGTGAAATGTACTTGAGTAGATACAATTACTTATTGAACGCCCACACATTGTTGAGATTGTAAGAGGGAAAGTACCGGCAGAATGATCATGTCTACCACATGAAATGTGCTTGAGTAGATACAATTACTTATTGAACACCCACACATAGTTGAGATTGTAAGAGTGAAAGTACCAACAGAATGGTGATGTCTACCACGTGAAATGTACTTGAGTAAATACAATTACTTATTGAACGCCCACACATTGATGAGATTGTAAGAGGGAAAGTACCAACAGAATGATCATGTCTACCACGTGAAATGTACTTGAGTAAATACAATTACTTATTGAACACCTACACATTGTTGAGATTGTAAGAGGGAAAGTACCAACAGAATGATCATGTCTACCACGTGAAATGTGCTTGAGTACATACAATTACTTATTGAACGCCTACACATAGTTGAGATTGTAAGAGGGAAAGTACCGGCAGAATGATCATGTCTACCACGTGAAATGTACTTGAGTAGATACAATTACTTATTGAACACCTACACATAGTTGAGATTGTAAGAGGGAAAATACCAACAGAATGATCATGTCTACCACGTTAAATGTAGTTGAGTAGATACAATTACTTATTGAACACCTACACATAGTTGAGATTGTAAGAGGGAAAATACCAAGAGAATGATCATGTCTACCACGTGAAATGTACTTCAGTAGATACAATTACTTATTGAACACCGACACATAGTTGAAATTGTAAGAGGGAAAACCCCGTCAGAATGATCATGTCTACCACGTGAAATGTACTTCAGTAGATACAATTACTTATTGAACACCGACACATAGTTGAGATTGTAAGAGGGAAAGTACCGGCAGAATGATCATGTCTACCACGTGAAATGTGCTTCAGTAGATACAACTACTTATTGAACGCCCACACATAGTTGAGATTCTAAGAGGGAAAATACCGGCAGAATGATCATGTCTACCACATGAAATGTACTTCAGTAGATACAATTACTCATTGAACGCCCACACATAGTAGAGATTCTAAGAGGGAAAATACCGGCAGAATGATCATGTCTACCACGTGAAATGTGCTTGAGTAGATACAATTACTTATTGAACGCCCACACATAGTTGAGATTGTAAGAGGGAAAGTACCGGCAGAATGATCATGTCTACCACGTGAAATGTACTTGAGTAGATACAATTACTTATTGAACACCGACACATTGTTGAGATTGTAAGAGGAAAAGTACCGGCAGAATGATCATGTCTACCACGTGAAATGTACTTGTGTAGATACAATTACTTATTGAACGCCCACACATTGTTGAGATTGTAAGAGGGAAAGTACCGGCAGAATGATCATGTCTACCACGTGAAATGTGCTTCAGTAAATACAATTACTTATTGAACGCCTACACATAGTTGAGATTGTAAGAGGGAAAGTACCAACAGAATGATGATGTCTACCACGTGAAATGTACTTGAGTAAATACAATTACTTATTGAACACCGACACATAGTTGAGATTGTAAGAGTGAAAGTACCAACAGAATGATCATGTCTATCACGTGAAATGTACTTGAGTAGATACAATTACTTATTGAACACCGACACATAGTTGAGATTGTAAGAGTGAAAGTACCAACAGAATGATCATGTCTACCACGTGAAATGTACTTCAGTAAATACAATTACTTATTGAACGCCCACACATAGTTGAGATTGTAAGAGTGAAAGTACCGGCAGAATGATCATGTCTACCACGTGAAATGTACTTGAGTAGATACATTTACTTATTGAACACCTACACATAGTTGAGATTGTAAGAGGGAAAGTACCAACAGAATGATCATGTCTACCACGTGAAATGTGCTTGAGTAAATACAATTACTTATTGAACGCCTACACATAGTTGAGATTGTAAGAGTGAAAGTACCGGCAGAATGATCATGTCTACCACGTGAAATGTACTTGAGTAGATACAATTACTTATTGAACGCCTACACATAGTTGAGATTGTAAGAGGGAAAGTACCAACAGAATGATCATGTCTACCACGTGAAATGTACTTGAGTAGATACAATTACTTATTGAACTCCTACACATATTTGAGATTGTAAGAGGGAAAGTACCAACAGAATGATCATGTCTACCACGTGAAATGTGCTTCAGTAGATACAATTACTTATTGAACGCCCACATATAGTTGAGATTGTAAGAGTGAAAGTACCGGCAGAATGATCATGTCTACCACGTGAAATGTGCTTGAGTAAATACAATTACTTATTGAACGCCCACACATAGTTGAGATTGTAAGAGTGAAAGTACCGGCAGAATGATCATGTCCACCACGTGAAATGTGCTTGAGTAAATACAATTACTTATTGAACGCCCACACATAGTTGAGATTGTAAAAGTGAAAGTACCGGCAGAATGATCATGTCTACCACGTGAAATGTGCTTGAGTAAATACAATTACTTATTGAACGCCCACACATAGTTGAGATTGTAAGAGTGAAAGTACCGGCAGAATGATCATGTCTACCACGTGAAATGTGCTTGAGTAAATACAATTACTTATTGAACGCCCACACATAGTTGAGATTCTAAGAAGGAAAGTACCAACAGAATGATCATGTCTACCACGTGAAATGTGCTTGAGCAAATACAATTACTTATTGAACGCCCACACATAGTTGAGATTCTAAGAGGGAAAGTACCAACAGAATGATCATGTCTACCACGTGAAATGTGCTTGAGTAAATACAATTACTTATTGAACGCCCACACATAGTTGAGATTCTAAGAGGGAAAGTACCGGCAGAATGATCATGTCTACCACGTGAAATGTGCTTGAGTAGATACAATTACTTATTGAACACCGACACATAGTTGAGATTGTAAGAGTGAAAGTACCGGCAGAATGATCATGTCTACCACGTGAAATGTGCTTGAGTAGATACAATTACTTATTGAACGCCCACACATAGTTGAGATTGTAAGAGTGAAAGTACCGGCAGAATGATCATGTCTACCACGTGAAATGTACTTGAGTAAATACAATTACTTATTGAACACCGACACATTGTTGAGATTGTAAGAGGGAAAGTACCAACAGAATGATCATGTCTACCACGTGAAATGTACTTGAGTAGATACAATTACTTATTGAACGCCCACACATTGTTGAGATTGTAAGAGGGAAAGTACCAACAGAATGATCATGTCTACCACGTGAAATGTGCTTGAGTACATACAATTACTTATTGAACGCCCACACATTGTTGAGATTGTAAGAGGGAAAGTACTAACAGAATGATCATGTCTACCACGTGAAATGTGCTTGAGTAGATACAATTACTTATTGAACGCCCACACATTGTTGAGATTGTAAGAGGGAAAGTACCAACAGAATGATCATGTCTACCACGTGAAATGTGCTTGAGTAGATACAATTATTTATTGAACGCCTACACATTGTTGAGATTGTAAGAGGGAAAGTACCAACAGAATGATCATGTCTACCACGTGAAATGTGCTTGAGTAGATACAATTACTTATTGAACGCCTACACATTGTGGAGATTGTAAGAGGGAAAGTACCAACAGAATGGTCATGTCTACCACGTGAAATGTGCTTGAGTAGATACAATTACTTATTGAACGCCTACACATTGTTAAGATTGTAAGAGGGAAAGTACCAACAGAATGATCATGTCTACCACGTGAAATGTACTTGAGTAGATACAATTACTTATTGAAAGCCTACACATTGTTGAGATTGTAAGAGGGAAAGTACCGGCAGAATGATCATGTCTACCACGTGAAATGTGCTTGAGTAGATACAATTACTTATTGAACGCCTACACATTGTTAAGATTGTAAGAGGGAAAGTACCAACAGAATGATCATGTCTACCACGTGAAATGTACTTGAGTAGATACAATTACTTATTGAAAGCCTACACATAGTTGAGGTTGTAAGAGTGAAAGTACCAACAGAATGGTCATGTCTACCACGTGAAATGTGCTTGAGTAGATACAATTACTTATTGAACGCCTACACATTGTTAAGATTGTAAGAGGGAAAGTACCAACAGAATGATCATGTCTACCACGTGAAATGTGCTTGAGTAGATACAATTACTTATTGAACACCTACACATTGTTGAGATTGTAAGAGGGAAAGTACCAACAGAATGATCATGTCTACCACGTGAAATGTGCTTGAGTAGATCCAATTACTTATTGAACGCCCACACATTGTTGAGATTGTAAGAGGGAAAGTACCGGCAGAATGATCATGTCTACCACATGAAATGTGCTTGAGTAGATACAATTACTTATAGAACACCCACACATAGTTGAGATTGTAAGAGTGAAAGTACCAACAGAATGATGATGTCTACCACGTGAAATGTACTTGAGTACATACAATTACTTATTGAACGCCCACACATTGTTGAGATTGTAAGAGTGAAAATACCAACAGAATGATCATGTCTACCACGTGAAATGTGCTCGAGTAGATACAATTACTTATTGAACACCGACACATAGTTGAGATTGTAAGAGGGAAAGTACCAACAGAATGATCATGTCTACCACGTGAAATCTACTTGAGTAGATACAATTACTTATTGAACACCGACACATAGTTGAGATTGTAAGAGTGAAAGTACCAACAGAATGATCATGTCTACCACGTGAAATGTACTTGAGTAGATACAATTACTTATTGAACACCTACACATTGTTGAGATTGTAAGAGGGAAAGTACCAACAGAATGATCATGTCTACCACGTGAAATGTACTTGAGTAGATACAATTACTTATTGAACACCGACACATAGTTGAGATTGTAAGAGTGAAGGTACCAACAGAATGATCATGTCTACCACGTGAAATGTACTTGAGTAGATACAATTACTTATTGAACACCTACACATTGTTGAGATTGTAAGAGGGAAAGTACCAACAGAATGATCATGTCTGCCACGTGAAGTGTACTTGAGTAGATACAATTACTTATTGAACACCTACACATAGTTGAGATTGTAAGAGGGAAAATACCAACAGAATGATCATGTCTACCACGTGAAATGTACTTGAGTAGATACAATTACTTATTGAACACCTACACATAGTTGAGATTGTAAGAGGGAAAATACCAACAGAATGATCATGTCTACCACGTGAAATGTACTTCAGTAGATACAATTACTTATTGAACACCGACACATAGTTGAAATTGTAAGAGGGAAAACCGCGGCAGAATGATCATGTCTACCACGTGAAATGTACTTCAGTAGATACAATTACTTATTGAACACCGACACATAGTTGAGATTGTAAGAGGGAAAGTACCGGCAGAATGATCATGTCTACCACGTGAAATGTGCTTCAGTAGATACAACTACTTATTGAACGCCCACACATAGTTGAGATTCTAAGAGGGAAAATACCGGCAGAATGATCATGTCTACCACATGAAATGTACTTCAGTAGATACAATTACTCATTGAACGCCCACACATAGTAGAGATTCTAAGAGGGAAAATACCGGCAGAATGATCATGTCTACCACGTGAAATGTGCTTGAGTAGATACAATTACTTATTGAACGCCCACACATAGTTGGGATTGTAAGAGGGAAAGTACCGGCAGAATGATCATGTCTACCACGTGAAATGTACTTGAGTAGATACAATTACTTATTGAACACCGACACATTGTTGAGATTGTAAGAGGAAAAGTACCGGCAGAATGATCATGTCTACCACGTGAAATGTACTTGAGTAGATACAATTACTTATTGAACGCCCACACATTGTTGAGATTGTAAGAGGGAAAGTACCGGCAGAATGATCATGTCTACCACGTGAAATGTGCTTCAGTAAATACAATTACTTATTGAACGCCTACACATAGTTGAGATTGTAAGAGGGAAAGTACCAACAGAATGATGATGTCTACCACGTGAAATGTACTTGAGTAAATACAATTACTTATTGAACACCGACACATAGTTGAGATTGTAAGAGTGAAAGTACCAACAGAATGATCATGTCTATCACGTGAAATGTACTTGAGTAGATACAATTACTTATTGAACACCGACACATAGTTGAGATTGTAAGAGTGAAAGTACCAACAGAATGATCATGTCTACCACGTGAAATGTACTTCAGTAAATACAATTACTTATTGAACGCCCACACATAGTTGAGATTGTAAGAGCGAAAGTACCGACAGAATGATCATGTCTACCACGTGAAATGTACTTGAGTAGATACATTTACTTATTGAACACCTACACATAGTTGAGATTGTAAGAGGGAAAGTACCAACAGAATGATCATGTCTACCACGTGAAATGTGCTTGAGTAAATACAATTACTTATTGAACGCCTACACATAGCTGAGATTGTAAGAGTGAAAGTACCGGCAGAATGATCATGTCTACCACGTGAAATGTACTTGAGTAGATACAATTACTTATTGAACGCCTACACATAGTTGAGATTGTAAGAGGGAAAGTACCAACAGAATGATCATGTCTACCACGTGAAATGTACTTGAGTAGATACAATTACTTATTGAACTCCTACACATAGTTGAGATTGTAAGAGGGAAAGTACCAACAGAATGATCATGTCTACCACGTGAAATGTGCTTGAGTAGATACAATTACTTATTGAACGCCCACATATAGTTGAGATTGTAAGAGTGAAAGTACCGGCAGAATGATCATGTCTACCACGTGAAATGTGCTTGAGTAAATACAATTACTTATTGAACGCCCACACATAGTTGAGATTGTAAGAGTGAAAGTACCGGCAGAATGATCATGTCCACCACGTGAAATGTGCTTGAGTAAATACAATTACTTATTGAACGCCCACACATAGTTGAGATTGTAAAAGTGAAAGTACCGGCAGAATGATCATGTCTACCACGTGAAATGTGCTTGAGTAAATACAATTACTTATTGAACGCCCACACATAG
This sequence comes from Deroplatys truncata, assembly GCA_030765065.1. NCBI lineage: Eukaryota > Metazoa > Arthropoda > Insecta > Mantodea > Mantidae > Deroplatys > Deroplatys truncata. The sequence goes on from JAUKNL010000059.1 coordinate 352,788, forward strand.
TTGAGATTGTAAGAGTGAAAGTACCGGCAGAATGATCATGTCTACCACGTGAAATGTGCTTGAGTAAATACAATTACTTATTGAACGCCCACACATAGTTGAGATTCTAAGAGGGAAAGTACCAACAGAATGATCATGTCTACCACGTGAAATGTGCTTGAGTAAATACAATTACTTATTGAACGCCCACACATAGTTGAGATTCTAAGAGGGAAAGTACCAACAGAATGATCATGTCTACCACGTGAAATGTGCTTGAGTAAATACAATTACTTATTGAACGCCCACACATAGTTGAGATTCTAAGAGGGAAAGTACCGGCAGAATGATCATGTCTACCACGTGAAATGTGCTTGAGTAGATACAATTACTTATTGAACACCGACACATAGTTGAGATTGTAAGAGTGAAAGTACCGGCAGAATGATCATGTCTACCACGTGAAATGTGCTTGAGTAGATACAATTACTTATTGAACGCCCACACATAGTTGAGATTGTAAGAGTGAAAGTACCGGCAGAATGATCATGTCTACCACGTGAAATGTACTTGAGTAAATACAATTACTTATTGAACACCGACACATTGTTGAGATTGTAAGAGGGAAAGTACCAACAGAATGATCATGTCTACCACGTGAAATGTACTTGAGTAGATACAATTACTTATTGAACGCCCACACATTGTTGAGATTGTAAGAGGGAAAGTACCAACAGAATGATCATGTCTACCACGTGAAATGTGCTTGAGTACATACAATTACTTATTGAACGCCCACACATTGTTGAGATTGTAAGAGGGAAAGTACTAACAGAATGATCATGTCTACCACGTGAAATGTGCTTGAGTAGATACAATTACTTATTGAACGCCCACACATTGTTGAGATTGTAAGAGGGAAAGTACCAACAGAATGATCATGTCTACCACGTGAAATGTGCTTGAGTAGATACAATTATTTATTGAACGCCTACACATTGTTGAGATTGTAAGAGGGAAAGTACCAACAGAATGATCATGTCTACCACGTGAAATGTGCTTGAGTAGATACAATTACTTATTGAACGCCTACACATTGTGGAGATTGTAAGAGGGAAAGTACCAACAGAATGGTCATGTCTACCACGTGAAATGTGCTTGAGTAGATACAATTACTTATTGAACGCCTACACATTGTTAAGATTGTAAGAGGGAAAGTACCAACAGAATGATCATGTCTACCACGTGAAATGTACTTGAGTAGATACAATTACTTATTGAAAGCCTACACATTGTTGAGATTGTAAGAGGGAAAGTACCGGCAGAATGATCATGTCTACCACGTGAAATGTGCTTGAGTAGATACAATTACTTATTGAACGCCTACACATTGTTAAGATTGTAAGAGGGAAAGTACCAACAGAATGATCATGTCTACCACGTGAAATGTACTTGAGTAGATACAATTACTTATTGAAAGCCTACACATTGTTGAGATTGTAAGAGGGAAAGTACCAACAGAATGATCATGTCTACCACGTGAAATGTGCTTGAGTAGATCCAATTACTTATTGAACGCCCACACATTTTTGAGATTGTAAGAGGGAAAGTACCGGCAGAATGATCATGTCTACCACATGAAATGTGCTTGAGTAGATACAATTACTTATAGAACACCCACACATAGTTGAGATTGTAAGAGTGAAAGTACCAACAGAATGATGATGTCTACCACGTGAAATGTACTTGAGTACATACAATTACTTATTGAACGCCCACACATTGTTGAGATTGTAAGAGTGAAAATACCAACAGAATGATCATGTCTACCACGTGAAATGTGCTCGAGTAGATACAATTACTTATTGAACACCGACACATAGTTGAGATTGTAAGAGGGAAAGTACCAACAGAATGATCATGTCTACCACGTGAAATGTACTTGAGTAAATACAATTACTTATTGAACGCCCACACATTGTTGAGATTGTAAGAGGGAAAGTACCAACAGAATGATCATGTCTACCACGTGAAATGTGCTTGAGTAAATACAATTACTTATTGAACGCCCACACATTGTTGAGATTGTAAGAGGGAAAGTACCAACAGAATGATCATGTCTACCACGTGAAATGTGCTTGAGTAAATACAATTACTTATTGAACACCGACACATAGTTGAGATTGTAAGAGGGAAAGTACCGGCAGAATGATCATGTCTACCACGTGAAATGTACTTGAGTAGATACAATTACTTATTGAACACCGACACATAGTTGAGATTGTAAGAGTGAAAGTACCAACAGAATGATCATGTCTACCACGTGAAATGTACTTGAGTTGATACAATTACTTATTGAACACCTACACATTGTTGAGATTGTAAGAGGGAAAGTACCAACAGAATGATCATGTCTACCACGTGAAATGTACTTGAGTAGATACAATTACTTATTGAACCCCGACACATAGTTGAGATTGTAAGAGTGAAGGTACCAACAGAATGATCATGTCTACCACGTGAAATGTACTTGAGTAGATACAATTACTTATTGAACACCTACACATTGTTGAGATTGTAAGAGGGAAAGTACCAACAGAATGATCATGTCTACCACGTGAAATGTACTTGAGTAGATACAATTACTTATTGAACACCGACACATAGTTGAGATTGTAAGAGTGAAAGTACCAACAGAATGATCATGTCTACCACGTGAAATGTGCTTCAGTAGATACAACTACTTATTGAACGCCCACACATAGTTGAGATTCTAAGAGGGAAAATACCGGCAGAATGATCATGTCTACCACATGAAATGTACTTCAGTAGATACAATTACTCATTGAACGCCCACACATAGTAGAGATTCTAAGAGGGAAAATACCGGCAGAATGATCATGTCTACCACGTGAAATGTGCTTGAGTAGATACAATTACTTATTGAACGCCCACACATAGTTGAGATTGTAAGAGGGAAAGTACCGGCAGAATGATCATGTCTACCACGTGAAATGTACTTGAGTAGATACAATTACTTATTGAACACCGACACATTGTTGAGATTGTAAGAGGAAAAGTACCGGCAGAATGATCATGTCTACCACGTGAAATGTACTTGAGTAGATACAATTACTTATTGAACGCCCACACATTGTTGAGATTGTAAGAGTGAAAGTACCGGCAGAATGATCATGTCTACCACGTGAAATGTGCTTCAGTAAATACAATTACTTATTGAACGCCTACACATAGTTGAGATTGTAAGAGGGAAAGTACCAACAGAATGATGATGTCTACCACGTGAAATGTACTTGAGTAAATACAATTACTTATTGAACACCGACACATAGTTGAGATTGTAAGAGTGAAAGTACCAACAGAATGATCATGTCTATCACGTGAAATGTACTTGAGTAGATACAATTACTTATTGAACACCGACACATAGTTGAGATTGTAAGAGTGAAAGTACCAACAGAATGATCATGTCTACCACGTGAAATGTACTTCAGTAAATACAATTACTTATTGAACGCCCACACATAGTTGAGATTGTAAGAGTGAAAGTACCGGCAGAATGATCATGTCTACCACGTGAAATGTACTTGAGTAGATACATTTGCTTATTGAACACCTACACATAGTTGAGATTGTAAGAGGGAAAGTACCAACAGAATGATCATGTCTACCACGTGAAATGTGCTTGAGTAAATACAATTACTTATTGAACGCCTACACATAGCTGAGATTGTAAGAGTGAAAGTACCGGCAGAATGATCATGTCTACCACGTGAAATGTACTTGAGTAGATACAATTACTTATTGAACGCCTACACATAGTTGAGATTGTAAGAGGGAAAGTACCAACAGAATGATCATGTCTACCACGTGAAATGTACTTGAGTAGATTTAATTACTTATTGAACTCCTACACATAGTTGAGATTGTAAGAGGGAAAGTACCAACAGAATGATCATGTCTACCACGTGAAATGTGCTTGAGTAGATACAATTACTTATTGAACGCCCACATATAGTTGAGATTGTAAGAGTGAAAGTACCGGCAGAATGATCATGTCTACCACGTGAAATGTGCTTGAGTAAATACAATTACTTATTGAACGCCCACACATAGTTGAGATTGTAAGAGTGAAAGTACCGGCAGAATGATCATGTCCACCACGTGAAATGTGCTTGAGTAAATACAATTACTTATTGAACGCCCACACATAGTTGAGATTGTAAAAGTGAAAGTACCGGCAGAATGATCATGTCTACCACGTGAAATGTGCTTGAGTAAATACAATTACTTATTGAACGCCCACACATAGTTGAGAATGTAAGAGTGAAAGTACCGGCAGAATGATCATGTCTACCACGTGAAATGTGCTTGAGTAAATACAATTACTTATTGAACGCCCACACATAGTTGAGATTCTAAGAGGGAAAGTACCAACAGAATGATCATGTCTACCACGTGAAATGTGCTTGAGTAAATACAATTACTTATTGAACGCCCACACATAGTTGCGATTCTAAGAGGGAAAGTACCAACAGAATGATCATGTCTACCACGTGAAATGTGCTTGAGTAAATACAATTACTTATTGAACGCCCACACATAGTTGAGATTCTAAGAGGGAGAGTACCGGCAGAATGATCATGTCTACCACGTGAAATGTGCTTGAGTAGATACAATTACTTATTGAACACCGACACATAGTTGAGATTGTAAGAGTGAAAGTACCGGCAGAATGATCATGTCTACCACGTGAAATGTGCTTGAGTAGATACAATTACTTATTGAACGCCCACACATAGTTGAGATTGTAAGAGTGAAAGTACCGGCAGAATGATCATGTCTACCACGTGAAATGTACTTGAGTAAATACAATTACTTATTGAACACCGACACATTGTTGAGATTGTAAGAGGGAAAGTACCAACAGAATGATCATGTCTACCACGTGAAATGTACTTGAGTAGATACAATTACTTATTGAACGCCCACACATTGTTGAGATTGTAAGAGGGAAAGTACCAACAGAATGATCATGTCTACCACGTGAAATGTGCTTGAGTACATACAATTACTTATTGAACGCCCACACATTGTTGAGATTGTAAGAGGGAAAGTACTAACAGAATGATCATGTCTACCACGTGAAATGTGCTTGAGTAGATACAATTACTTATTGAACGCCCACACATTGTTGAGATTGTAAGAGGGAAAGTACCAACAGAATGATCATGTCTACCACGTGAAATGTGCTTGAGTAGATACAATTATTTATTGAACGCCTACACATTGTTGAGATTGTAAGAGGGAAAGTACCAACAGAATGATCATGTCTACCACGTGAAATGTGCTTGAGTAGATACAATTACTTATTGAACGCCTACACATTGTGGAGATTGTAAGAGGGAAAGTACCAACAGAATGGTCATGTCTACCACGTGAAATGTGCTTGAGTAGATACAATTACTTATTGAACGCCTACACATTGTTAAGATTGTAAGAGGGAAAGTACCAACAGAATGATCATGTCTACCACGTGAAATGTACTTGAGTAGATACAATTACTTATTGAAAGCCTACACATTGTTAAGATTGTAAGAGGGAAAGTACCAACAGAATGATCATGTCTACCACGTGAAATGTACTTGAGTAGATACAATTACTTATTGAAAGCCTACACATAGTTGAGGTTGTAAGAGTGAAAGTACCAACAGAATGGTCATGTCTACCACGTGAAATGTGCTTGAGTAGATACAATTACTTATTGAACGCCTACACATTGTTAAGATTGTAAGAGGGAAAGTACCAACAGAATGATCATGTCTACCACGTGAAATGTGCTTGAGTAGATACAATTACTTATTGAACACCTACACATTGTTGAGATTGTAAGAGGGAAAGTACCAACAGAATGATCATGTCTACCACGTGAAATGTGCTTGAGTAGATCCAATTACTTATTGAACGCCCACACATTGTTGAGATTGTAAGAGGGAAAGTACCGGCAGAATGATCATGTCTACCACATGAAATGTGCTTGAGTAGATACAATTACTTATAGAACACCCACACATAGTTGAGATTGTAAGAGTGAAAGTACCAACAGAATGATGATGATGGCTACCACGTGAAATGTACTTGAGTACATACAATTACTTATTGAACGCCCACACATTGTTGAGATTGTAAGAGTGAAAATACCAACAGAATGATCATGTCTACCACGTGAAATGTGCTCGAGTAGATACAATTGCTTATTGAACACCGACACATAGTTGAGATTGTAAGAGGGAAAGTACCAACAGAATGATCATGTCTACCACGTGAAATGTACTTGAGTAAATACAATTACTTATTGAACGCCCACACATTGTTGAGATTGTAAGAGGGAAAGTACCAACAGAATGATCATGTCTACCACGTGAAATGTGCTTGAGTAAATACAATTACTTATTGAACGCCCACACATTGTTGAGATTGTAAGAGGGAAAGTACCAACAGAATGATCATGTCTACCACGTGAAATGTGCTTGAGTAAATACAATTACTTATTGAACACCGACACATAGTTGAGATTGTAAGAGGGAAAGTACCGGCAGAATGATCATGTCTACCACGTGAAATGTACTTGAGTAGAGACAATTACTTATTGAACACCGACACATAGTTGAGATTGTAAGAGTGAAAGTACCAACAGAATGATCATGTCTACCACGTGAAATGTACTTGAGTAGATACAATTACTTATTGAACACCTACACATTGTTGAGATTGTAAGAGGGAAAGTACCAACAGAATGATCATGTCTACCACGTGAAATGTACTTGAGTAGATACAATTACTTATTGAACACCGACACATAGTTGAGATTGTAAGAGTGAAGGTACCAACAGAATGATCATGTCTACCACGTGAAATGTACTTGAGTAGATACAATTACTTATTGAACACCTACACATTGTTGAGATTGTAAGAGGGAAAGTACCAACAGAATGATCATGTCTACCACGTGAAATGTACTTGAGTAGATACAATTACTTATTGAACACCGACACATAGTTGAGATTGTAAGAGTGAAAGTACCAACAGAATGATCATGTCTACCACGTGAAATGTACTTGAGTAGATACAATTACTTATTGAACGCCTACACATAGTTGAGATTCTAAGAGGGAAAGTACCAACAGAATGATCATGTCTACCACGTGAAATGTACTTCAGTATATACAATTACTTATTGAACACCCACACATAGTTGAGATTGTAAGAGGGAAAGTGCCAACAGAATGATCATGTCTACCACGTGAAATGTACTTCAGTAAATACAATTACTTATTGAACGCCCACACATAGTTGAGATTCTAAGAGGGAAAGTACCAACAGAATGATCATGTCTACCACGTGAAATGTGCTTGAGTAAATACAATTACTTATTGAACGCCCACACATAGTTGAGATTGTAAGAGTGAAAGTACTGGCAGAATGATCATGTCTACCACGTGAAATGTGCTTGAGTAAATACAATTACTTATTGAACGCCCACACATAGTTGAGATTCTAAGAGGGAAAGTACCAACAGAATGATCATGTCTACCACGTGAAATGTGCTTGAGTAAATACAATTACTTATTGAACGCCCACACATAGTTGAGATTCTAAGAGGGAAAGTACCAACAGAATGATCATGTCTACCACGTGAAATGTGCTTGAGTAAATACAATTACTTATTGAACGCCCACACATAGTTGAGATTCTAAGAGGGAAAGTACCGGCAGAATAATCATGTCTACCACGTGAAATGTGCTTGAGTAGATACAATTACTTATTGAACACCGACACATAGTTGAGATTGTAAGAGTGAAAGTACCGGCAGAATGATCATGTCTACCACGTGAAATGTGCTTGAGTAGATACAATTACTTATTGAACGCCCACACATAGTTGAGATTGTAAGAGTGAAAGTACCGGCAGAATGATCATGTCTACCACGTGAAATGTACTTGAGAAAATACAATTACTTATTGAACACCGACACATTGTTGAGATTGTAAGAGGGAAAGTACCAACAGAATGATCATGTCTACCACGTGAAATGTACTTGAGTAGATACAATTACTTATTGAACGCCCACACATTGTTGAGATTGTAAGAGGGAAAGTACCAACAGAATGATCATGTCTACCACGTGAAATGTGCTTGAGTACATACAATTACTTATTGAACGCCCACACATTGTTGAGATTGTAAGAGGGAAAGTACCAACAGAATGATCATGTCTACCACGTGAAATGTGCTTGAGTAGATACAATTACTTATTGAACGCCCACACATTGTTGAGATTGTAAGAGGGAAAGTACCAACAGAATGATCATGTCTACCACGTGAAATGTGCTTGAGTAGATACAATTATTTATTGAACGCCTACACATTGTTGAGATTGTAAGAGGGAAAGTACCAACAGAATGATCATGTCTACCACGTGAAATGTGCTTGAGTAGATACAATTACTTATTGAACGCCTACACATTGTGGAGATTGTAAGAGGGAAAGTACCAACAGAATGGTCATGTCTACCACGTGAAATGTGCTTGAGTAGATACAATTACTTATTGAACGCCTACACATTGTTAAGATTGTAAGAGGGAAAGTACCAACAGAATGATCATGTCTACCACGTGAAATGTACTTGAGTAGATACAATTACTTATTGAAAGCCTACACATTGTTGAGATTGTAAGAGGGAAAGTACCGGCAGAATGATCATGTCTACCACGTGAAATGTGCTTGAGTAGATACAATTACTTATTGAACGCCTACACATTGTTAAGATTGTAAGAGGGAAAGTACCAACAGAATGATCATGTCTACCACGTGAAATGTACTTGAGTAGATACAATTACTTATTGAAAGCCTACACATAGTTGAGGTTGTAAGAGTGAAAGTACCAACAGAATGGTCATGTCTACCACGTGAAATGTGCTTGAGTAGATACAATTACTTATTGAACGCCTACACATTGTTAAGATTGTAAGAGGGAAAGTACCAACAGAATGATCATGTCTACCACGTGAAATGTGCTTGAGTAGATACAATTATTTATTGAACACCGACACATTGTTGAGATTGTAAGAGGAAAAGTACCGGCAGAATGATCATGCATACCACGTGAAATGTATTTGAGTAGATACAATTACTTATTGAACGCCCACACATTGTTGAGATTGTAAGAGTGAAAGTACCGGCAGAATGATCATGTCTACCACGTGAAATGTGCTTCAGTAAATACAATTACTTATTGAACGCCTACACATAGTTGAGATTGTAAGAGGGAAAGTACCTGCAGAATGATGATGTCTACCACGTGAAATGTGCTTCAGTAAATACAATTACTTATTGAACGCCCACACATAGTTGAGATTGTAAGAGTGAAAGTACCAACAGAATGATGATGTCTACCACGTGAAATGTACTTGAGTAAATACAATTACTTATTGAACACCGACACATAGTTGAGATTGTAAGAGTGAAAGTACCAACAGAATGATCATGTCTATCACGTGAAATGTACTTGAGTAGATACAATTACTTATTGAACACCGACACATAGTTGAGATTGTAAGAGTGAAAGTACCAACAGAATGATCATGTCTACCACGTGAAATGTACTTCAGTAAATACAATTACTTATTGAACGCCCACACATAGTTGAGATTGTAAGAGTGAAAGTACCGGCAGAATGATCATGTCTACCACGTGAAATGTACTTGAGTAGATACATTTACTTATTGAACGCCTACACATAGTTGAGATTGTAAGAGGGAAAGTACCAACAGAATGATCATGTCTACCACGTGAAATGTGCTTGAGTAAATACAATTACTTATTGAACGCCTACACATAGTTGAGATTGTAAGAGTGAAAGTACCGGCAGAATGATCATGTCTACCACGTGAAATGTACTTGAGTAGATACAATTACTTATTGAACGCCTACACATAGTTGAGATTGTAAGAGGGAAAGTACCAACAGAATGATCATGTCTACCACGTGAAATGTACTTGAGTAGATACAATTACTTATTGAACTCCTACACATAGTTGAGATTGTAAGAGGGAAAGTACCAACAGAATGATCATGTCTACCACGTGAAATGTGCTTGAGTAGATACAATTACTTATTGAACGCCCACATATAGTTGAGATTGTAAGAGTGAAAGTACCGGCAGAATGATCATGTCTACCACGTGAAATGTGCTTGAGTAAATACAATTACTTATTGAACGCCCAAACATAGTTGAGATTGTAAGAGTGAAAGTACCGGCAGAATGATCATGTCTACCACGTGAAATGTGCTTGAGTAAATACAATTACTTATTGAACGCCCACACATAGTTGAGATTGTAAGAGTGAAAGTGCCGGCAGAATGATCATGTCTACCACGTGAAATGTGCTTGAGTAAATACAATTACTTATTGAACGCCCACACATAGTTGAGATTGTAAGAGTGAAAGTACCGGCAGAATGATCATGTCTACCACGTGAAATGTGCTTGAGTAAATACAATTACTTATTGAACGCCCACACATAGTTGAGATTCTAAGAGGGAGAGTACCAACAGATAGATCATGTCTACCACGTGAAATGTGCTTGAGTAAATACAATTACTTATTGAACGCCCACACATAGTTGAGATTCTAAGAGGGAAAGTACCAACAGAATGATCATGTCTACCACGTGTAATGTGCTTGAGTAAATACAATTACTTATTGAACGCCCACACATAGTTGAGATTCTAAGAGGGAAAGTACCGGCAGAATGATCATGTCTACCACGTGAAATGTGCTTGAGTAGATACAATTACTTATTGAACACCGACACATAGTTGAGATTGTAAGAGTGAAAGTACCGGCAGAATGATCATGTCTACCACCTGAAATGTGCTTGAGTAGATACAATTACTTATTGAACGCCCACACATAGTTGAGATTGTAAGAGTGAAAGTACCGGCAGAATGATCATGTCTACCACGTGAAATGTACTTGAGTAAACACAATTACTTATTGAACACCGACACATTGTTGAGATTGTAAGAGGGAAAGTACCAACAGAATGATCATGTCTACCACGTGAAATGTACTTGAGTAGATACAATTACTTATTGAACGCCCACACATTGTTGAGATTGTAAGAGGGAAAGTACCAACAGAATGATCATGTCTACCACGTGAAATGTGCTTGAGTACATACAATTACTTATTGAACGCCCACATATTGTTGAGATTGTAAGAGGGAAAGTACTAACAGAATGATCATGTCTACCACGTGAAATGTGCTTGAGTAGATACAATTACTTATTGAACGCCCACACATTGTTGAGATTGTAAGAGGGAAAGTACCAACAGAATGATCATGTCTACCACGTGAAATGTGCTTGAGTAGATACAATTATTTATTGAACGCCTACACATTGTTGAGATTGTAAGAGGGAAAGTACCAACAGAATGATCATGTCTACCACGTGAAATGTGCTTGAGTAGATACAATTACTTATTGAACGCCTACACATTGTGGAGATTGTAAGAGGGAAAGTACCAACAGAATGGTCATGTCTACCACGTGAAATGTGCTTGAGTAGATACAATTACTTATTGAACGCCTACACATTGTTAAGATTGTAAGAGGGAAAGTACCAACAGAATGATCATGTCTACCACGTGAAATGTACTTGAGTAGATACAATTACTTATTGAACGCCCACACATTGTTGAGTTTGTAACAGGGAAAGTACCAACAGAATGATCATGTCTACCACGTGAAATGTGCTTGAGTAGATACAATTACTTATTGAACGCCCACACATTGTTGAGATTGTAAGAGGGAAAGTACCAACAGAATGATCATGTCTACCACGTGAAATGTACTTGAGTAGATACAATTACTTATTGAACGCCTACACATTGTTGAGATTGTAAGAGTGAAAGTACCGGCAGAATGATCATGTCTACCACGTGAAGTGTGCTTGAGTAAATACAATTACTTATTGAACGCCCACACATAGTTGAGATTCTAAGAGGGAAAGTACCTGCAGAATGATCATGTCTACCACGTGAAATGTGCTTGAGTAAATACAATTACTTATTGAACGCCCACACATAGTTGAGATTGTAAGAGTGAAAGTACCGGCAGAATGATCATGTCTACCACGTGAAATGTGCTTGAGTAGATACAATTACTTATTGAACGCCCACACATAGTTGAGATTGTAAGAGTGAAAGTACCGGCAGAATGATCATGTCTACCACGTGAAATGTGCTTGAGTAAATACAATTACTTATTGAACGCCCAAACATAGTTGAGATTGTAAGAGTGAAAGTACCGGCAGAATGATCATGTCTACCACGTGAAATGTGCTTGAGTATATACAATTACTTATTGAACGCCCACACATATTTGAGATTGTAAGAGTGAAAGTAAAGGCAGAATGATCATGTCTACCACGTGAAATGTACTTGAGTAGATACAATTACTTATTGAACGCCTACACATAGTTGAGATTGTAAGAGGGAAAGTACCAACAGAATGATCATGTCTACCACGTGAAATGTACTTGAGTAGATTTAATTACTTATTGAACTCCTACACATAGTTGAGATTGTAAGAGGGAAAGTACCAACAGAATGATCATGTCTACCACGTGAAATGTGCTTGAGTAGATACAATTACTTATTGAACGCCCACATATAGTTGAGATTGTAAGAGTGAAAGTACCGGCAGAATGATCATGTCTACCACGTGAAATGTGCTTGAGTAAATACAATTACTTATTGAACGCCCACACATAGTTGAGATTGTAAGAGTGAAAGTACCGGCAGAATGATCATGTCCACCACGTGAAATGTGCTTGAGTAAATACAATTACTTATTGAACGCCCACACATAGTTGAGATTGTAAAAGTGAAAGTACCGGCAGAATGATCATGTCTACCACGTGAAATGTGCTTGAGTAAATACAATTACTTATTGAACGCCCACACATAGTTGAGATTGTAAGAGTGAAAGTACCGGCAGAATGATCATGTCTACCACGTGAAATGTGCTTGAGTAAATACAATTACTTATTGAACGCCCACACATAGTTGAGATTCTAAGAGGGAAAGTACCAACAGAATGATCATGTCTACCACGTGAAATGTGCTTGAGTAAATACAATTACTTATTGAACGCCCACACATAGTTGCGATTCTAAGAGGGAAAGTACCAACAGAATGATCATGTCTACCACGTGAAATGTGCTTGAGTAAATACAATTACTTATTGAACGCCCACACATAGTTGAGATTCTAAGAGGGAGAGTACCGGCAGAATGATCATGTCTACCACGTGAAATGTGCTTGAGTAGATACAATTACTTATTGAACACCGACACATAGTTGAGATTGTAAGAGTGAAAGTACCGGCAGAATGATCATGTCTACCACGTGAAATGTGCTTGAGTAGATACAATTACTTATTGAACGCCCACACATAGTTGAGATTGTAAGAGTGAAAGTACCGGCAGAATGATCATGTCTACCACGTGAAATGTACTTGAGTAAATACAATTACTTATTGAACACCGACACATTGTTGAGATTGTAAGAGGGAAAGTACCAACAGAATGATCATGTCTACCACGTGAAATGTACTTGAGTAGATACAATTACTTATTGAACGCCCACACATTGTTGAGATTGTAAGAGGGAAAGTACCAACAGAATGATCATGTCTACCACGTGAAATGTGCTTGAGTACATACAATTACTTATTGAACGCCCACACATTGTTGAGATTGTAAGAGGGAAAGTACTAACAGAATGATCATGTCTACCACGTGAAATGTGCTTGAGTAGATACAATTACTTATTGAACGCCCACACATTGTTGAGATTGTAAGAGGGAAAGTACCAACAGAATGATCATGTCTACCACGTGAAATGTGCTTGAGTAGATACAATTATTTATTGAACGCCTACACATTGTTGAGATTGTAAGAGGGAAAGTACCAACAGAATGATCATGTCTACCACGTGAAATGTGCTTGAGTAGATACAATTACTTATTGAACGCCTACACATTGTGGAGATTGTAAGAGGGAAAGTACCAACAGAATGATCATGTCTACCACGTGAAATGTGCTTGAGTAGATACAATTACTTATTGAACGCCTACACATTGTTGAGATTGTAAGAGGGAAAGTACCAACAGAATGATCATGTCTACCACGTGAAATGTGCTTGAGTAGATACAATTACTTATTGAACGCCTACACATTGTTAAGATTGTAAGAGGGAAAGTACCAACAGAATGATCATGTCTACCACGTGAAATGTACTTGAGTAGATACAATTACTTATTGAAAGCCTACACATTGTTAAGATTGTAAGAGGGAAAGTACCAACAGAATGATCATGTCTACCACGTGAAATGTACTTGAGTAGATACAATTACTTATTGAAAGCCTACACATAGTTGAGGTTGTAAGAGTGAAAGTACCAACAGAATGGTCATGTCTACCACGTGAAATGTGCTTGAGTAGATACAATTACTTATTGAACGCCTACACATTGTTAAGATTGTAAGAGGGAAAGTACCAACAGAATGATCATGTCTACCACGTGAAATGTGCTTGAGTAGATACAATTACTTATTGAACACCTACACATTGTTGAGATTGTAAGAGGGAAAGTACCAACAGAATGATCATGTCTACCACGTGAAATGTGCTTGAGTAGATCCAATTACTTATTGAACGCCCACACATTGTTGAGATTGTAAGAGGGAAAGTACCGGCAGAATGATCATGTCTACCACATGAAATGTGCTTGAGTAGATACAATTACTTATAGAACACCCACACATAGTTGAGATTGTAAGAGTGAAAGTACCAACAGAATGATGATGATGGCTACCACGTGAAATGTACTTGAGTACATACAATTACTTATTGAACGCCCACACATTGTTGAGATTGTAAGAGTGAAAATACCAACAGAATGATCATGTCTACCACGTGAAATGTGCTTGAGTAGATACAATTACTTATTGAACGCCCACACATAGTTGAGATTGTAAGAGTGAAAGTACCGGCAGAATGATCATGTCTACCACGTGAAATGTGCTTGAGTAAATACAATTACTTATTGAACGCCCAAACATAGTTGAGATTGTAAGAGTGAAAGTACCAACAGAATGATCATGTCTACCACGTGAAATGTGCTTGAGTAAATACAATTACTTATTGAACGCCTACACATAGCTGAGATTGTAAGAGTGAAAGTACCGGCAGAATGATCATGTCTACCACGTGAAATGTACTTGAGTAGATACAATTACTTATTGAACGCCTACACATAGTTGAGATTGTAAGAGGGAAAGTACCAACAGAATGATCATGTCTACCACGTGAAATGTACTTGAGTAGATTTAATTACTTATTGAACTCCTACACATAGTTGAGATTGTAAGAGGGAAAGTACCAACAGAATGATCATGTCTACCACGTGAAATGTGCTTGAGTAGATACAATTACTTATTGAACGCCCACATATAGTTGAGATTGTAAGAGTGAAAGTACCGGCAGAATGATCATGTCTACCACGTGAAATGTGCTTGAGTAAATACAATTACTTATTGAACGCCCACACATAGTTGAGATTGTAAGAGTGAAAGTACCGGCAGAATGATCATGTCCACCACGTGAAATGTGCTTGAGTAAATACAATTACTTATTGAACGCCCACACATAGTTGAGATTGTAAAAGTGAAAGTACCGGCAGAATGATCATGTCTACCACGTGAAATGTGCTTGAGTAAATACAATTACTTATTGAACGCCCACACATAGTTGAGATTGTAAGAGTGAAAGTACCGGCAGAATGATCATGTCTACCACGTGAAATGTGCTTGAGTAAATACAATTACTTATTGAACGCCCACACATAGTTGAGATTCTAAGAGGGAAAGTACCAACAGAATGATCATGTCTACCACGTGAAATGTGCTTGAGTAAATACAATTACTTATTGAACGCCCACACATAGTTGCGATTCTAAGAGGGAAAGTACCAACAGAATGATCATGTCTACCACGTGAAATGTGCTTGAGTAAATACAATTACTTATTGAACGCCCACACATAGTTGAGATTCTAAGAGGGAGAGTACCGGCAGAATGATCATGTCTACCACGTGAAATGTGCTTGAGTAGATACAATTACTTATTGAACACCGACACATAGTTGAGATTGTAAGAGTGAAAGTACCGGCAGAATGATCATGTCTACCACGTGAAATGTGCTTGAGTAGATACAATTACTTATTGAACGCCCACACATAGTTGAGATTGTAAGAGTGAAAGTACCGGCAGAATGATCATGTCTACCACGTGAAATGTACTTGAGTAAATACAATTACTTATTGAACACCGACACATTGTTGAGATTGTAAGAGGGAAAGTACCAACAGAATGATCATGTCTACCACGTGAAATGTACTTGAGTAGATACAATTACTTATTGAACGCCCACACATTGTTGAGATTGTAAGAGGGAAAGTACCAACAGAATGATCATGTCTACCACGTGAAATGTGCTTGAGTACATACAATTACTTATTGAACGCCCACACATTGTTGAGATTGTAAGAGGGAAAGTACTAACAGAATGATCATGTCTACCACGTGAAATGTGCTTGAGTAGATACAATTACTTATTGAACGCCCACACATTGTTGAGATTGTAAGAGGGAAAGTACCAACAGAATGATCATGTCTACCACGTGAAATGTGCTTGAGTAGATACAATTATTTATTGAACGCCTACACATTGTTGAGATTGTAAGAGGGAAAGTACCAACAGAATGATCATGTCTACCACGTGAAATGTGCTTGAGTAGATACAATTACTTATTGAACGCCTACACATTGTGGAGATTGTAAGAGGGAAAGTACCAACAGAATGGTCATGTCTACCACGTGAAATGTGCTTGAGTAGATACAATTACTTATTGAACGCCTACACATTGTTAAGATTGTAAGAGGGAAAGTACCAACAGAATGATCATGTCTACCACGTGAAATGTACTTGAGTAGATACAATTACTTATTGAAAGCCTACACATTGTTAAGATTGTAAGAGGGAAAGTACCAACAGAATGATCATGTCTACCACGTGAAATGTACTTGAGTAGATACAATTACTTATTGAAAGCCTACACATAGTTGAGGTTGTAAGAGTGAAAGTACCAACAGAATGGTCATGTCTACCACGTGAAATGTGCTTGAGTAGATACAATTACTTATTGAACGCCTACACATTGTTAAGATTGTAAGAGGGAAAGTACCAACAGAATGATCATGTCTACCACGTGAAATGTGCTTGAGTAGATACAATTACTTATTGAACACCTACACATTGTTGAGATTGTAAGAGGGAAAGTACCAACAGAATGATCATGTCTACCACGTGAAATGTGCTTGAGTAGATCCAATTACTTATTGAACGCCCACACATTGTTGAGATTGTAAGAGGGAAAGTACCGGCAGAATGATCATGTCTACCACATGAAATGTGCTTGAGTAGATACAATTACTTATAGAACACCCACACATAGTTGAGATTGTAAGAGTGAAAGTACCAACAGAATGATGATGATGGCTACCACGTGAAATGTACTTGAGTACATACAATTACTTATTGAACGCCCACACATTGTTGAGATTGTAAGAGTGAAAATACCAACAGAATGATCATGTCTACCACGTGAAATGTGCTCGAGTAGATACAATTGCTTATTGAACACCGACACATAGTTGAGATTGTAAGAGGGAAAGTACCAACAGAATGATCATGTCTACCACGTGAAATGTACTTGAGTAAATACAATTACTTATTGAACGCCCACACATTGTTGAGATTGTAAGAGGGAAAGTACCAACAGAATGATCATGTCTACCACGTGAAATGTGCTTGAGTAAATACAATTACTTATTGAACGCCCACACATTGTTGAGATTGTAAGAGGGAAAGTACCAACAGAATGATCATGTCTACCACGTGAAATGTGCTTGAGTAAATACAATTACTTATTGAACACCGACACATAGTTGAGATTGTAAGAGGGAAAGTACCGGCAGAATGATCATGTCTACCACGTGAAATGTACTTGAGTAGAGACAATTACTTATTGAACACCGACACATAGTTGAGATTGTAAGAGTGAAAGTACCAACAGAATGATCATGTCTACCACGTGAAATGTACTTGAGTAGATACAATTACTTATTGAACACCTACACATTGTTGAGATTGTAAGAGGGAAAGTACCAACAGAATGATCATGTCTACCACGTGAAATGTACTTGAGTAGATACAATTACTTATTGAACACCGACACATAGTTGAGATTGTAAGAGTGAAGGTACCAACAGAATGATCATGTCTACCACGTGAAATGTACTTGAGTAGATACAATTACTTATTGAACACCTACACATTGTTGAGATTGTAAGAGGGAAAGTACCAACAGAATGATCATGTCTACCACGTGAAATGTACTTGAGTAGATACAATTACTTATTGAACACCGACACATAGTTGAGATTGTAAGAGTGAAAGTACCAACAGAATGATCATGTCTACCACGTGAAATGTACTTGAGTAGATACAATTACTTATTGAACGCCTACACATAGTTGAGATTCTAAGAGGGAAAGTACCAACAGAATGATCATGTCTACCACGTGAAATGTACTTCAGTATATACAATTACTTATTGAACACCCACACATAGTTGAGATTGTAAGAGGGAAAGTGCCAACAGAATGATCATGTCTACCACGTGAAATGTGCTTGAGTAAATACAATTACTTATTGAACGCCCACACATAGTTGAGATTGTAAGAGTGAAAGTACTGGCAGAATGATCATGTCTACCACGTGAAATGTGCTTGAGTAAATACAATTACTTATTGAACGCCCACACATAGTTGAGATTCTAAGAGGGAAAGTACCAACAGAATGATCATGTCTACCACGTGAAATGTGCTTGAGTAAATACAATTACTTATTGAACGCCCACACATAGTTGAGATTCTAAGAGGGAAAGTACCAACAGAATGATCATGTCTACCACGTGAAATGTGCTTGAGTAAATACAATTACTTATTGAACGCCCACACATAGTTGAGATTCTAAGAGGGAAAGTACCGGCAGAATAATCATGTCTACCACGTGAAATGTGCTTGAGTAGATACAATTACTTATTGAACACCGACACATAGTTGAGATTGTAAGAGTGAAAGTACCGGCAGAATGATCATGTCTACCACGTGAAATGTGCTTGAGTAGATACAATTACTTATTGAACGCCCACACATAGTTGAGATTGTAAGAGTGAAAGTACCGGCAGAATGATCATGTCTACCACGTGAAATGTACTTGAGAAAATACAATTACTTATTGAACACCGACACATTGTTGAGATTGTAAGAGGGAAAGTACCAACAGAATGATCATGTCTACCACGTGAAATGTACTTGAGTAGATACAATTACTTATTGAACGCCCACACATTGTTGAGATTGTAAGAGGGAAAGTACCAACAGAATGATCATGTCTACCACGTGAAATGTGCTTGAGTACATACAATTACTTATTGAACGCCCACACATTGTTGAGATTGTAAGAGGGAAAGTACCAACAGAATGATCATGTCTACCACGTGAAATGTGCTTGAGTAGATACAATTACTTATTGAACGCCCACACATTGTTGAGATTGTAAGAGGGAAAGTACCAACAGAATGATCATGTCTACCACGTGAAATGTGCTTGAGTAGATACAATTATTTATTGAACGCCTACACATTGTTGAGATTGTAAGAGGGAAAGTACCAACAGAATGATCATGTCTACCACGTGAAATGTGCTTGAGTAGATACAATTACTTATTGAACGCCTACACATTGTGGAGATTGTAAGAGGGAAAGTACCAACAGAATGGTCATGTCTACCACGTGAAATGTGCTTGAGTAGATACAATTACTTATTGAACGCCTACACATTGTTAAGATTGTAAGAGGGAAAGTACCAACAGAATGATCATGTCTACCACGTGAAATGTACTTGAGTAGATACAATTACTTATTGAAAGCCTACACATTGTTGAGATTGTAAGAGGGAAAGTACCGGCAGAATGATCATGTCTACCACGTGAAATGTGCTTGAGTAGATACAATTACTTATTGAACGCCTACACATTGTTAAGATTGTAAGAGGGAAAGTACCAACAGAATGATCATGTCTACCACGTGAAATGTACTTGAGTAGATACAATTACTTATTGAAAGCCTACACATAGTTGAGGTTGTAAGAGTGAAAGTACCAACAGAATGGTCATGTCTACCACGTGAAATGTGCTTGAGTAGATACAATTACTTATTGAACGCCTACACATTGTTAAGATTGTAAGAGGGAAAGTACCAACAGAATGATCATGTCTACCACGTGAAATGTGCTTGAGTAGATACAATTATTTATTGAACACCGACACATTGTTGAGATTGTAAGAGGAAAAGTACCGGCAGAATGATCATGCATACCACGTGAAATGTATTTGAGTAGATACAATTACTTATTGAACGCCCACACATTGTTGAGATTGTAAGAGTGAAAGTACCGGCAGAATGATCATGTCTACCACGTGAAATGTGCTTCAGTAAATACAATTACTTATTGAACGCCTACACATAGTTGAGATTGTAAGAGGGAAAGTACCAACAGAATGATGATGTCTACCACGTGAAATGTACTTGAGTAAATACAATTACTTATTGAACACCGACACATAGTTGAGATTGTAAGAGTGAAAGTACCAACAGAATGATCATGTCTATCACGTGAAATGTACTTGAGTAGATACAATTACTTATTGAACACCGACACATAGTTGAGATTGTAAGAGTGAAAGTACCAACAGAATGATCATGTCTACCACGTGAAATGTACTTCAGTAAATACAATTACTTATTGAACGCCCACACATAGTTGAGATTGTAAGAGTGAAAGTACCGGCAGAATGATCATGTCTACCACGTGAAATGTACTTGAGTAGATACATTTACTTATTGAACGCCTACACATAGTTGAGATTGTAAGAGGGAAAGTACCAACAGAATGATCATGTCTACCACGTGAAATGTGCTTGAGTAAATACAATTACTTATTGAACGCCTACACATAGTTGAGATTGTAAGAGTGAAAGTACCGGCAGAATGATCATGTCTACCACGTGAAATGTACTTGAGTAGATACAATTACTTATTGAACGCCTACACATAGTTGAGATTGTAAGAGGGAAAGTACCAACAGAATGATCATGTCTACCACGTGAAATGTACTTGAGTAGATACAATTACTTATTGAACTCCTACACATAGTTGAGATTGTAAGAGGGAAAGTACCAACAGAATGATCATGTCTACCACGTGAAATGTGCTTGAGTAGATACAATTACTTATTGAACGCCCACATATAGTTGAGATTGTAAGAGTGAAAGTACCGGCAGAATGATCATGTCTACCACGTGAAATGTGCTTGAGTAAATACAATTACTTATTGAACGCCCAAACATAGTTGAGATTGTAAGAGTGAAAGTACCGGCAGAATGATCATGTCTACCACGTGAAATGTGCTTGAGTAAATACAATTACTTATTGAACGCCCACACATAGTTGAGATTGTAAGAGTGAAAGTGCCGGCAGAATGATCATGTCTACCACGTGAAATGTGCTTGAGTAAATACAATTACTTATTGAACGCCCACACATAGTTGAGATTGTAAGAGTGAAAGTACCGGCAGAATGATCATGTCTACCACGTGAAATGTGCTTGAGTAAATACAATTACTTATTGAACGCCCACACATAGTTGAGATTCTAAGAGGGAGAGTACCAACAGATAGATCATGTCTACCACGTGAAATGTGCTTGAGTAAATACAATTACTTATTGAACGCCCACACATAGTTGAGATTCTAAGAGGGAAAGTACCAACAGAATGATCATGTCTACCACGTGTAATGTGCTTGAGTAAATACAATTACTTATTGAACGCCCACACATAGTTGAGATTCTAAGAGGGAAAGTACCGGCAGAATGATCATGTCTACCACGTGAAATGTGCTTGAGTAGATACAATTACTTATTGAACACCGACACATAGTTGAGATTGTAAGAGTGAAAGTACCGGCAGAATGATCATGTCTACCACCTGAAATGTGCTTGAGTAGATACAATTACTTATTGAACGCCCACACATAGTTGAGATTGTAAGAGTGAAAGTACCGGCAGAATGATCATGTCTACCACGTGAAATGTACTTGAGTAAACACAATTACTTATTGAACACCGACACATTGTTGAGATTGTAAGAGGGAAAGTACCAACAGAATGATCATGTCTACCACGTGAAATGTACTTGAGTAGATACAATTACTTATTGAACGCCCACACATTGTTGAGATTGTAAGAGGGAAAGTACCAACAGAATGATCATGTCTACCACGTGAAATGTGCTTGAGTACATACAATTACTTATTGAACGCCCACATATTGTTGAGATTGTAAGAGGGAAAGTACTAACAGAATGATCATGTCTACCACGTGAAATGTGCTTGAGTAGATACAATTACTTATTGAACGCCCACACATTGTTGAGATTGTAAGAGGGAAAGTACCAACAGAATGATCATGTCTACCACGTGAAATGTGCTTGAGTAGATACAATTATTTATTGAACGCCTACACATTGTTGAGATTGTAAGAGGGAAAGTACCAACAGAATGATCATGTCTACCACGTGAAATGTGCTTGAGTAGATACAATTACTTATTGAACGCCTACACATTGTGGAGATTGTAAGAGGGAAAGTACCAACAGAATGGTCATGTCTACCACGTGAAATGTGCTTGAGTAGATACAATTACTTATTGAACGCCTACACATTGTTAAGATTGTAAGAGGGAAAGTACCAACAGAATGATCATGTCTACCACGTGAAATGTACTTGAGTAGATACAATTACTTATTGAACGCCCACACATTGTTGAGTTTGTAACAGGGAAAGTACCAACAGAATGATCATGTCTACCACGTGAAATGTGCTTGAGTAGATACAATTACTTATTGAACGCCCACACATTGTTGAGATTGTAAGAGGGAAAGTACCAACAGAATGATCATGTCTACCACGTGAAATGTACTTGAGTAGATACAATTACTTATTGAACGCCTACACATTGTTGAGATTGTAAGAGTGAAAGTACCGGCAGAATGATCATGTCTACCACGTGAAGTGTGCTTGAGTAAATACAATTACTTATTGAACGCCCACACATAGTTGAGATTCTAAGAGGGAAAGTACCTGCAGAATGATCATGTCTACCACGTGAAATGTGCTTGAGTAAATACAATTACTTATTGAACGCCCACACATAGTTGAGATTGTAAGAGTGAAAGTACCGGCAGAATGATCATGTCTACCACGTGAAATGTGCTTGAGTAGATACAATTACTTATTGAACGCCCACACATAGTTGAGATTGTAAGAGTGAAAGTACCGGCAGAATGATCATGTCTACCACGTGAAATGTGCTTGAGTAAATACAATTACTTATTGAACGCCCAAACATAGTTGAGATTGTAAGAGTGAAAGTACCGGCAGAATGATCATGTCTACCACGTGAAATGTGCTTGAGTAAATACAATTACTTATTGAACGCCCACACATATTTGAGATTGTAAGAGTGAAAGTAAAGGCAGAATGATCATGTCTACCACGTGAAATGTGCTTGAGTAGATACAATTACTTATTGATCGCCCACACATAGTTGAGATTGTAAGAGTGAAAGTACCGGCAGAATGATCATGTCTACCACGTGAAATGTACTTGAGTAAATACAATTACTTATTGAACACCGACACATTGTTGAGATTGTAAGAGGGAAAGTACCAACAGAATGATCATGTCTACCACGTGAAATGTACTTGAGTAGATACAATTACTTATTGAACGCCCACACATTGTTGAGATTGTAAGAGGGAAAGTACCAACAGAATGATCATGTCTACCACGTGAAATGTGCTTGAGTAGATACAATTACTTATTGAACGCCCACACATTGTTGAGATTGTAAGAGGGAAAGTACCAACAGAATGATCATGTCTACCACGTGAAATGTGCTTGAGTAGATACAATTACTTTTTGAACGCCCACACATTGTTGAGATTGTAAGAGTGAAAGTACCAACAGAATGATCATGTCTACCACGTGAAATGTGCTTGAGTAAATACAATTACTTATTGAACGCCCACACATAGTTGAGATTCTAAGAGGGAAAGTACCGGCAGAATGATCATGTCTACCACGTGAAATGTGCTTGAGTAGATACAATTACTTATTGAACGCCTACACATTGTTGAGATTGTAAGAGGGAAAGTGCCAACAGAATGATCATGTCTACCACGTGAAATGTGCTTGAGTAGATACAATTACTTATTGAACGCCTACACATTGTTGACATTGTAAGAGGGAAAGTACCAACAGAATGATCATGTCTACCACGTGAAATGTACTTGAGTAGATACAATTACTTATTGAACGCCCATACATTGTTGAGATTGTAAGAGGGAAAGTACCAAAAGAATGATCATGTCTACCACGTGAAATGTGCTTGAGTAGATACAATTACTTATTGAACGCCCACACATTGTTGAGATTGTAAGAGGGAAAGTACCAACAGAATGATCATGTCTACCACGTGAAATGTGCTTGAGTAGATACAATTACTTATTGAACGCCCACATATTGTTGAGATTGTAAGAGGGAAAGTACCAACAGAATGATCATGTCTACCACGTGAAATGTACTTGAGTAGATACAATTACTTATTGAAAGCCTACACATTGTTGAGATTGTAAGAGGGAAAGTACCAACAGAATGATCATGTCTACCACGTGAAATGTGCTTGAGTAGATACAATTACTTATTGAACACCTACACATTGTTGAGATTGTAAGACGGAAAGTACCAACAGAATGATCATGTCTACCACGTGAAATGTGCTTGAGTAGATACAATTACTTATTGAACGCCCACACATTGTTGAGATTGTAAGAGGGAAAGTACCAACAGAATGATCATGTCTACCACGTGAAATGTACTTGAGTAGATACAATTACTTATTGAACGCCCACACATTGTTGAGATTGTAAGAGGGAAAGTACCGGCAGAATGATCATGTCTACCACATGAAATGTGCTTGAGTAGATACAATTACTTATTGAACACCCACACATAGTTGAGATTGTAAGAGTGAAAGTACCAACAGAATGGTGATGTCTACCACGTGAAATGTACTTGAGTAAATACAATTACTTATTGAACGCCCACACATTGTTGAGATTGTAAGAGGGAAAGTGCCGGCAGAATGATCATGTCTACCACGTGAAATGTACTTGAGTAAATACAATTACTTATTGAACACCTACACATTGTTGAGATTGTAAGAGGGAAAGTACCAACAGAATGATCATGTCTACCACGTGAAATGTGCTTGAGTACATACAATTACTTATTGAACGCCTACACATAGTTGAGATTGTAAGAGGGAAAGTACCGGCAGAATGATCATGTCTACCACGTGAAATGTACTTGAGTAGATACAATTACTTATTGAACACCTACACATAGTTGAGATTGTAAGAGGGAAAATACCAACAGAATGATCATGTCTACCACGTGAAATGTACTTGAGTAGATACAATTACTTATTGAACACCTACACATAGTTGAGATTGTAAGAGGGAAAATACCAACAGAATGATCATGTCTACCACGTGAAATGTACTTCAGTAGATACAATTACTTATTGAACACCGACACATAGTTGAAATTGTAAGAGGGAAAATAGCGGCAGAATGATCATGTCTACCACGTGAAATGTACTTCAGTAGATACAATTACTTATTGAACACCGACACATAGTTAAGATTGTAAGAGGGAAAGTACCGGCAGAATGATCATGTCTACCACGTGAAATGTGCTTCAGTAGATACAACTACTTATTGAACGCCCACACATAGTTGAGATTCTAAGAGGGAAAATACCGGCAGAATGATCATGTCTACCACATGAAATGTACTTCAGTAGATACAATTACTCATTGAACGCCCACACATAGTTGAGATTCTAAGAGGGAAAATACCGGCAGAATGATCATGTCTACCACGTGAAATGTGCTTGAGTAGATACAATTACTTATTGAACGCCCACACATAGTTGAGATTGTAAGAGGGAAAGTACCGGCAGAATGATCATGTCTACCACGTGAAATGTACTTGAGTAGATACAATTACTTATTGAACACCGAAACATTGTTGAGATTGTAAGAGGAAAAGTACCGGCAGAATGATCATGTCTACCACGTGAAATGTACTTGAGTAGATACAATTACTTATTGAACGCCCACACATTGTTGAGATTGTAAGAGGGAAAGTACCGGCAGAATGATCATGTCTACCACGTGAAATGTGCTTCAGTAAATACAATTACTTATTGAACGCCTACACATAGTTGAGATTGTAAGAGGGAAAGTACCAACAGAATGATGATGTCTACCACGTGAAATGTACTTGAGTAAATACAATTACTTATTGAACACCGACACATAGTTGAGATTGTAAGAGTGAAAGTACCAACAGAATGATCATGTCTATCACGTGAAATGTACTTGAGTAGATACAATTACTTATTGAACACCGACACATAGTTGAGATTGTAAGAGTGAAAGTACCAACAGAATGATCATGTCTACCACGTGAAATGTACTTCAGTAAATACAATTACTTATTGAACGCCCACACATAGTTGAGATTGTAAGAGTGAAAGTACCGGCAGAATGATCATGTCTACCACGTGAAATGTACTTGAGTAGATACATTTACTTATTGAACGCCTACACATAGTTGAGATTGTAAGAGGGAAAGTACCAACAGAATGATCATGTCTACCACGTGAAATGTGCTTGAGTAAATACAATTACTTATTGAACGCCTACACATAGTTGAGATTGTAAGAGTGAAAGTACCGGCAGAATGATCATGTCTACCACGTGAAATGTACTTGAGTAGATACAATTACTTATTGAACGCCTACACATATTTGAGATTGTAAGAGGGAAAGTACCAACAGAATGATCATGTCTACCACGTGAAATGTACTTGAGTAGATACAATTACTTATTGAACTCCTACACATAGTTGAGATTGTAAGAGGGAAAGTACCAACAGAATGATCATGTCTACCACGTGAAATGTACTTGAGTAGATACAATTACTTATTGAACGCCCACACATTGTTGAGATTGTAAGAGGGAAAGTACCAACAGAATGATCATGTCTACCACGTGAAATGTGCTTGAGTACATACAATTACTTATTGAACGCCCACACATTGTTGAGATTGTAAGAGGGAAAGTACTAACAGAATGATCATGTCTACCACGTGAAATGTGCTTGAGTAGATACAATTACTTATTGAACGCCCACACATTGTTGAGATTGTAAGAGGGAAAGTACCAACAGAATGATCATGTCTACCACGTGAAATGTGCTTGAGTAGATACAATTATTTATTGAACGCCTACACATTGTTGAGATTGTAAGAGGGAAAGTACCAACAGAATGATCATGTCTACCACGTGAAATGTGCTTGAGTAGATACAATTACTTATTGAACGCCTACACATTGTGGAGATTGTAAGAGGGAAAGTACCAACAGAATGGTCATGTCTACCACGTGAAATGTGCTTGAGTAGATACAATTACTTATTGAACGCCTACACATTGTTAAGATTGTAAGAGGGAAAGTACCAACAGAATGATCATGTCTACCACGTGAAATGTACTTGAGTAGATACAATTACTTATTGAACGCCCACACATTGTTGAGTTTGTAAGAGGGAAAGTACCAACAGAATGATCATGTCTACCACGTGAAATGTGCTTGAGTAGATACAATTACTTATTGAACGCCCACACATTGTTGAGATTGTAAGAGGGAAAGTACCAACAGAATGATCATGTCTACCACGTGAAATGTACTTGAGTAGATACAATTACTTATTGAACGCCTACACATTGTTGAGATTGTAAGAGTGAAAGTACCGGCAGAATGATCATGTCTACCACGTGAAGTGTGCTTGAGTAAATACAATTACTTATTGAACGCCCACACATAGTTGAGATTCTAAGAGGGAAAGTACCTGCAGAATGATCATGTCTACCACGTGAAATGTGCTTGAGTAAATACAATTACTTATTGAACGCCCACACATAGTTGAGATTGTAAGAGTGAAAGTACCGGCAGAATGATCATGTCTACCACGTGAAATGTGCTTGAGTAGATACAATTACTTATTGAACGCCCACACATAGTTGAGATTGTAAGAGTGAAAGTACCGGCAGAATGATCATGTCTACCACGTGAAATGTGCTTGAGTAAATACAATTACTTATTGAACGCCCAAACATAGTTGAGATTGTAAGAGTGAAAGTACCGGCAGAATGATCATGTCTACCACGTGAAATGTGCTTGAGTAAATACAATTACTTATTGAACGCCCACACATAGTTGAGATTGTAAGAGGGAAAGTACCGGCAGAATGATCATGTCTACCACGTGAAATGTACTTGAGTAGATACAATTACTTATTGAACACCTACACATAGTTGAGATTGGAAGAGGGAAAATACCAACAGAATGATCATGTCTACCACGTGAAATGTACTTGAGTAGATACAATTACTTATTGAACACCTACACATAGTTGAGATTGTAAGAGGGAAAATACCAACAGAATGATCATGTCTACCACGTGAAATGTACTTCAGTAGATACAATTACTTATTGAACACCGACACATAGTTGAAATTGTAAGAGGGAAAATACCGGCAGAATGATCATGTCTACCACGTGAAATGTACTTCAGTAGATACAATTACTTATTGAACACCGACACATAGTTGAGATTGTAAGAGGGAAAGTACCGGCAGAATGATCATGTCTACCACGTGAAATGTGCTTCAGTAGATACAACTACTTATTGAACGCCCACACATAGTTGAGATTCTAAGAGGGAAAATACCGGCAGAATGATCATGTCTACCACATGAAATGTACTTCAGTAGATACAATTACTCATTGAACGCCCACACATAGTTGAGATTCTAAGAGGGAAAATACCGGCAGAATGATCATGTCTACCACGTGAAATGTGCTTGAGTAGATACAATTACTTATTGAACGCCCACACATAGTTGAGATTGTAAGAGGGAAAGTACCGGCAGAATGATCATGTCTACCACGTGAAATGTACTTGAGTAGATACAATTACTTATTGAACACCGACACATTGTTGAGATTGTAAGAGGAAAAGTACCGGCAGAATGATCATGTCTACCACGTGAAATGTACTTGAGTAGATACAATTACTTATTGAACGCCCACACATTGTTGAGATTGTAAGAGGGAAAGTACCGGCAGAATGATCATGTCTACCACGTGAAATGTGCTTCAGTAAATACAATTACTTATTGAACGCCTACACATAGTTGAGATTGTAAGAGGGAAAGTACCAACAGAATGATGATGTCTACCACGTGAAATGTACTTGAGTAAATACAATTACTTATTGAACACCGACACATAGTTGAGATTGTAAGAGTGAAAGTACCAACAGAATGATCATGTCTATCACGTGAAATGTACTTGAGTAGATACAATTACTTATTGAACACCGACACATAGTTGAGATTGTAAGAGTGAAAGTACCAACAGAATGATCATGTCTACCACGTGAAATGTACTTCAGTAAATACAATTACTTATTGAACGCCCACACATAGTTGAGATTGTAAGAGTGAAAGTACCGGCAGAATGATCATGTTTACCACGTGAAATGTACTTGAGTAGATACATTTACTTATTGAACGCCTACGCATAGTTGAGATTGTAAGAGGGAAAGTACCAACAGAATGATCATGTCTACCACGTGAAATGTGCTTGAGTAAATACAATTACTTATTGAACGCCTACACATAGTTGAGATTGTAAGAGTGAAAGTACCGGCAGAATGATCATGTCTACCACGTGAAATGTACTTGAGTAGATACAATTACTTATTGAACGCCTACACATAGTTGAGATTGTAAGAGGGAAAGTACCAACAGAATGATCATGTCTACCACGTGAAATGTACTTGAGTAGATACAATTACTTATTGAACTCCTACACATAGTTGAGATTGTAAGAGGGAAAGTACCAACAGAATGATCATGTCTACCACGTGAAATGTACTTGAGTAGATACAATTACTTATTGAACGCCCACACATTGTTGAGATTGTAAGAGGGAAAGTACCAACAGAATGATCATGTCTACCACGTGAAATGTGCTTGAGTACATACAATTACTTATTGAACGCCCACACATTGTTGAGATTGTAAGAGGGAAAGTACTAACAGAATGATCATGTCTACCACGTGAAATGTGCTTGAGTAGATACAATTACTTATTGAACGCCCACACATTGTTGAGATTGTAAGAGGGAAAGTACCAACAGAATGATCATGTCTACCACGTGAAATGTGCTTGAGTAGATACAATTATTTATTGAACGCCTACACATTGTTGAGATTGTAAGAGGGAAAGTACCAACAGAATGATCATGTCTACCACGTGAAATGTGCTTGAGTAGATACAATTACTTATTGAACGCCTACACATTGTGGAGATTGTAAGAGGGAAAGTACCAACAGAATGGTCATGTCTACCACGTGAAATGTGCTTGAGTAGATACAATTACTTATTGAACGCCTACACATTGTTAAGATTGTAAGAGGGAAAGTACCAACAGAATGATCATGTCTACCACGTGAAATGTACTTGAGTAGATACAATTACTTATTGAACGCCCACACATTGTTGAGTTTGTAAGAGGGAAAGTACCAACAGAATGATCATGTCTACCACGTGAAATGTGCTTGAGTAGATACAATTACTTATTGAACGCCCACACATTGTTGAGATTGTAAGAGGGAAAGTACCAACAGAATGATCATGTCTACCACGTGAAATGTACTTGAGTAGATACAATTACTTATTGAACGCCTACACATTGTTGAGATTGTAAGAGTGAAAGTACCGGCAGAATGATCATGTCTACCACGTGAAGTGTGCTTGAGTAAATACAATTACTTATTGAACGCCCACACATAGTTGAGATTCTAAAAGGGAAAGTACCTGCAGAATGATCATGTCTACCACGTGAAATGTGCTTGAGTAAATACAATTACTTATTGAACGCCCACACATAGTTGAGATTGTAAGAGTGAAACTACCGGCAGAATGATCATGTCTACCACGTGAAATGTGCTTGAGTAAATACAATTACTTATTGAACGCCCAAACATAGTTGAGATTGTAAGAGTGAAAGTACCGGCAGAATGATCATGTCTACCACGTGAAATGTGCTTGAGTAAATACAATTACTTATTGAACGCCCACACATAGTTGAGATTGTAAGAGTGAAAGTAAAGGCAGAATGATCATGTCTACCACGTGAAATGTGCTTGAGTAGATACAATTACTTATTGAACGCCCACACATAGTTGAGATTGTAAGAGTGAAAGTACCGGCAGAATGATCATGTCTACCACGTGAAATGTACTTGAGTAAATACAATTACTTATTGAACACCGACACATTGTTGAGATTGTAAGAGGGAAAGTACCAACAGAATGATCATGTCTACCACGTGAAATGTACTTGAGTAGATACAATTACTTATTGAACGCCCACACATTGTTGAGATTGTAAGAGGGAAAGTACCAACAGAATGATCATGTCTACCACGTGAAATGTGCTTGAGTAGATACAATTACTTATTGAATGCCCACACATTGTTGAGATTGTAAGAGGGAAAGTACCAACAGAATGATCATGTCTACCACGTGAAATGTGCTTGAGTAGATACAATTACTTTTTGAACGCCCACACATTGTTGAGATTGTAAGAGGGAAAGTACTAACAGAATGATCATGTCTACCACGTGAAATGTGCTTGAGTAAATACAATTACTTATTGAACGCCCACACATAGTTGAGATTGTAAGAGTGAAAGTACCGGCAGAATGATCATGTCTACCACGTGAAATGTGCTTGAGTAGATACAATTACTTATTGAACGCCTACACATTGTTGAGATTGTAAGAGGGAAAGTGCCAACAGAATGATCATGTCTACCACGTGAAATGTGCTTGAGTAGATACAATTACTTATTGAACGCCTACACATTGTTGAGATTGTAAGAGGGAAAGTACCAACAGAATGATCATGTCTACCACGTGAAATGTACTTGAGTAGATACAATTACTTATTGAACGCCCATACATTGTTGAGATTGTAAGAGGGAAAGTACCAAAAGAATGATCATGTCTACCACGTGAAATGTGCTTGAGTAGATACAATTACTTATTGAACGCCCACACATTGTTGAGATTGTAAGAGGGAAAGTACCAACAGAATGATCATGTCTACCACGTGAAATGTGCTTGAGTAGATACAATTACTTATTGAACGCCCACATATTGTTGAGATTGTAAGAGGGAAAGTACCAACAGAATGATCATGTCTACCACGTGAAATGTACTTGAGTAGATACAATTACTTATTGAAAGCCTACACATTGTTGAGATTGTAAGAGGGAAAGTACC
Organism: Deroplatys truncata; assembly: GCA_030765065.1. Lineage (NCBI taxonomy): Eukaryota > Metazoa > Arthropoda > Insecta > Mantodea > Mantidae > Deroplatys > Deroplatys truncata. The sequence continues at coordinate 385,652 of JAUKNL010000059.1, forward strand.
AACAGAATGATCATGTCTACCACGTGAAATGTGCTTGAGTAGATACAATTACTTATTGAACACCTACACATTGTTGAGATTGTAAGAGGGAAAGTACCAACAGAATGATCATGTCTACCACGTGAAATGTGCTTGAGTAGATACAATTACTTATTGAACGCCCACACATTGTTGAGATTGTAAGAGGGAAAGTACCAACAGAATGATCATGTCTACCACGTGAAATGTACTTGAGTAGATACAATTACTTATTGAACGCCCACACATTGTTGAGATTGTAAGAGGGAAAGTACCGGCAGAATGATCATGTCTACCACATGAAATGTGCTTGAGTAGATACAATTACTTATTGAACACCCACACATAGTTGAGATTGTAAGAGTGAAAGTACCAACAGAATGGTGATGTCTACCACGTGAAATGTACTTGAGTAAATACAATTACTTATTGAACGCCCACACATTGTTGAGATTGTAAGAGGGAAAGTACCAACAGAATGATCATGTCTACCACGTGAAATGTGCTTGAGTACATACAATTACTTATTGAACGCCTACACATAGTTGAGATTGTAAGAGGGAAAGTACCGGCAGAATGATCATGTCTACCACGTGAAATGTACTTGAGTAGATACAATTACTTATTGAACACCTACACATAGTTGAGATTGTAAGAGGGAAAATACCAACAGAATGATCATGTCTACCACGTGAAATGTACTTGAGTAGATACAATTACTTATTGAACACCTACACATAGTTGAGATTGTAAGAGGGAAAATACCAACAGAATGATCATGTCTACCACGTGAAATGTACTTCAGTAGATACAATTACTTATTGAACACCGACACATAGTTGAAATTGTAAGAGGGAAAACCCCGGCAGAATGATCATGTCTACCACGTGAAATGTACTTCAGTAGATACAATTACTTATTGAACACCGACACATAGTTGAGATTGTAAGAGGGAAAGTACCGGCAGAATGATCATGTCTACCACGTGAAATGTGCTTCAGTAGATACAACTACTTATTGAACGCCCACACATAGTTGAGATTCTAAGAGGGAAAATACCGGCAGAATGATCATGTCTACCACATGAAATGTACTTCAGTAGATACAATTACTCATTGAACGCCCACACATAGTTGAGATTCTAAGAGGGAAAATACCGGCAGAATGATCATGTCTACCACGTGAAATGTGCTTGAGTAGATACAATTACTTATTGAACGCCCACACATAGTTGAGATTGTAAGAGGGAAAGTACCGGCAGAATGATCATGTCTACCACGTGAAATGTACTTGAGTAGATACAATTACTTATTGAACACCGACACATTGTTGAGATTGTAAGAGGAAAAGTACCGGCAGAATGATCATGTCTACCACGTGAAATGTACTTGAGTAGATACAATTACTTATTGAACGCCCACACATTGTTGAGGTTGTAAGAGGGAAAGTACCGGCAGAATGATCATGTCTACCACGTGAAATGTGCTTCAGTAAATACAATTACTTATTGAACGCCTACACATAGTTGAGATTGTAAGAGGGAAAGTACCAACAGAATGATGATGTCTACCACGTGAAATGTACTTGAGTAAATACAATTACTTATTGAACACCGACACATAGTTGAGATTGTAAGAGTGAAAGTACCAACAGAATGATCATTTCTACCACGTGAAATGTACTTGAGTAGATACAATTACTTATTGAACACCGACACATAGTTGAGATTGTAAGAGTGAAAGTACCAACAGAATGATCATGTCTACCACGTGAAATGTACTTCAGTAAATACAATTACTTATTGAACGCCCACACATAGTTGAGATTGTAAGAGTGAAAGTACCGGCAGAATGATCATGTCTACCACGTGAAATGTACTTGAGTAGATACATTTACTTATTGAACACCTACACATAGTTGAGATTGTAAGAGGGAAAGTACCAACAGAATGATCATGTCTACTCCGTGAAATGTGCTTGAGTAAATACAATTACTTATTGAACGCCTACACATAGTTGAGATTGTAAGAGTGAAAGTACCGGCAGAATGATCATGTCTACCACGTGAAATGTACTTGAGTAGATACAATTACTTATTGAACGCCTACACATAGTTGAGATTGTAAGAGGGAAAGTACCAACAGAATGATCATGTCTACAACGTAAAATGTACTTGAGTAGATACAATTACTTATTGAACTCCTACACATAGTTGAGATTGTAAGAGGGAAAGTACCAACAGAATGATCATGTCTACCACGTGAAATGTGCTTGAGTAGATACAATTACTTATTGAACGCCCACATATAGTTGAGATTGTAAGAGTGAAAGTACCGGCAGAATGATCATGTCTACCACGTGAAATGTGCTTGAGTAAATACAATTACTTATTGAACGCCCACACATAGTTGAGATTGTAAGAGTGAAAGTACCGGCAGAATGATCATGTCCACCACGTGAAATGTGCTTGAGTAAATACAATTACTTATTGAACGCCCACACATAGTTGAGATTGTAAAAGTGAAAGTACCGGCAGAATGATCATGTCTACCACGTGAAATGTGCTTGAGTAAATACAATTACTTATTGAACGCCCACACATAGTTGAGATTGTAAGAGTGAAAGTACCGGCAGAATGATCATGTCTACCACGTGAAATGTGCTTGAGTAAATACAATTTCTTATTGAACGCCCACACATAGTTGAGATTCTAAGAGGGAAAGTACCAACAGAATGATCATGTCTACCACGTGAAATGTGCTTGAGTAAATACAATTACTTATTGAACGCCCACACATAGTTGAGATTCTAAGAGGGAAAGTACCAACAGAATGATCATGTCTACCACGTGAAATGTGCTTGAGTAAATACAATTACTTATTGAACGCCCACACATAGTTGAGATTCTAAGAGGGAAAGCACCGGCAGAATGATCATGTCTACCACGTGAAATGTGCTTGAGTAGATACAATTACTTATTGAACACCGACACATAGTTGAGATTGTAAGCGTGAAAGTACCGGCAGAATGATCATGTCTACCACGTGAAATGTGCTTGAGTAGATACAATTACTTATTGAACGCCCACACATAGTTGAGATTGTAAGAGTGAAAGTACCGGCAGAATGATCATGTCTACCACGTGAAATGTACTTGAGTAAATACAATTACTTATTGAACACCGACACATTGTTGAGATTGTAAGAGGGAAAGTACCAACAGAATGATCATGTCTACCACGTGAAATGTACTTGAGTAGATACAATTACTTATTGAACGCCCACACATTGTTGAGATTGTAAGAGGGAAAGTACCAACAGAATGATCATGTCTACCACGTGAAATGTGCTTGAGTACATACAATTACTTATTGAACGCCCACACATTGTTGAGATTGTAAGAGGGAAAGTACTAACAGAATGATCATGTCTACCACGTGAAATGTGCTTGAGTAGATACAATTACTTATTGAACGCCCACACATTGTTGAGATTGTAAGAGGGAAAGTACCAACAGAATGATCATGTCTACCACGTGAAATGTGCTTGAGTAGATACAATTATTTATTGAACGCCTACACATTGTTGAGATTGTAAGAGGGAAAGTACCAACAGAATGATCATGTCTACCACGTGAAATGTGCTTGAGTAGATACAATTACTTATTGAACGCCTACACATTGTGGAGATTGTAAGAGGGAAAGTACCAACAGAATGGTCATGTCTACCACGTGAAATGTGCTTGAGTAGATACAATTACTTATTGAACGCCTACACATTGTTAAGATTGTAAGAGGGAAAGTACCAACAGAATGATCATGTCTACCACGTGAAATGTACTTGAGTAGATACAATTACTTATTGAAAGCCTACACATTGTTGAGATTGTAAGAGGGAAAGTACCGGCAGAATGATCATGTCTACCACGTGAAATGTGCTTGAGTAGATACAATTACTTATTGAACGCCTACACATTGTTAAGATTGTAAGAGGGAAAGTACCAACAGAATGATCATGTCTACCACGTGAAATGTACTTGAGTAGATACAATTACTTATAGAACACCCACACATAGTTGAGATTGTAAGAGTGAAAGTACCAACAGAATGATGATGTCTACCACGTGAAATGTACTTGAGTACATACAATTACTTATTGAACGCCCACACATTGTTGAGATTGTAAGAGTGAAAATACCAACAGAATGATCATGTCTACCACGTGAAATGTGCTCGAGTAGATACAATTACTTATTGAACACCGACACATAGTTGAGATTGTAAGAGGGAAAGTACCAACAGAATGATCATGTCTACCACGTGAAATGTACTTGAGTAAATACAATTACTTATTGAACGCCCACACATTGTTGAGATTGTAAGAGGGAAAGTACCAACAGAATGATCATGTCTACCACGTGAAATGTGCTTGAGTAAATACAATTACTTATTGAACGCCCACACATTGTTGAGATTGTAAGAGGGAAAGTACCAACAGAATGATCATGTCTACCACGTGAAATGTGCTTGAGTAAATACAATTACTTATTGAACACCGACACATAGTTGAGATTGTAAGAGGGAAAGTACCGGCAGAATGATCATGTCTACCACGTGAAATGTACTTGAGTAGATACAATTACTTATTGAACACCGACACATAGTTGAGATTGTAAGAGTGAAAGTACCAACAGAATGATCATGTCTACCACGTGAAATGTACTTGAGTAGATACAATTACTTATTGAACACCTACACATTGTTGAGATTGTAAAAGGGAAAGTACCAACAGAATGATCATGTCTACCACGTGAAATGTACTTGAGTAGATACAATTACTTATTGAACACCGACACATAGTTGAGATTGTAAGAGTGAAGGTACCAACAGAATGATCATGTCTACCACGTGAAATGTACTTGAGTAGATACAATTACTTATTGAACACCTACACATTGTTGAGATTGTAAGAGTGAAAGTACCAACAGAATGATCATGTCTACCACGTGAAATGTACTTCAGTATATACAATTACTTATTGAACACCCACACATAGTTGAGATTGTAAGAGGGAAAGTGCCAACAGAATGATCATGTCTACCACGTGAAATGTACTTCAGTAAATACAATTACTTATTGAACGCCCACACATAGTTGAGATTCTAAGAGGGAAAGTACCAACAGAATGATCATGTCTACCACGTGAAATGTGCTTGAGTAAATACAATTACTTATTGAACGCCCACACATAGTTGAGATTGTAAGAGTGAAAGTACCGGCAGAATGATCATGTCTACCACGTGAAATGTGCTTGAGTAAATACAATTACTTATTGAACGCCCACACATAGTTGAGATTGTAAGAGGGAAAGTACCAACAGAATGGTCATGTCTACCACGTGAAATGTGCTTGAGTAAATACAATTCCTTATTGAACGCCCACACATAGTTGAGATTCTAAGAGGGAAAGTACCGGCAGAATAATCATGTCTACCACGTGAAATGTGCTTGAGTAGATACAATTACTTATTGAACACCGACACATAGTTGAGATTGTAAGAGTGAAAGTACCGGCAGAATGATCATGTCTACCACGTGAAATGTGCTTGAGTAGATACAATTACTTATTGAACGCCCACACATAGTTGAGATTGTAAGAGTGAAAGTACCGGCAGAATGATCATGTCTACCACGTGAAATGTACTTGAGTAAATACAATTACTTATTGAACACCGACACATTGTTGAGATTGTAAGAGGGAAAGTACCAACAGAATGATCATGTCTACCACGTGAAATGTACTTGAGTAGATACAATTACTTATTGAACGCCCACACATTGTTGAGATTGTAAGAGGGAAAGTACCAACAGAATGATCATGTCTACCACGTGAAATGTGCTTGAGTACATACAATTACTTATTGAACGCCCACACATTGTTGAGATTGTAAGAGGGAAAGTACCAACAGAATGATCATGTCTACCACGTGAAATGTACTTGAGTAAATACAATTACTTATTGAACACCTACACATTGTTGAGATTGTAAGAGGGAAAGTACCAACAGAATGATCATGTCTGCCACGTGAAATGTACTTGAGTAGATACAATTACTTATTGAACACCCACACATAGTTGAGATTGTAAGAGGGAAAGTACCGGCAGAATGATCATGTCTACCACGTGAAATGTGCTTGAGTACATACAATTACTTATTGAACGCCTACACATAGTTGAGATTGTAAGAGGGAAAGTACCGGCAGAATGATCATGTCTACCACGTGAAATGTACTTGAGTAGATACAATTACTTATTGAACACCTACACATAGTTGAGATTGTAAGAGGGAAAATACCAACAGAATGATCATGTCTACCACGTGAAATGTACTTGAGTAGATACAATTACTTATTGAACACCTACACATAGTTGAGATTGTAAGAGGGAAAATACCAACAGAATGATCATGTCTACCACGTGAAATGTACTTCAGTAGATACAATTACTTATTGAACACCGACACATAGTTGAAATTGTAAGAGGGAAAACCCCGGCAGAATGATCATGTCTACCACGTGAAATGTACTTCAGTAGATACAATTACTTATTGAACACCGACACATAGTTGAGATTGTAAGAGGGAAAGTACCGGCAGAATGATCATGTCTACCACGTGAAATGTGCTTCAGTAGATACAACTACTTATTGAACGCCCACACATAGTTGAGATTCTAAGAGGGAAAATACCGGCAGAATGATCATGTCTACCACATGAAATGTACTTCAGTAGATACAATTACTCATTGAACGCCCACACATAGTTGAGATTCTAAGAGGGAAAATACCGGCAGAATGATCATGTCTACCACGTGAAATGTGCTTGAGTAGATACAATTACTTATTGAACGCCCACACATAGTTGAGATTGTAAGAGGGAAAGTACCGGCAGAATGATCATGTCTACCACGTGAAATGTACTTGAGTAGATACAATTACTTATTGAACACCGACACATTGTTGAGATTGTAAGAGGAAAAGTACCGGCAGAATGATCATGTCTACCACGTGAAATGTACTTGAGTAGATACAATTACTTATTGAACGCCCACACATTGTTGAGATTGTAAGAGGGAAAGTACCGGCAGAATGATCATGTCTACCACGTGAAATGTGCTTCAGTAAATACAATTACTTATTGAACGCCTACACATAGTTGAGATTGTAAGAGGGAAAGTACCAACAGAATGATGATGTCTACCACGTGAAATGTACTTGAGTAAATACAATTACTTATTGAACACCGACACATAGTTGAGATTGTAAGAGTGAAAGTACCAACAGAATGATCATGTCTATCACGTGAAATGTACTTGAGTAGAAACAATTACTTATTGAACACCGACACATAGTTGAGATTGTAAGAGTGAAAGTACCAACAGAATGATCATGTCTACCACGTGAAATGTACTTCAGTAAATACAATTACTTATTGAACGCCCACACATAGTTGAGATTGTAAGAGTGAAAGTACCGGCAGAATGATCATGTCTACCACGTGAAATGTACTTGAGTAGATACATTTACTTATTGAACACCTACACATAGTTGAGATTGTAAGAGGGAAAGTACCAACAGAATGATCATGTCTACCACGTGAAATGTGCTTGAGTAAATACAATTACTTATTGAACGCCTACACATAGTTGAGATTGTAAGAGTGAAAGTACCGGCAGAATGATCATGTCTACCACGTGAAATGTACTTGAGTAGATACAATTACTTATTGAACGCCTACACATAGTTGAGATTGTAAGAGGGAAAGTACCAACAGAATGATCATGTCTACCACGTGAAATGTACTTGAGTAGATACAATTACTTATTGAACTCCTACACATAGTTGAGATTGTAAGAGGGAAAGTACCAACAGAATGATCATGTCTACCACGTGAAATGTGCTTGAGTAGACACAATTACTTATTGAACGCCCACATATAGTTGAGATTGTAAGAGGGAAAGTACCGGCAGAATGATCATGTCTACCACGTGAAATGTACTTGAGTAAATACAATTACTTATTGAACACCTACACATTGTTGAGATTGTAAGAGGGAAAGTACCAACAGAATGATCATGTCTACCACGTGAAATGTGCTTGAGTACATACAATTACTTATTGAACGCCTACACATAGTTGAGATTGTAAGAGGGAAAGTACCGGCAGAATGATCATGTCTACCACGTGAAATGTACTTGAGTAGATACAATTACTTATTGAACACCTACACATAGTTGAGATTGTAAGAGGGAAAATACCAACAGAATGATCATGTCTACCACGTGAAATGTACTTGAGTAGATACAATTACTTATTGAACACCTACACATAGTTGAGATTGTAAGAGGGAAAATACCAACAGAATGATCATGTCTACCACGTGAAATGTGCTTGAGTAGATACAATTACTTATTGAACACCGACACATAGTTGAAATTGTAAGAGGGAAAATACCGGCAGAATGATCATGTCTACCACGTGAAATGTACTTCAGTAGATACAATTACTTATTGAACACCGACACATAGTTGAGATTGTAAGAGGGAAAATACCAACAGAATGATCATGTCTACCACGTGAAATGTACTTCAGTAGATACAATTACTTATTGAACACCGACACATAGTTGAAATTGTAAGAGGGAAAATACCGGCAGAATGATCATGTCTACCACGTGAAATGTACTTCAGTAGATACAATTACTTATTGAACACCGACACATAGTTGAGATTGTAAGAGGGAAAGTTCCGGCAGAATGATCATGTCTACCACGTGAAATGTGCTTCAGTATATACAACTACTTATTGAACGCCCACACATAGTTGAGATTCTAAGAGGGAAAATACCGGCAGAATGATTATGTCTACCACATGAAATGTACTTCAGTAGATACAATTACTCATTGAACGCCCACACATAGTTGAGATTCTAAGAGGGAAAATACCGGCAGAATGATCATGTCTACCACGTGAAATGTGCTTGAGTAGATACAATTACTTATTGAACGCCCACACATAGTTGAGATTGTAAGAGGGAAAGTACCGGCAGAATGATCATGTCTACCACGTGAAATGTACTTGAGTAGATACAATTACTTATTGAACACCGACACATTGTTGAGATTGTAAGAGGAAAAGTACCGGCAGAATGATCATGTCTACCACGTGAAATGTACTTGAGTAGATACAATTACTTATTGAACGCCCACACATTGTTGAGATTGTAAGAGGGAAAGTACCGGCAGAATGATCATGTCTACCACGTGAAATGTGCTTCAGTAAATACAATTACTTATTGAACGCCTACACATAGTTGAGATTGTAAGAGGGAAAGTACCAACAGAATGATGATGTCTACCACGTGAAATGTACTTGAGTAAATACAATTACTTATTGAACACCGACACATAGTTGAGATTGTAAGAGTGAAAGTACCAACAGAATGATCATGTCTATCACGTGAAATGTACTTGAGTAGATACAATTACTTATTGAACACCGACACATAGTTGAGATTGTAAGAGTGAAAGTACCAACAGAATGATCATGTCTACCACGTGAAATGTACTTCAGTAAATACAATTACTTATTGAACGCCCACACATAGTTGAGATTGTAAGAGTGAAAGTACCGGCAGAATGATCATGTCTACCACGTGAAATGTACTTCAGTAGATACATTTACTTATTGAACGCCTACACATAGTTGAGATTGTAAGAGGGAAAGTACCAACAGAATGATCATGTCTACCACGTGAAATGTGCTTGAGTAAATACAATTACTTATTGAACGCCTACACATAGTTGAGATTGTAAGAGTGAAAGTACCGGCAGAATGATCATGTCTACCACGTGAAATGTACTTGAGTAGATACAATTACTTATTGAACGCCTACACATAGTTGAGATTGTAAGAGGGAAAGTACCAACAGAATGATCATGTCTACCACGTGAAATGTACTTGAGTAGATACAATTACTTATTGAACTCCTACACATAGTTGAGATTGTAAGAGGGAAAGTACCAACAGAATGATCATGTCTACCACGTGAAATGTACTTGAGTAGATACAATTACTTATTGAACGCCCACACATTGTTGAGATTGTAAGAGGGAAAGTACCAACAGAATGATCATGTCTACCACGTGAAATGTGCTTGAGTACATACAATTACTTATTGAACGCCCACACATTGTTGAGATTGTAAGAGGGAAAGTACTAACAGAATGATCATGTCTACCACGTGAAATGTGCTTGAGTAGATACAATTACTTTTTGAACGCCCACACATTGTTGAGATTGTAAGAGGGAAAGTACCAACAGAATGATCATGTCTACCACGTGAAATGTGCTTGAGTAGATACAATTATTTATTGAACGCCTACACATTGTTGAGATTGTAAGAGGGAAAGTACCAACAGAATGATCATGTCTACCACGTGAAATGTGCTTGAGTAGATACAATTACTTATTGAACGCCTACACATTGTGGAGATTGTAAGAGGGAAAGTACCAACAGAATGGTCATGTCTACCACGTGAAATGTGCTTGAGTAGATACAATTACTTATTGAACGCCTACACATTGTTAAGATTGTAAGAGGGAAAGTACCAACAGAATGATCATGTCTACCACGTGAAATGTACTTGAGTAGATACAATTACTTATTGAACGCCCACACATTGTTGAGTTTGTAAGAGGGAAAGTACCAACAGAATGATCATGTCTACCACGTGAAATGTGCTTGAGTAGATACAATTACTTATTGAACGCCCACACATTGTTGAGATTGTAAGAGGGAAAGTACCAACAGAATGATCATGTCTACCACGTGAAATGTACTTGAGTAGATACAATTACTTATTGAACTCCTACACATTGTTGAGATTGTAAGAGTGAAAGTACCGGCAGAATGATCATGTCTACCACGTGAAGTGTGCTTGAGTAAATACAATTACTTATTGAACGTCCACACATAGTTGAGATTCTAAGAGGGAAAGTACCTGCAGAATGATCATGTCTACCACGTGAAATGTGCTTGAGTAAATACAATTACTTATTGAACGCCCACACATAGTTGAGATTGTAAGAGTGAAAGTACCGGCAGAATGATCATGTCTACCACGTGAAATGTGCTTGAGTAGATACAATTACTTATTGAACGCCCACACATAGTTGAGATTGTAAGAGTGAAAGTACCGGCAGAATGATCATGTCTACCACGTGAAATGTGCTTGAGTAAATACAATTACTTATTGAACGCCCAAACATAGTTGAGATTGTAAGAGTGAAAGTACCGGCAGAATGATCATGTCTACCACGTGAAATGTGCTTGAGTAAATACAATTACTTATTGAACGCCCACACATAGTTGAGATTGTAAGAGTGAAAGTAAAGGCAGAATGATCATGTCTACCACGTGAAATGTGCTTGAGTAGATACAATTACTTATTGAACGCCCACACATAGTTGAGATTGTAAGAGTGAAAGTACCGGCAGAATGATCATGTCTACCACGTGAAATGTACTTGAGTAAATACAATTACTTATTGAACACCGACACATTGTTGAGATTGTAAGAGGGAAAGTACCAACAGAATGATCATGTCTACCACGTGAAATGTACTTGAGTAGATACAATTACTTATTGAACGCCCACACATTGTTGAGATTGTAAGAGGGAAAGTACCAACAGAATGATCATGTCTACCACGTGAAATGTGCTTGAGTAGATACAATTACTTATTGAACGCCCACACATTGTTGAGATTGTAAGAGGGAAAGTACCAACAGAATGATCATGTCTACCACGTGAAATGTGCTTGAGTAGATACAATTACTTTTTGAACGCCCACACATTGTTGAGATTGTAAGAGTGAAAGTACCAACAGAATGATCATGTCTACCACGTGAAATGTGCTTGAGTAAATACAATTACTTATTGAACGCCCACACATAGTTGAGATTGTAAGAGTGAAAGTACCGGCAGAATGATCATGTCTACCACGTGAAATGTGCTTGAGTAGATACAATTACTTATTGAACGCCTACACATTGTTGAGATTGTAAGAGGGAAAGTGCCAACAGAATGATCATGTCTACCACGTGAAATGTGCTTGAGTAGATACAATTACTTATTGAACGCCTACACATTGTTGAGATTGTAAGAGGGAAAGTACCAACAGAATGATCATGTCTACCACGTGAAATGTACTTGAGTAGATACAATTACTTATTGAACGCCCATACATTGTTGAGATTGTAAGAGGGAAAGTACCAAAAGAATGATCATGTCTACCACGTGAAATGTGCTTGAGTAGATACAATTACTTATTGAACGCCCACACATTGTTGAGATTGTAAGAGGGAAAGTACCAACAGAATGATCATGTCTACCACGTGAAATGTGCTTGAGTAGATACAATTACTTATTGAACGCCCACATATTGTTGAGATTGTAAGAGGGAAAGTACCAACAGAATGATCATGTCTACCACGTGAAATGTACTTGAGTAGATACAATTACTTATTGAAAGCCTACACATTGTTGAGATTGTAAGAGGGAAAGTACCAACAGAATGATCATGTCTACCACGTGAAATGTGCTTGAGTAGATACAATTACTTTTTGAACACCTACACATTGTTGAGATTGTAAGAGGGAAAGTACCAACAGAATGATCATGTCTACCACGTGAAATGTGCTTGAGTAGATACAATTACTTATTGAACGCCCACACATTGTTGAGATTGTAAGAGGGAAAGTACCAACAGAATGATCATGTCTACCACGTGAAATGTACTTGAGTAGATACAATTACTTATTGAACGCCCACACATTGTTGAGATTGTAAGAGGGAAAGTACCGGCAGAATGATCATGTCTACCACATGAAATGTGCTTGAGTAGATACAATTACTTATTGAACACCCACACATAGTTGAGATTGTAAGAGTGAAAGTACCAACAGAATGGTGATGTCTACCACGTGAAATGTACTTGAGTAAATACAATTACTTATTGAACGCCCACACATTGTTGAGATTGTAAGAGGGAAAGTACCAACAGAATGATCATGTCTACCACGTGAAATGTACTTGAGTAAATACAATTACTTATTGAACACCTACACATTGTTGAGATTGTAAGAGGGAAAGTACCAACAGAATGATCATGTCTACCACGTGAAATGTGCTTGAGTACATACAATTACTTATTGAACGCCTACACATAGTTGAGATTGTAAGAGGGAAAGTACCGGCAGAATGATCATGTCTACCACGTGAAATGTACTTGAGTAGATACAATTACTTATTGAACACCTACACATAGTTGAGATTGTAAGAGGGAAAATACCAACAGAATGATCATGTCTACCACGTGAAATGTACTTGAGTAGATACAATTACTTATTGAACACCTACACATAGTTGAGATTGTAAGAGGGAAAATACCAACAGAATGATCATGTCTACCACGTGAAATGTACTTCAGTAGATACAATTACTTATTGAACACCGACACATAGTTGAAATTGTAAGAGGGAAAACCCCGGCAGAATGATCATGTCTACCTCGTGAAATGTACTTCAGTAGATACAATTACTTATTGAACACCGACACATAGTTGAGATTGTAAGAGGGAAAGTACCGGCAGAATGATCATGTCTACCACGTGAAATGTGCTTCAGTAGATACAACTACTTATTGAACGCCCACACATAGTTGAGATTCTAAGAGGGAAAATACCGGCAGAATGATCATGTCTACCACATGAAATGTACTTCAGTAGATACAATTACTCATTGAACGCCCACACATAGTTGAGATTCTAAGAGGGAAAATACCGGCAGAATGATCATGTCTACCACGTGAAATGTGCTTGAGTAGATACAATTACTTATTGAACGCCCACACATAGTTGAGATTGTAAGAGGGAAAGTACCGGCAGAATGATCACGTCTACCACGTGAAATGTACTTGAGTAGATACAATTACTTATTGAACACCGACACATTGTTGAGATTGTAAGAGGAAAAGTACCGGCAGAATGATCATGTCTACCACGTGAAATGTACTTGAGTAGATACAATTACTTATTGAACGCCCACACATTGTTGAGGTTGTAAGAGGGAAAGTACCGGCAGAATGATCATGTCTACCACGTGAAATGTGCTTCAGTAAATACAATTACTTATTGAACGCCTACACATAGTTGAGATTGTAAGAGGGAAAGTACCAACAGAATGATGATGTCTACCACGTGAAATGTACTTGAGTAAATACAATTACTTATTGAACACCGACACATAGTTGAGATTGTAAGAGTGAAAGTACCAACAGAATGATCATGTCTATCACGTGAAATGTACTTGAGTAGATACAATTACTTATTGAACACCGACACATAGTTGAGATTGTAAGAGTGAAAGTACCAACAGAATGATCATGTCTACCACGTGAAATGTACTTCAGTAAATACAATTACTTATTGAACGCCCACACATAGTTGAGATTGCAAGAGTGAAAGTACCGGCAGAATGATCATGTCTACCACGTGAAATGTACTTGAGTAGATACATTTACTTATTGAACACCTACACATAGTTGAGATTGTAAGAGGGAAAGTACCAACAGAATGATCATGTCTACCACGTGAAATGTGCTTGAGTAAATACAATTACTTATTGAACGCCTACACATAGTTGAGATTGTAAGAGTGAAAGTACCGGCAGAATGATCATGTCTACCACGTGAAATGTACTTGAGTAGATACAATTACTTATTGAACGCCTACACATAGTTGAGATTGTAAGAGGGAAAGTACCAACAGAATGATCATGTCTACCACGTGAAATGTGCTTGAGTAGATACAATTACTTATTGAACGCCCACATATAGTTGAGATTGTAAGAGTGAAAGTACCGGCAGAATGATCATGTCTACCACGTGAAATGTGCTTGAGTAAATACAATTACTTATTGAACGCCCACACATAGTTGAGATTGTAAGAGTGAAAGTACCGGCAGAATGATCATGTCCACCACGTGAAATGTGCTTGAGTAAATACAATTACTTATTGAACGCCCACACATAGTTGAGATTGTAAAAGTGAAAGTACCGGCAGAATGATCATGTCTACCACGTGAAATGTGCTTGAGTAAGTACAATTACTTATTGAACGCCCACACATAGTTGAGATTGTAAGAGTGAAAGTACCGGCAGAATGATCATGTCTACCACGTGAAATGTGCTTGAGTAAATACAATTACTTATTGAACGCCCACACATAGTTGAGATTCTAAGAGGGAAAGTACCAACAGAATGATCATGTCTACCACGTGAAATGTGCTTGAGTAAATACAATTACTTATTGAACGCCCACACAGAGTTGAGATTCTAAGAGGGAAAGTACCAACAGAATGATCATGTCTACCACGTGAAATGTGCTTGAGTAAATACAATTACTTATTGAACGCCCACACATAGTTGAGATTCTAAGAGGGAAAGTACCGGCAGAATGATCATGTCTACCACGTGAAATGTGCTTGAGTAGATACAATTACTTATTGAACACCGACACATAGTTGAGATTGTAAGAGTGAAAGTACCGGCAGAATCATCATGTCTACCACGTGAAATGTGCTTGAGTAGATACAATTACTTATTGAACGCCCACACATAGTTGAGATTGTAAGAGTGAAAGTACCGGCAGAATGATCATGTCTACCACGTGAAATGTACTTGAGTAAATACAATTACTTATTGAACACCGACACATTGTTGAGATTGTAAGAGGGAAAGTACCAACAGAATGATCATGTCTACCACGTGAAATGTACTTGAGTAGATACAATTACTTATTGAACGCCCACACATTGTTGAGATTGTAAGAGGGAAAGTACCAACAGAATGATCATGTCTACCACGTGAAATGTGCTTGAGTACATACAATTACTTATTGAACGCCCACACATTGTTGAGATTGTAAGAGGGAAAGTACTAACAGAATGATCATGTCTACCACGTGAAATGTGCTTGAGTAGATACAATTACTTATTGAACGCCCACACATTGTTGAGATTGTAAGAGGGAAAGTACCAACAGAATGATCATGTCTACCACGTGAAATGTGCTTGAGTAGATACAATTATTTATTGAACGCCTACACATTGTTGAGATTGTAAGAGGGAAAGTACCAACAGAATGATCATGTCTACCACGTGAAATGTGCTTGAGTAGATACAATTACTTATTGAACGCCTACACATTGTGGAGATTGTAAGAGGGAAAGTACCAACAGAATGGTCATGTCTACCACGTGAAATGTGCTTGAGTAGATACAATTACTTATTGAACGCCTACACATTGTTAAGATTGTAAGAGGGAAAGTACCAACAGAATGATCATGTCTACCACGTGAAATGTACTTGAGTAGATACAATTACTTATTGAAAGCCTACACATTGTTGAGATTGTAAGAGGGAAAGTACCGGCAGAATGATCATGTCTACCACGTGAAATGTGCTTGAGTAGATACAATTACTTATTGAACGCCTACACATTGTTATGATTGTAAGAGGGAAAGTACCAACAGAATGATCATGTCTACCACGTGAAATGTACTTGAGTAGATACAATTACTTATTGAAAGCCTACACATAGTTGAGGTTGTAAGAGTGAAAGTACCAACAGAATGGTCATGTCTACCACGTGAAATGTGCTTGAGTAGGTACAATTACTTATTGAACGCCTACACATTGTTAAGATTGTAAGAGGGAAAGTACCAACAGAATGATCATGTCTACCACGTGAAATGTGCTTGAGTAGATACAATTACTTATTGAACACCTACACATTGTTGAGATTGTAAGAGGGAAAGTACCAACAGAATGATCATGTCTACCACGTGAAATGTGCTTGAGTAGATCCAATTACTTATTGAACGCCCACACATTGTTGAGATTGTAAGAGGGAAAGTACCGGCAGAATGATCATGTCTACCACATGAAATGTGCTTGAGTAGATACAATTACTTATAGAACACCCACACATAGTTGAGATTGTAAGAGTGAAAGTACCAACAGAATGATGATGTCTACCACGTGAAATGTACTTGAGTACATAGAATTACTTATTGAACGCCCACACATTGTTGAGATTGTAAGAGTGAAAATACCAACAGAATGATCATGTCTACCACGTGAAATGTGCTCGAGTAGATACAATTACTTATTGAACACCGACACATAGTGAGATTGTAAGAGGGAAAGTACCAACAGAATGATCATGTCTACCACGTGAAATGTACTTGAGTAAATACAATTACTTATTGAACGCCCACACATTGTTGAGATTGTAAGAGGGAAAGTACCAACAGAATGATCATGTCTACCACGTGAAATGTGCTTGAGTAAATACAATTACTTATTGAACGCCCACACATTGTTGAGATTGTAAGAGGGAAAGTTCCAACAGAATGATCATGTCTACCACGTGAAATGTGCTTGAGTAAATACAATTACTTATTGAACACCGACACATAGTTGAGATTGTAAGAGGGAAACTACCGGCAGAATGATCATGTCTACCACGTGAAATGTACTTGAGTAGATACAATTACTTATTGAACACCGACACATAGTTGAGATTGTAAGAGTGAAAGTACCAACAGAATGATCATGTCTACCACGTGAAATGTACTTGAGTAGATACAATTACTTATTGAACACCTACACATTGTTGAGATTGTAAGAGGGAAAGTACCAACAGAATGATCATGTCTACCACGTGAAATGTACTTGAGTAGATACAATTACTTATTGAACACCGACACATAGTTGAGATTGTAAGAGTGAAGGTACCAAAAGAATGATCATGTCTACCACGTGAAATGTACTTGAGTAGATACAATTACTTATTGAACACCTACACATTGTTGAGATTGTAAGAGTGAAAGTACCAACAGAATGATCATGTCTACCACGTGAAATGTACTTGAGTAGATACAATTACTTATTGAACGCCTACACATAGTTGAGATTCTAAGAGGGAAAGTACCAACAGAATGATCATGTCTACCACGTGAAATGTACTTCAGTATATACAATTACTTATTGAACACCCACACATAGTTGAGATTGTAAGAGGGAAAGTGCCAACAGAATGATCATGTCTACCACGTGAAATGTACTTCAGTAAATACAATTACTTATTGAACGCCCACACATAGTTGAGATTCTAAGAGGGAAAGTACCAACAGAATGATCATGTCTACCACGTGAAATGTGCTTGAGTAAATACAATTACTTATTGAACGCCCACACATAGTTGAGATTGTAAGAGTGAAAGTACCGGCAGAATGATCATGTCTACCACGTGAAATGTGCTTGAGTAAATACAATTACTTATTGAACGCCCACACATAGTTGAGATTCAAAGAGGGAAAGTACCAACAGAATGATCATGTCTACCACGTGAAATGTGCTTGAGTAAATACAATTACTTATTGAACGCCCACACATAGTTGAGATTGTAAGAGGGAAAGTACCAACAGAATGATCATGTCTACCACGTGAAATGTGCTTGAGTAAATACAATTACTTATTGAACGCCCACACATAGTTGAGATTCTAAGAGGGAAAGTACCGGCAGAATAATCATGTCTACCACGTGAAATGTGCTTGAGTAGATACAATTACTTATTGAACACCGACACATAGTTGAGATTGTAAGAGTGAAAGTACCGGCAGAATGATCATGTCTACCACGTGAAATGTGCTTGAGTAGATACAATTACTTATTGAACGCCCACACATAGTTGAGATTGTAAGAGTGAAAGTACCGGCAGAATGATCATGTCTACCACGTGAAATGTACTTGAGTAAATACAATTACTTATTGAACACCGACACATTGTTGAGATTGTAAGAGAGAAAGTACCAACAGAATGATCATGTCTACCACGTGAAATGTACTTGAGTAGATACAATTACTTATTGAACGCCCACACATTGTTGAGATTGTAAGAGGGAAAGTACCAACAGAATGATCATGTCTACCACGTGAAATGTGCTTGAGTACATACAATTACTTATTGAACGCCCACACATTGTTGAGATTGTAAGAGGGAAAGTACCAACAGAATGATCATGTCTACCACGTGAAATGTGCTTGAGTAGATACAATTACTTATTGAACGCCCACACATTGTTGAGATTGTAAGAGGGAAAGTACCAACAGAATGATCATGTCTACCACGTGAAATGTGCTTGAGTAGATACAAATATTTATTGAACGCCTACACATTGTTGAGATTGTAAGAGGGAAAGTACCAACAGAATGATCATGTCTACCACGTGAAATGTGCTTGAGTAGATACAATTACTTATTGAACGCCTACACATTGTGGAGATTGTAAGAGGGAAAGTACCAACAGAATGGTCATGTCTACCACGTGAAATGTGCTTGAGTAGATACAATTACTTATTGAACGCCTACACATTGTTAAGATTGTAAGAGGGAAAGTACCAACAGAATGATCATGTCTACCACGTGAAATGTACTTGAGTAGATACAATTACTTATTGAAAGCCTACACATTGTTGAGATTGTAAGAGGGAAAGTACCGGCAGAATGATCATGTCTACCACGTGAAATGTGCTTGAGTAGATACAATTACTTATTGAACGCCTACACATTGTTCAGATTGTAAGAGGGAAAGTACCAACAGAATGATCATGTCTACCACGTGAAATGTACTTGAGTAGATACAATTACTTATTGAAAGCCTACACATAGTTGAGGTTGTAAGAGTGAAAGTACCAACAGAATGGTCATGTCTACCACGTGAAATGTGCTTGAGTAGATACAATTACTTATTGAACGCCTACACATTGTTAAGATTGTAAGAGGGAAAGTACCAACAGAATGATCATGTCTACCACGTGAAATGTGCTTGAGTAGATACAATTATTTATTGAACACCGACACATTGTTGAGATTGTAAGAGGAAAAGTACCGGCAGAATGATCATGTCTACCACGTGAAATGTATTTGAGTAGATACAATTACTTATTGAACGCCCACACATTGTTGAGATTGTAAGAGTGAAAGTACCGGCAGAATGATCATGTCTACCACGTGAAATGTGCTTCAGTAAATACAATTACTTATTGAACGCCTACACATAGTTGAGATTGTAAGAGGGAAAGTACCAACAGAATGATGATGTCTACCACGTGAAATGTACTTGAGTAAATACAATTACTTATTGAACACCGACACATAGTTGAGATTGTAAGAGTGAAAGTACCAACAGAATGATCATGTCTATCACGTGAAATGTACTTGAGTAGATACAATTACTTATTGAACACCGACACATAGTTGAGATTGTAAGAGTGAAAGTACCAACAGAATGATCATGTCTACCACGTGAAATGTACTTCAGTAAATACAATTACTTATTGAACGCCCACACATAGTTGAGATTGTAATAGTGAAAGTACCGGCAGAATGATCATGTCTACCACGTGAAATGTACTTGAGTAGATACATTTACTTATTGAACGCCTACACATAGTTGAGATTGTAAGAGGGAAAGTACCAACAGAATGATCATGTTTACCACGTGAAATGTGCTTGAGTAAATACAATTACTTATTGAACGCCTACACATAGTTGAGATTGTAAGAGTGAAAGTACCGGCAGAATGATCATGTCTACCACGTGAAATGTACTTGAGTAGATACAATTACTTATTGAACGCCTACACATAGGTGAGATTGTAAGAGGGAAAGTACCAACAGAATGATCATGTCTACCACGTGAAATGTACTTGAGTAGATACAATTACTTATTGAACTCCTACACATAGTTGAGATTGTAAGAGGGAAAGTACCAACAGAATGATCATGTCTACCACGTGAAATGTGCTTGAGTAGATACAATTACTTATTGAACGCCCACATATAGTTGAGATTGTAAGAGTGAAAGTACCGGCAGAATGATCATGTCTACCACGTGAAATGTGCTTGAGTAAATACAATTACTTATTGAACGCCCAAACATAGTTGAGATTGTAAGAGTGAAAGTACCGGCAGAATGATCATGTCTACCACGTGAAATGTGCTTGAGTAAATACAATTACTTATTGAACGCCCACACATAGTTGAGATTGTAAGAGTGAAAGTGCCGGCAGAATGATCATGTCTACCACGTGAAATGTGCTTGAGTAAATACAATTACTTATTGAACGCCCACACATAGTTGAGATTGTAAGAGTGAAAGTACCGGCAGAATGATCATGTCTACCACGTGAAATGTGCTTGAGTAAATACAATTACTTATTGAACGCCCACACATAGTTGAGATTCTAAGAGGGAAAGTACCAACAGATAGATCATGTCTACCACGTGAAATGTGCTTGAGTAAATACAATTACTTATTGAACGCCCACACATAGTTGAGATTCTAAGAGGGAAAGTACCAACAGAATGATCATGTCTACCACGTGAAATGTGCTTGAGTAAATACAATTACTTATTGAACGCCCACACATAGTTGAGATTCTAAGAGGGAAAGTACCGGCAGAATGATCATGTCTACCACGTGAAATGTGCTTGAGTAGATACAATTACTTATTGAACACCGACACATAGTTGAGATTGTAAGAGTGAAAGTACCGGCAGAATGATCATGTCTACCACGTGAAATGTGCTTGAGTAGATACAATTACTTATTGAACGCCCACACATAGTTGAGATTGTAAGAGTGAAAGTACCGGCAGAATGATCATGTCTACCACGTGAAATGTACTTGAGTAAACACAATTACTTATTGAACACCGACACATTGTTGAGATTGTAAGAGGGAAAGTACCAACAGAATGATCATGTCTACCACGTGAAATGTACTTGAGTAGATACAATTACTTATTGAACGCCCACACATTGTTGAGATTGTAAGAGGGAAAGTACCAACAGAATGATCATGTCTACCACGTGAAATGTGCTTGAGTACATACAGTTACTTATTGAACGCCCACACATTGTTGAGATTGTAAGAGGGAAAGTACTAACAGAATGATCATGTCTACCACGTGAAATGTGCTTGAGTAGATACAATTACTTATTGAACGCCCACACAATGTTGAGATTGTAAGAGGGAAAGTACCAACAGAATGATCATGTCTACCACGTGAAATGTGCTTGAGTAGATACAATTATTTATTGAACGCCTACACATTGTTGAGATTGTAAGAGGGAAAGTACCAACAGAATGATCATGTCTACCACGTGAAATGTGCTTGAGTAGATACAATTACTTATTGAACGCCTACACATTGTGGAGATTGTAAGAGGGAAAGTACCAACAGAATGGTCATGTCTACCACGTGAAATGTGCTTGAGTAGATACAATTACTTATTGAACGCCTACACATTGTTAAGATTGTAAGAGGGAAAGTACCAACAGAATGATCATGTCTACCACGTGAAATGTACTTGAGTAGATACAATTACTTATTGAACGCCCACACATTGTTGAGTTTGTAAGAGGGAAAGTACCAACAGAATGATCATGTCTACCACGTGAAGTGTGCTTGAGTAAATACAATTACTTATTGAACGCCCACACATAGTTGAGATTCTAAGAGGGAAAGTACCTACAGAATGATCATGTCTACCACGTGAAATGTGCTTGAGTAAATACAATTACTTATTGAACGCCCACACATAGTTGAGATTGTAAGAGTGAAAGTACCGGCAGAATGATCATGTCTACCACGTGAAATGTGCTTGAGTAGATACAATTACTTATTGAACGCCCACACATAGTTGAGATTGTAAGAGTGAAAGTACCGGCAGAATGATCATGTCTACCACGTGAAATGTGCTTGAGTAAATACAATTACTTATTGAACGCCCAAACATAGTTGAGATTGTAAGAGTGAAAGTACCGGCAGAATGATCATGTCTACCACGTGAAATGTGCTTGAGTAAATACAATTACTTATTGAACGCCCACACATAGTTGAGATTGTAAGAGTGAAAGTAAAGGCAGAATGATCATGTCTACCACGTGAAATGTGCTTGAGTAGATACAATTACTTATTGAACGCCCACACATAGTTGAGATTGTAAGAGTGAAAGTACCGGCAGAATGATCATGTCTACCACGTGAAATGTACTTGAGTAAATACAATTACTTATTGAACACCGACACATTGTTGAGATTGTAAGAGGGAAAGTACCAACAGAATGATCATGTCTACCACGTGAAATGTACTTGAGTAGATACAATTACTTATTGAACGCCCACACATTGTTGAGATTGTAAGAGGGAAAGTACCAAAAGAATGATCATGTCTACCACGTGAAATGTGCTTGAGTAGATACAATTACTTATTGAACGCCCACACATTGTTGAGATTGTAAGAGGGAAAGTACCAACAGAATGATCATGTCTACCACGTGAAATGTGCTTGAGTAGATACAATTACTTTTTGAACGCCCACACATTGTTGAGATTGTAAGAGGGAAAGTACCAACAGAATGATCATGTCTACCACGTGAAATGTGCTTGAGTAAATACAATTACTTATTGAACGCCCACACATAGTTGAGATTCTAAGAGGGAAAGTACCGGCAGAATGATCATGTCTACCACGTGAAATGTGCTTGAGTAGATACAATTACTTATTGAACGCCTACACATTGTTGAGATTGTAAGAGGGAAAGTGCCAACAGAATGATCATGTCTACCACGTGAAATGTGCTTGAGTAGATACAATTACTTATTGAACGCCTACACATTGTTGAGATTGTAAGAGGGAAAGTACCAACAGAATGATCATGTCTACCACGTGAAATGTACTTGAGTAGATACAATTACTTATTGAACGCCCATACATTGTTGAGATTGTAAGAGGGAAAGTACCAAAAGAATGATCATGTCTACCACGTGAAATGTGCTTGAGTAGATACAATTACTTATTGAACGCCCACACATTGTTGAGATTGTAAGAGGGAAAGTACCAACAGAATGATCATGTCTACCACGTGAAATGTGCTTGAGTAGATACAATTACTTATTGAACGCCCACACATTGTTGAGATTGTAAGAGGGAAAGTACCAACAGAATGATCATGTCTACCACGTGAAATGTACTTGAGTAGATACAATTACTTATTGAAAGCCTACACATTGTTGAGATTGTAAGAGGGAAAGTACCAACAGAATGATCATGTCTACCACGTGAAATGTGCTTGAGTAGATACAATTACTTATTGAACACCTACACATTGTTGAGATTGTAAGAGGGAAAGTACCAACAGAATGATCATGTCTACCACGTGAAATGTGCTTGAGTAGATACAATTACTTATTGAACGCCCACACATTGTTGAGATTGTAAGAGGGAAAGTACCAACAGAATGACCATGTCTACCACGTGAAATGTACTTGAGTAGATACAATTACTTATTGAACGCCCACACATTGTTGAGATTGTAAGAGGGAAAGTACCGGCAGAATGATCATGTCTACCACGTGAAATGTACTTGAGTAGATACAATTACTTATTGAACGCCCACACATAGTTGAGATTGTAAGAGTGAAAGTACCGGCAGAATGATCATGTCTACCACGTGAAATGTGCTTGAGTACATACAATTACTTATTGAACGCCTACACATAGTTGAGATTGTAAGAGGGAAAGTACCGGCAGAATGATCATGTCTACCACGTGAAATGTACTTGAGTAGATACAATTACTTATTGAACACCTACACATAGTTGAGATTGTAAGAGGGAAAATACCAACAGAATGATCATGTCTACCACGTGAAATGTACTTGAGTAGATACAATTACTTATTGAACACCTACACATAGTTGAGATTGTAAGAGGGAAAATACCAACAGAATGATCATGTCTACCACGTGAAATGTACTTCAGTAGATACAATTACTTATTGAACACCGACACATAGTTGAAATTGTAAGAGGGAAAATACCGGCAGAATGATCATGTCTACCACGTGAAATGTACTTCAGTAGATACAATTACTTATTGAACACCGACACATAGTTGAGATTGTAAGAGGGAAAGTACCGGCAGAATGATCATGTCTACCACGTGAAATGTGCTTCAGTAGATACAACTACTTATTGAACGCCCACACATATTTGAGATTCTAAGAGGGAAAATACCGGCAGAATGATCATGTCTACCACATGAAATGTACTTCAGTAGATACAATTACTCATTGAACGCCCACACATAGTTGAGATTCTAAGAGGGAAAATACCGGCAGAATGATCATGTCTACCACGTGAAATGTGCTTGAGTAGATACAATTACTTATTGAACGCCCACACATAGTTGAGATTGTAAGAGGGAAAGTACCGGCAGAATGATCATGTCTACCACGTGAAATGTACTTGAGTAGATACAATTACTTATTGAACACCGACACATTGTTGAGATTGTAAGAGGAAAAGTACCGGCAGAATGATCATGTCTACCACGTGAAATGTACTTGAGTAGATACAATTACTTATTGAACGCCCACACATTGTTGAGATTGTAAGAGGGAAAGTACCGGCAGAATGATCATGTCTACCACGTGAAATGTGCTTCAGTAAATACAATTACTTATTGAACGCCTACACATAGTTGAGATTGTAAGAGGGAAAGTACCAACAGAATGATGATGTCTACCACGTGAAATGTACTTGAGTAAATACAATTACTTATTGAACACCGACACATAGTTGAGATTGTAAGAGTGAAAGTACCAACAGAATGATCATGTCTATCACGTGAAATGTACTTGAGTATATACAATTACTTATTGAACACCGACACATAGTTGAGATTGTAAGAGTGAAAGTACCAACAGAATGATCATGTCTACCACGTGAAATGTACTTCAGTAAATACAATTACTTATTGAACGCCCACACATAGTTGAGATTGTAAGAGTGAAAGTACCGGCAGAATGATCATGTCTACCACGTGAAATGTACTTGAGTAGATACATTTACTTATTGAACGCCTACACATAGTTGAGATTGTAAGAGGGAAAGTACCAACAGAATGATCATGTCTACCACGTGAAATGTGCTTGAGTAAATACAATTACTTATTGAACGCCTACACATAGTTGAGATTGTAAGAGTGAAAGTACCGGCAGAATGATCATGTCTACCACGTGAAATGTACTTGAGTAGATACAATTACTTATTGAACGCCTACACATAGTTGAGATTGTAAGAGGGAAAGTACCAACAGAATGATCATGTCTACCACGTGAAATGTACTTGAGTAGATACAATTACTTATTGAACTCCTACACATAGTTGAGATTGTAAGAGGGAAAGTACCAACAGAATGATCATGTCTACCACGTGAAATGTGCTTGAGTAGATACAATTACTTATTGAACGCCCACACATTGTTGAGATTGTAAGAGGGAAAGTACCAACAGAATGATCATGTCTACCACGTGAAATGTGCTTAAGTAAATACAATTACTTATTGAACGCCCACACATAGTTGAGATTGTAAGAGTGAAAGTACCGGCAGAATGATCATGTCCACCACGTGAAATGTGCTTGAGTAAATACAATTACTTATTGAACGCCCACACATAGTTGAGATTGTAAAAGTGAAAGTACCGGCAGAATGATCATGTCTACCACGTGAAATGTGCTTGAGTAAATACAATTACTTATTGAACGCCCACACATAGTTGAGATTCTAAGAGGGAAAGTACCAACAGAATGATCATGTCTACCACGTGAAATGTGCTTGAGTAAATACAATTACTTATTGAACGCCCACACATAGTTGAGATTCTAAGAGGGAAAGTACCAACAGAATGATCATGTCTACCACGTGAAATGTGCTTGAGTAAATACAATTACTTATTGAACGCCCACACATAGTTGAGATTCTAAGAGGGAAAGTACCGGCAGAATGATCATGTCTACCACGTGAAATGTGCTTGAGTAGATACAATTACTTATTGAACACCGACACATAGTTGAGATTGTAAGAGTGAAAGTACCGGCAGAATGATCATGTCTACCACGTGAAATGTGCTTGAGTAGATACAATTACTTATTGAACGCCCACACATAGTTGAGATTGTAAGAGTGAAAGTACCGGCAGAATGATCATGTCTACCACGTGAAATGTACTTGAGTAAATACAATTACTTATTGAACACCGACACATTGTTGAGATTGTAAGAGGGAAAGTACCAACAGAATGATCATGTCTACCACGTGAAATGTACTTGAGTAGATACAATTACTTATTGAACGCCCACACATTGTTGAGATTGTAAGAGGGAAAGTACCAACAGAATGATCATGTCTACCACGTGAAATGCGCTTGAGTACATACAATTACTTATTGAACGCCCACACATTGTTGAGATTGTAAGAGGGAAAGTACTAACAGAATGATCATGTCTACCACGTGAAATGTGCTTGAGTAGATACAATTACTTATTGAACGCCCACACATTGTTGAGATTGTAAGAGGGAAAGTACCAACAGAATGATCATGTCTACCACGTGAAATGTGCTTGAGTAGATACAATTATTTATTGAACGCCTACACATTGTTGAGATTGTAAGAGGGAAAGTACCAACAGAATGATCATGTCTACCACGTGAAATGTGCTTGAGTAGATACAATTACTTATTGAACGCCTACACATTGTGGAGATTGTAAGAGGGAAAGTACCAACAGAATGGTCATGTCTACCACGTGAAATGTGCTTGAGTAGATACAATTACTTATTGAACGCCTACACATTGTTAAGATTGTAAGAGGGAAAGTACCAACAGAATGATCATGTCTACCACGTGAAATGTACTTGAGTAGATACAATTACTTATTGAAAGCCTACACATTGTTGAGATTGTAAGAGGGAAAGTACCGGCAGAATGATCATGTCTACCACGTGAAATGTGCTTGAGTAGATACAATTACTTATTGAACGCCTACACATTGTTAAGATTGTAAGAGGGAAAGTACCAACAGAATGATCATGTCTACCACGTGAAATGTACTTGAGTAGATACAATTACTTATTGAAAGCCTACACATAGTTGAGGTTGTAAGAGTGAAAGTACCAACAGAATGGTCATGTCTACCACGTGAAATGTGCTTGAGTAGATACAATTACTTATTGAACGCCTACACATTGTTAAGATTGTAAGAGGGAAAGTACCAACAGAATGATCATGTCTACCACGAGAAATGTGCTTGAGTAGATACAATTACTTATTGAACACCTACACATTGTTGAGATTGTAAGAGGGAAAGTACCAACAGAATGATCATGTCTACCACGTGAAATGTACTTGAGTAGATACAATTACTTATTGAACACCTACACATTGTTGAGATTGTAAGAGTGAAAGTACCAACAGAATGATCATGTCTACCACGTGAAATGTACTTGAGTAGATACAATTACTTATTGAACGCCTACACATAGTTGAGATTCTAAGAGGGAAAGTACCAACAGAATGATCATGTCTACCACGTGAAATGTACTTCAGTATATACAATTACTTATTGAACACCCACACATAGTTGAGATTGTAAGAGGGAAAGTGCCAACAGAATGATCATGTCTACCACGTGAAATGTACTTCAGTAAATACAATTACTTATTGAACGCCCACACATAGTTGAGATTCTAAGAGGGAAAGTACCAACAGAATGATCATGTCTACCACGTGAAATGTGCTTGAGTAAATACAATTACTTATTGAACGCCTACACATAGTTGAGATTCTAAGAGGGAAAGTACCAACAGAATGATCATGTCTACCACATGAAATGTGCTTGAGTAAATACAATTACTTATTGAACGCCCACACATAGTTGAGATTCTAAGAGGGAAAGTACCAACAGAATGATCATGTCTACCACGTGAAATGTACTTGAGTAAATACAATTACTTATTGAACGCCCACACATAGTTGAGATTGTAAGAGGGAAAGTACCAACAGAATGATCATGTCTACCACGTGAAATGTGCTTGAGTAGATACATTTACTTATTGAACACCCACACATAGTTGAGATTGTAAGAGGGAAAGTACCAACAGAATGATCATGTCTACCACGTGAAATATGAAGGTCTCTTACCCGGAGCTTCTTGCCTGGACTTGCTAGAGGAGCCAAACGAATGGGTTGTAGATGCTGTGGTCGTGCTTCAAATGTAAGTTTTGCGCAAGACAGAGAAATACGAGGCACCGTTTTAATATTTTGCCGCTGCTGTCCTGATTTTGAGTGTGCGCGATCACTATTTGGAAGCTGTGAGCGATCGTCACTTTGTGTTTTCCTGTTGTTAAAGCGTTTGAAATGTTCAGAACGATCGGTCAGATCAGCGCTTCGGTTTTAATTGCGATAAATGCTAGGCCAGGAAACATTCATCGGCAATTGTGTGCGGGGAAACAATAATGAGCGACAATGCCCGCCCACATAGAGCCATACAAAGTTAATATATGATCGCAGAATTTGTTTGGGAACAATTCGACACACTCTCTACAGTCTGTATTTGGTACGCAGCGATATTCATCTGTTTCCTCTTCCGAAAACATTCCTTGGTGGAAAACATTTCCGCAACAATGATGAGAAACAAAAAGTGTAGACTTGGTTTTCATCGCACGAGGCATCATTCTTTGACGAAGGCAAACAAAAACTGGTTGCGACAAGTGCCTTATAAGGGCGTGGAGAAGTAGTGTAATGATAAGAATATATTTGAAAAATAAGGTTTTAAAAAATATTATCAGCGCTTAGTGGTAGAAATTCATGGACATACCTCGTTATGTGTGCGAGTTGAACGCTGGTTGCGAGGGCAGTAGTAATAGTCCCGGAGGAGCCAATTGTTTTAACGATAATCCTGCCGCTAGGGGCGCTCGTTTCGCTAGTGTCGCTGCGTGCGACGGCGGCGGCGGTAAGTTTGAAAAGGGCCCTGAGCGGTAGGATTATCGTTATTGCAATTGGCTCATCCGGGACTTTTTTCTTTATTTATAATTTGAATACAGTACATTGGATAAAGATATGTAAACATAGTTTTTTGATTAACATGATGTATTATTTGCTTAACATATGAATACATAGTTTGAGAATAACATAATGGATTATTTGATTACAGGAGATTAACATATGAATACAATAAATGGACAATATAAGAAATATTAGGAGAAAAAAAAGCACATTAAAATTCATAGTTTTTGTTTGAGGCACTAGGACACACAGATTTCGCGCACAACAATGATTTTAAAGTACGTGGTGCACTTTGAGTCCTCGTCATCGCTGCTGCTGCTATCGGCGGTAAATTGGTGGATAGGTTTGGTGATGCAGGTGACGAGCAGGTGAGAGAATCTTTCGTTGACGAACTCGGTGAAGGTTGGTATATAGATGGGGATGGTAAATTCGCTGTAATGGCTGGTTGAGAAGCATCCTGCGGATGTGACTTTGTTGGTTAGAGCAGGAATGTTGCTGTTGCCGAGGTATATGACGCATAGTGCGTCTTGTTTATGCTGGTGCACTTTGGTAGGTACGCATTTGACGTGGACGGCGTGAGCCCCTTGGACGTCGAGTGTGATGGTGACAACTCTGCTGTTGCGGAAATAGGAGTTGGAGATGCAGAGGATACGGATAGGTGAAGCTGCGTTGAGAATGAGTTTTAGGTCAAGATTGTTCCCCACGGGGACGGGGTAGGTTTCGTCGGACATTATTTAGGGTTATATGGGGAGAACGTGACGATGTGGCGTTTGAAACCGCTGCGTAGTTTTTCCTCGCCTGCGTATATGATGCAGAATGAGGTAGAGTTGAGTTTGTTGACGAGTTCTGGAGAGGCTTTTGCAAATCTTGTTGGTAGGAAAACTTCTGTGTCGTTGTCGAGTTTGACGACGAGCTTTGTACCGTGAACGGTGTCGATTGTTTTGACGCCGACGACGCGATATGGTACGTGCTGTTGAAGCGTAGATACGCTGAGAGTGTGGGCGCTGCTGGAAAGTTCTTCTAGCTCTTTAAGGACGTCCTGTGACATTCTGACGGCACAGATGGCAGTTTTTGATAAACGGGGGAGGACCGTCTATATGAGTGGTTTGATGAGGAAGGTTGTAGTGTTGTTTACACCTGCGATAAGGTGCGCAAACTACCTGTGCGTCTGTGGGAAGTTGGTTCCACACAAGGTCGACGTCGCTTGGGGGATAACGTTCGAAGATGTATATGCCGTTCTGCAGCAGCACTTGGCGTTCCCTGGGCAGTAGCAGGTGGATTCTTCGTCCGTTATCGAGATACCGAAAGAGCACGATGAAGCAGTTCATGTGGTGTTTCTAGCGGAGTACCTTCGAAGGAATTGCTGAATTTGCTTGTTGAGATGATCGAGGTCTTCGTAGAAACCGAGTTGACACTGCGTGCACAGGAGGGTGAGACGGTGCTTAAGTTCGCAGCTGCACGTTTGGTGAAAGCAAAACGAGCAGTGGAAGTCTTTACACGACGGTCCTGGCATTCCCCACGGCT
This sequence comes from Deroplatys truncata, assembly GCA_030765065.1. Lineage (NCBI taxonomy): Eukaryota > Metazoa > Arthropoda > Insecta > Mantodea > Mantidae > Deroplatys > Deroplatys truncata. The sequence continues at coordinate 417,288 of JAUKNL010000059.1, forward strand.
GGCTAGCACCGAATGAAGGGGGAAAAGAATGCACGTGCATAAATATAACCCAACTGCCGGAAGCAGGAAATGACTGGTGGGGGAAAAGTTCGTTGGAAATTTACCGCATCAGGGGAAGCACTGGTGGGGGAAAAGTTCGTTGGAGAAACACCACATCAGGGGAAGCAGTGGTGGGGGAAACGTTCGTTGGAGGTTGGCTACATACGCCGGAAGCGCTTAGCGATTATTGCACAACATCCGCAGGAAAAACACTGTGTCCGTTGGTTTAACGGTTTTCGTCTTGGAGGAGAACTCTGTTTTGAACGGTGCTGAACATGCAAACGACCACATCAGGGGGAAGCACTGGTGGGGGAAAAGTTGGTTGGAGAATTACCACATCAGGGAAGCACTGGTGGGGAAACGTTCGTTGGAGGTTCACTACATCCGCCGGAAGCGCTTAGCGATTATTGCACAACATCCGCAGGAAAAACAATGTGTCCGTTGATTTAACGGTTTTCGACTTGGAGGAGAACTCTGTTTTGAACGGTGGTGAACATGCAAACGCCGTGAATGTGATCGGGTATGATATAGGATGCTTCGCGACCCAAATGCGGGAGCGAAGGGCGCGAGATGTTTGGGTGAGGTGCGGTTGGAACGCTGGTAGAAATACATGCGCACTAAGGAATATTTTGTGAGATGCGCAGTGCGAAACGGGTGTTGAGGAAATGATGAACCTCGAGGAATGTTCTAAAATTGGCGCACCGTATGTACTTGGTGAACTGCGTGAAATTCATGTCATGTAAGGGAACGTTGGAGGCATGGTTGTGAAGCATGTACTTGTGGTATGCCATGATTTGATTTTGCACGTCCGTCTCTTCCTTCTGTCTGTGATAGATGATGTCGGTAATGATGCGCTGCAGGGTATGCAACACGTGCCATTCTTGTTGGTTGAGCGTAACGGATGCGCCTTGCGGTTCTTTGAAAACGAGCTTTAGCTTTCCGAACACAAACTTAAACACGATGGTGACGCTGTCGCTGAACTGAAATTGCTGTAGACGTCCCTGCGGGTCATTCAAGCGTTTGTGAATGATGGGGATGGCTTCGACGAGTTTGTGCCACTGCGAGGAACTCATGACGACTGCGTTGTGCTGTCCACATTTGGCAATGGTGACGACGAAATGGTGCGGCGGCCGGGGGGAGAATCCCACACTGACGAATTTAGTTTGTTGCGGGTTGAGGAAGTAGATATCCGCCAGAGGACCCACAACTGCACTGTGTTGGAACTTTGCTGGCGGAGCAGGGCTGTCGGGATGCTGTTGGAGGTCGAAGATGGGTAGTTTCCTTTTTTCCCCGGGTTTTGAGGTGGTCGGGGTTTGACATCCGGTTATACTGGAACACACAAAACAATAATAATAATGTGAGGGATAGAGAGATAAACGGGATAGAAAAAAGCAAGCTAATACATAGGTGCGGACCTACCTGGTCGGCGTGCTGCATGGCAGCAGGACTGTATCCGCGCGCTGCATGGTACACTCTGAATGAGGCGAGCGGCACCGTGACGTTGCTTTTTATATGAGCAGGGGCGTCTTCTGAAAGCACGTGCAAGACGATGGATTAGCTTAGATGTGCTGAATAGTGACACACACACACACACGCACACACACACACGTACTCACCTTCAAGGGTTGACAAGTTTGCTGAGCGTCAGAGCACTTTGCGCGGCATGCGTTTTTGAACGTTTTGCGAATGACGACATCATTATGCGCGTGATTGCTGACGTGAAATTTTGAGAAGAATGTATGCTTAGGCAAGCCGGAGCAGCGGTGGGTGAGGTAGGCGATGACGTAATGACCGCACGTGGTGCTGTCGAAACCTTGCAGTCTTCTGGCGTTGGTGGACCAACGCGTCCCGCAGACCGAATTTAAGAACCGGAGAAAATGGGGCGAAAGCGGTCCTATGCCGTAACTGTCAAAATATTCTGCATGCGAGTTTTTGTCCACAAAGATGCAAACCCAGTGTTGCCCTGATTTGGTGCTGGGGTCGGTGTTAGCCACTAGCGCCAAGGGAGGCGTTCGAATGCCGTGAAGTACGGGTAGTTTATCGCAGGGGTAGACGCCTAAAAAGTGAGAGCGCGTAGAGGGGCATGTCGATAGAAACCGTTGAATTTGAAAGGTGTTCATGATACCAAAATGGATAGGTTGGCGTCGATTTCGACCGTGCGATGTATTTCCGCTAGCAGCAGAAGTATGACCGGTTCTGTCAATTTATCGGCAAAACTGATGCTTATAGAGACGGTTCCGTGGCGCTGACCCGAGATGTGAGACTCGTTAGCGCTCATGTCTGCAGTGAGATCGAAAACCATTATCGTATACCCTTGCGGGTAGGTTTCTCTGGAGATGGAGTGTCCCTCGTCCTTGAAATGAATGCCTAGGCCGTCCTGCAGGGTTTGAAAGCATTGCAAATAGTGTCCCTTTGTAAAGTCGGGTTGCAGAGGTTGGGAGGGAACGGGTTGCCCGTTCACGTAGAGCTGAAAGAAGTTCATTTTGAAATGTCTCAAGTTGTACGGATTTGAGTTAAAATGGCCGGAATAGGCCTTGTCGGTGACCATGGCTACTACCACTCTCCTTGGAACTTGCCCTACGCACACATCGCTAAACGTCATTGCCCTGGACTCCTTGGGGATGCTGAGAGCGTGAAAGCTGACGTCTTTGAGATGGTACTTTGCGTTGCCCTTTGCGAGCACGGCCTGGTGCGCGAGCTTTATGGTCGGCGAGGGCCGCACCGATTTTAAGCGCAGCGTGGCAGACACGATGTCGGCGTACCCCTTAAAGGTATCTACGTCGGAAAACAGATAAAACTGGGGAGAGGCGGGAGTGAGCTTGACGGTCATGCTAACGTTGTTCAAAAGCAGCTTCTCCTGTCTAAAAAGAGCGTTGGACAGAGGACCGATGAGCTGCACGACGTTGCTCCCTTTGGTAAACCCCTGACGCCACTGAAAACCCGCATTGGCGATAAAAGTGTCCATGATGCCTGCCGTGTCCTTTCTCCAGAGGGTAGATTCTAGTTTGGTGTTCATGGCATCTTCGGAGTAATTGAGAAGCGTCTCGAGGTAGGTTCTATAGGGGTAACCGGCTTGCGGCATGGAGACGATGACGTTATTGAGGGTTACCTCCATCTGTTGAAACAGGGAATTTAAGGCGTTGTTGACCAGAGTGGCGTTAGCGTCAGCGTTTAAGGCCTCTCCTTTGTCATCTACAATGCGCACCATGAGTTCGAGTACGACGTAGGTCAGGTCTAGGTAATCGTCCGCATTTCCGGAATAATGAAAGGTGATGGGGGCATTTTTCATTAAAGTGTTTTGAGGGTTTAGGTATAGGAACCGTGACTCCTCGATGCTCATCTGAACCGGCACCTCTGTAAAGAGGTCCAGTTCGGAACTCATGTGGACGGTCGCGTCTGCCATTACGAAAATACGTCTTGTACCTTGCGCCTACCGCGTTTCAGCTTGGACTGCTTGCTCTTTCTGGATTTGCTGGGTTTTATTCTCTTGAGACGCCTGGCGCCGGAACCGAGCATGGCATCGAGCTTTTCGTCGGCTTTTCGCTTTAAATTGTATCCGGACTCCTTGAGCCTCCGCTGGAGCGCTTGCTTCGGCGCTGCTCCCGCCACAGTCACATCGGACAGAACGTGAGCGCCCGCCTTTAAGGCCTCCTTTCCGACTGCTTTTGCTCCGCTCTTTAAAAACGGTAGCAACCTTCTGAAGAGTCCTCCGAGGGCTGAAAAGAGACCGCTGCCTCTTTGGTAGCGCTTGCCCCTGTAGAGAGTGAAATCGCGATGGTGGAACGCTCCGCCGGTCTGATTGAGGTAGTACCGCGTTACGGCGTGCACGTCCATTACGCCTGTTTCGGACGAAAAGCGAGAACTACAGTAGAGGAAAATCCGTCGGCGAATGGCAAGAGATCGCCGTAACCGTTCCTTAAATCTATGTTGACCGTCTTGAAGTCTTGCTGAATCAAGGGTACCCAATTTTGGGGAAAAAACGTCTTTTCGTCGCTCATGTAAGTGTTGTTGCTTCTTTCGTATTCCACGGCCGCGCTCTCTATGACTTGGGCGAAGGTGTCGCCCACGACTTGCGGGGACACTAGATTACAATAGACGAACATTTCGTAAGGAAACCCCATATAAGGATCTACGGGGTGTTTAGCAGCTTTTTCGAGAACGACGTTGACGTAGGGATCGAAACCCAACATTTTTGCCATAGCGGGCGTTAAGAGCAAACTGTGGATGCGGTGTCCCGGAGGGTCCTCCGATTTTGAAACGTCTCGTTTGGGTCTGACGGAACGAGCCGCCGCGGGTTTCTGCTGCCCCGAAGCCCGGGGCTTCGGTTTCGGTTTCGGCTTGGGTCTCTGGTGGGGCGCATCGTTGAGAGCTTCGTATTCGCCGACCGCGTACGGTACGACCGTGCGCGCGACATTTTCCACAAACCCGTCGAACGGAATGTCGGGTTGTGGTTCGGGATGGGCGACGGCGGCATTCACGCCCACCGTCTGCTTGCGTTCGTCGAAGAGGAAGAAGTTTTCCACGTGCAAGTGTTCGAGTAGAGCGGCGTTGACGAGGTTCACCAAGTCTTTGGGATTGTGCACGATGCCTTGCGGCATTTGCAAACTGAATTTGGAATGCGTGGGGAGGAGCGTCATGGTGTACTAGGTGCCCGCCAGACGGGCATCGTCTGGCGAAAGGTTATAAAATTTCACCGGATACCTGACCTTTTGCAGGGCGACCTCCCATTCTCCCTGCAGAACGATTCTCTCGGGCAAGATGTTAGAAAATCTGGCCGTGGTGTTGTCGGTAAAGTGTTCCATGGAAGCGTTGCTCACGAGAGTGATGGAGAAGGGCTCGGTCTTAATCATGTCGAATCGACGGTCGAAGCCAGAACCCACGAGTTAAACTTTGCCGGATACCCCTTCCACTTTACCAAGACCTGCTTGCGGCGCCCTCGGCCCTTGGTTTGTAAAACGCGCTCGATCTTAAACGTCCGAGGTAGCGCGACCTTTTGTAGCTCCTGGGTGTAAAATGTGCCGTCTATGGCTTCTCCGGCCAGATCCTTCAACTTATATACCACCGGCCGACCGCGCACCACCTCGGCTATCCGAAATATTTCTTCCGTCCAATTCTGCTCGTAGCCCTTGTCGAATTTCATTTTTTCTTTAGAGATGCGCACGTGATCGCCGACGGAAAATGCGGTTCTCCCTGCGCGAGGTAGGGTCCTATTTCCGTAGAGATTGCGGTACACTCGTAAAATGTTAGATTCGTTCACGTCCTTCGGAGCCATTTTTATGGACCTGTGATGCGAGCTATTGTACGACTCGAGTAAGGCCGGAAGGACTTCCAGGTATCTGTAACTGTTTTTGTGCGTGAAATACCTCCACATCTTGGTTTTTAAGGTGCGGTTGAAGCGCTCCACGACGCTGGCTTTAACGTTATTTTTGGTCGTGTAATGTTTCACGTCGTGTTTCTTCAGAAAGTCGCGAAAAGTCTTGTTGGTGAACTCGGTTCCCTTGTCCGTCTGGAGGACCCTGGGGACGCGCTGGGAGAATATGGAGCGAAACGCTTGCGCGACCTCGGTACCCAGCTTCGATTTCAGGGGTACGGCCCAAGCATATTTGGAAAATACGTCGATAACGGTCAGAATGTACACGTAAGGTTTGTTATGTTCCCTCACGCTGTTCATGACGTTTAGATCGGCCTCCCAAAGATCGTCCATATTCGTCACGTGATAACATCTGGTGGGGAACCGCTTTCTGACCGGTTTGTGCAGAGTGTAACTGTCCCGGGTTCGAAGGAAGGACTCGATGTTCGCCTTAGACGCGCCCGTGGCCTTTCGAAGGGGCTTGACCGTGCCCAAACCGGCATAGTGTTCCGGTCTGGCATAGTATCGCCTTAGCGCCTTCCATTCCTTCATGCTTTACTTGTACAGGGGCTGCCAGACGCGCTTGCGAAAATGGTACGACGCGGAAGGCGATTTCGATTTCTTTTTCGGAGTGGCAGGGTTCGCCCTCTTCTTTTTGCGAGGCGAGAGGAGGTTGACCTTTATGGTTCGGGGTTCGACTTCCTGCTTCACCGGCACGCGCTCGTGCACGTCTTCGTAATCGTCGTCGTCGTCGTCGTCGCCGAGGAAGGGCTTTCTGACTTGTGCCACGAGATCGAGGTAGTTGTCCAATTTATGTTTTACGAGCCGCCACTTTTCGTCGGCAGAGAGCTTTGCGTTCTGCAGGTTCCGAATTTCTTTGGCCAATCTGGATATGGTGCGGTCTACAGCGTGAAGCTTGTCGACGGTCTTCGGTTGCGGTGCAACGAGGATCTGCCTGCCGTACTTCATCCTGTTAATTTCGACACTAGCGCGCCGCCGAGCGAGGCCAAGACGGGTAGGAAGAATGCCGGCAAAAAACCTCCTTTTTGAACCAAGATGCTCTTCTTCTTCCTCAGAGGAACCCGTCTATCCGTCAACTTCCTCCAAGAAGCCTTGTGCTTCTTTAGGCGAGCCAAGCACTTTGCGGGAAGTTGCACGTGACCTCTGCACACGTTGAGCATGCATTCGCTAATGGCCTTGATCAGATCGCCGTCGGCATTTTTAACAACTTTTTGCGCAGAGGGGCCTTCGCCTTGGCCAGAGCCGCCAAATTACCGTGCTGTCTCGCTATGCGAGGACTGGTCAGCGTCGCGAGCCTTGACCTACCTCTAGCCATGCTTGCGCGATAATGACGTTCGCTCCGAAAGCGGTACTTTTTATTTAGACTCGACGGCCTCAATCGGGCAAGACCCTGCCGGGATGATATGGAACGAAACGAACCCGAGTCCTCTCGGCGGTCTCAGTTGGGTACGAAATAAGAGAGGTTTTCCCCCGGCAGCACGCCGGTTCGATACCTGTATCGGGCGGGCGTGTACTGGGTGCAGTCCAACACGAGATACCCGTGAGGGCGTTCGGTGGCCTTCTCGAAGGCCTCCAAGAGAAACCTAGAGTTCCTGGGTTCGATCTGCTGGCACAGTCTCTCGATCTGCATCTTGTCCCGGTTTTTCTTGAAGACCACGACGTAGTTCGCATTCAGAGAGATGTTGCGATATTTCTGACCCTGCGGAAACACGTTCTGCAGGATGTAGACGATGCCGAAGCGCTTGTGATGGGAGTCTCTGGTGAAAAATTGGACACGTCCTTCCCGCCACCCTCCAGCATCAGATCGTCGAGGACGACGAGGTCGTTCTCGCCCACCGAAGCAAGTTCGGGTATGCCCGCGTGGGTCTCGCAACGCAGTGCCGAGGGTTCGAGTCTCGGCGAATACTCCGGAGGGTGGCACCACAGCACCCTCCTGGGGCGCACGTCGAACATCCGGTGCGCGTGGCGCAACAGGTTTTTCACGAAGGTCGACTTGCCGCAGCGCGACGGCCCCGCCACGAGCATCGTGCTGGGAAACTCGAATCGCCCCAGGTCTCGGGGACCGGGCATCGTCTCCTCAGGGGCGCCCGGTTCGAAATGACTTTGGCGCGGCTGCGGACGTCTCATTTATGCGTTCCTCTTGTACCCGTAGGGATAGGAATCGTGATCGCCGGCGAGCACGCGCTTGTTGACCACCATCCTAAACGTCTTCGAGCTGGGTTCGGTGACGACCGTCCAAGACGGTTTCCGCGAGATCTGCGTGCCCACCAGCTTCACCGCGCGGTCGTTGTCCCTGAGCACCACGTCGCGAATCACCTCCGCGTTCACCAGCTCCAGGTTGCCCGAATTGAGCGTGATCCCCTTCACCTTGCACACCGAGAAGGTCTTGCCCGTCTCGGGGCAAACGATCTCCATGCAGTAGCTCTTGGGCCCCGTGGAGGCGAACCGGGCGATGTAAGAGCCCCGCCCGTACTTCTCCAGCTCGTCCGTCATGTCCCCCAGGAGGCGTCCGACGGACGGCGTCCTGTCGCCCGGAGCGGCGGCGACGACGACGGAATCGGTGTCGAAGTAGCAGACCCGTTCTCCCAGCCTCTTGAGGTAGGAGTAGAGCACCAGGCGCGCGTGAGCCGTGGTGTAGGCCGCCAGGACGGCGTTGGCGGCGGTGTTGACCTTGCGGCACTGCTCGCGGTACCTCCACACCGCGTACACGATCCGGTCGGTGACGGGCACGTAGGTCTGCACTTCCACGCCCGGGTCGTTGAGCAGCTCCAGGAGGCGGTCGTACCGGTCCACCAGCTCGCACGTTTGGAGGTTTTCCCTCTGCCCCAGTTTGCCCCAGAAGCTGTTGAGCATCAGCTTGGCCAGCTCCCGCCTGCCGGGGTTGGTGGCGACGGCCTGGGGATCCAGGGCCACGCCTTCGTGTTCGAAGAATTGCTCCACGTACTGCTGCTTTGCGGCAGGGTCGTCGCAATCCGAGGGCCAGCCGGAGGCTTCGGTCTTGATCTTCAGGAACTGATTCACGTAGTCCTCGAAGAGACCCTTGGTTCCGGTGGTCGGTTCGTGCCGCACCACGTCGTACTCCCAGATCTCGCGGACCCTGAGGAGGCGGTAACCCTCATCCAGGGCGACCTTCATCTCGTCGACCACCCAGGTACCCGACAACGCCCTCTCGCGCTCTCCGTGGTGGCACTCGTCTTGGTTCTCCGCCTCCGCGCAAGCGCGGCATAGCGGGAACATGAGCTTGCCGCCGATGCGCGCCGGTAGCACCAGGTGGTACAGGTGTTGCGGCGGTAGAACCTCGCACTTCACCAACCCGCCCCCCACGTCTTCCAAGCGCGGGAATCGATCCACGTGGATCTTGGGGTGGCCCGCGGGGTAGGGTTTCGTCTTGTTCACGTAGGGGTACAGGCTGCACACGTCGTAGTAGTAGATCTTGCTATCCCCCTTCGCCTCGCAGTACGTCTTGGTGCAGTTGGAGCGACCTCCGTAGAAGGCGTCTCTGGGGTTCAGGGGTTCGGGTACCGGAAAGTCCCTTGCGTGGCGCGCGAGGTCCTGGTCGGCCTTCATCGCGGCGTCGAACTCGCACTCCCACATTTCCACCACGGCGTAGCCGGCGGCCTTGATCTTGGCCGTGACCTTCTCGGTGCTCTCTAAACTGGAGGCCATGGTTTCGTGTCCCGAGTTGTATATCGCCGCATGGCGATTGTGAAAGCACCGCCTGCAGCCGTGGTAAAAGCAGCCGTGGAAAAAGTACGCGGTTTTTTCGGCCTCTCTGTACCCGTCCACCTTGTGCCCCGCGATTTTGACTTCGCGTCCTCGCATGGCGTGCTGGATGACGATGCGGTTTTGCGTCTCTAGCCAGGTTAGCCATATGCACGCGGCGCGAGACTGACGGTCCGCTAGTCGATACCCGCCCGCTGGCAAGAGGGCAATTTTTTTAAGCGGCATGAAGCGATTTCTATACACGCACATGCACGCCTGCGCGATGGTGACGCATTCTCTGAACGGGTCTATTCCGTTCTCGTCCAAGAATTCCCTTCTGAATTTGGAAACTCCCTGACTGAGTAGAAATACGTCCATCTTGCAATACGCCACCTTTTCCGCCCTCATGTCGAAGACGTGCCCGGAGGACGCCTTTTCTTCGTGCCACTGCTCGAAGGCTTTCCGACCCTCCGCCGACATGCCCTCCGGGCAGTAATGCCTTTTGTCGGGAATCGAACCCACGTACCGCTCGTTTTCCTTCGTGTTAAACAGGTACGGGAAATAACCTTTGCATTCCTTCAATCCGAAGGTCTTGGAAAAGCGGGAGAGTGGCATGGGTATGAAGTTGAGCGAGTCTAGAAATGTGACGTCACCGTACCTCATCCTGTAGATCTTGCTCCCGTTCATGATGAGCTCCGGCATCCAGTCTAAGTGCGCCACCATGTACTTTAATAGAAACTGCCCGTCGTAAGCTCTGAGGTTATGCGCCACGACGTAGACGTCCCAGGCTTCGAACCTCGCCTGCGCGATGTGCTCGAAAAGCTGCTTCACGGGTTCGTCCGTGAACACCCATTCTTTGCAACCGCATTCGGTGCAGTATGCCGTCTTGCGGCGTTCGTCGATGCAGTGCGGGCAGGCTTGGTACAACACGCACAAGTTAGGTACATGCTCGTATGTGTCCTTTTTGCCGGTATATGGAATGTTTTGCGTGCATTCGAAGTCGATGAACATAAACACGTACCGGTTTCTTTTGTTCTTTGCGGCGTACGGCTGCATATAGCACATGTGGCTAGAATTCACGTGTGTCTTGCAATGATAGCAGTACTTTTCCCCGCACTCGTGCGCGGTTTTTCTGTACCTCGCATTCACGAGCTTGTTGCAAGACGTGCACACCTTTTCTACGTCGCACACCGACAGCGCCTTTGGGTAAAAAACGCCTTTCTTTGCGTGGTTTGGAAAGCATGTCGGTCCCTTAAAATCTCTGTTGCACTCGGCGCAGCGTATGTAGGCGTCAAATCGCGCATCGCACTGCTGATGGCATTTAGCGCACCTGGCGTCGCACCTGTGAAATTCTTTTTTGTGTGCCGAGGGATGATGACACCGGCGGCAATACCATTTGCATTTAAAGCACTTGTGAAGGTTCACGATGGCGTTAAAGTGCCCGGCGTGGAGCATGACGTCGATGTATTTATCGCATTTCTTATCCGACGCGTACAGCACGTGCTTCCCCGTATGATCGCCAAACACCGTCACAGTGTAGCCCTTTAACGCAGCGTCAAAGCCTCTGACGTCATCTATGGTGCAGCCGTCGTGGCCTTGACCGATGCTCGCGCACAAGGCTACGGCCTTCGATTTTTGCAGATAGTCGGAACGCGTCATCGTTCTATAGTTGACGTCGCGATCCACTTTGGCTTTGACTACAACGATGGCTCTTGCTAAACACAAGTTGTCTTTGTTGGCTATTTCGACAATGCCTTTATTGCCCCTACAGGCATCGCAAGGTTGGTGGCACGAACCCGAGACCTCCTTGGTCCACACAAACGTCACGTGAAGAGGCCCGCTTAGCAAGAATTGTTGGTTACTTTGCATTACGTTTTCGATGCTTCCAACAATGACATCTGCATTCAATTGGTCTACGCGCCTAACGCTCATGTTGAAGGCTTTGGACGTCTCCTTTTCGTCTGTTATGGATATGCCTAAATATCCGGGTTCGTTTTCTAACAGGTTCTCTTTCGCAAAGTTTAGAATATCGTTAAACAGATGCGATACCCATTGCTCGGGGTTGACATCTCTGGGGACCGGGTTTACGGTAATTTGAGACTCTGTAAAGCCGGAAAAAAGCTTTGGCAGCCTTCTCTGCTTGTGTCCTATAATTTCGAACGTAGGCTGCAAGGTGCCATCGCGACTTCCCCCGGATTGCAGCTCCATCTTATCGTCCGAATGCGCCGATCGCTCTTTCCCCCTGCAAAGTGCTGCTGCTATTTTGTTTATTTTAAACTATTTTTCGTCAAATAGAACGATTTTGTAGAAAAACCCGCTATCGCACTCGTCTCTCACTACGGGCGTTTGCTCTTGGCACCGGGTTTTTATAAGCTCGCTTATCAAAACCGCTGTTTCATCATGCGCGTCGAGTTAAATGCCTCGTTTCGCCACAAAATTGTCACGTTTGTAAAAAACGCGGTCATCCTGTCACGAGCCGCCACTGCGCGACCGCCACTGCGCGACCGCGACCAACGACAATAAGGCTGCATAAAAACGCTGACGAATATCCTTTCTCACGCTCGATTTACACCTACGTCGCCACACGTTTCTTGCGCGGTGCTGTGCGTGGGAAATGACAAGCGAGCGGGGTTTTAACGTTTTTGTACACTCGCATCAGTGCAATATTTAAAAAACTACGAGTGCCGTGTGTGGTGTTTTTTGTGCCGTGCAGTGCATACGTGTTATGTAAAATGCGATACTTCCTTTCTAAGGAGTAGCACCAACTGTTGAATGAAAATTCTCAAGTGTTACGTTCGTATGACCTCTACCCTCTATCTCTTATAGGTGAGTACGAAAGTTTATTTTCATATCCACTTATTTTTAATCCGGATAAACTTTTCGGGAAATGGTTGCATCCGAAGGGACGCTATACACTGGCCTTAAAATTCTAAATTCTTTCCATCAACATGGCGGGCAAGAACTGAAAAGCGACATGCCTTTAAAAAGAATGGCTAAGCATTGTACAATTCGAACCATTTATAACAGATATCTCGGAAATGGCTGACGTCACAAAAAAGTTATTTCAAATAAATTGTGTGTGTTTTTTTTAAAGAGATCTAAATTTTTTGTATTGTATGTTTTTTCTCAAACCTTAGCAGTTATACAAGATCGTAGAAAATTTCTTCCGAATCAAGAGGACTTCGCAGGCTATTTCCGCAAAATTCGAGATACACATTTTATTTTTTCATATAAATGTCTTTAATATATGGTGTTGTAATTAAAATCGTCAGAGGCAGTTTTAGAAAATAAAACATTTCGGAAAATAGTTCATGTAAAGGGTAGTTTTGGGTGGAGGGACTTTCTTGAAAATCTCTGTGTTGTAACTTTGGAAGGTACTCAACCTAAATACCAAGTTTTAGTATTTATCCGACTTTTCATTTTTGAGTTATGCTGCTCTGACACATACACACAGAATTTTCTAAAAATGTTTTTTATTCAGGGGACCTCGAAACAAGTATTTAGTTTTCCGGTGAAATCTCAATATTGAATATTTGGATGCAATGCATACCTCCTCTACCTACTATTTTACGTGGTAGAGAAAGCCCCTAAATCAATATTATTACATGCAGTTGTGAAAATATTACAGCTATGATTAATAAATTCTGGGATTACGAGAAATTTTTTAATATTCGTTTAAACGTATATAGTTTGCAAGAAAAGTGAGTAAGCTAGCTCGAAACTTAGCGTTGTTGTCACAAATAAACGTTATAGAGAAAACTCTGATTTTCATAAAAGTAAGATTAAAACTACTTGCTTAAGGTAAAATGCTTGTCTCATATTAAGAATATACTCGGATATTGGGAGAATGGCGCGAAAGTTGAGTCTGACGCCTTGTTATTTTTAATCCGTTTTTTCTTCAAGTGGGGTTTCTCTATTGTTACATCTGTATAAGCACTGTAACTATTTTTACTTTCTCTACCACGTACATAGCAGATACAGGAGAAATTGCATTGCACTCAAAAATTCCATACCGGGATTTCGCCAGAAATACATCTATAGATTTGCACATTTCAACTTATTACATAATTGGCTTATATTGTGCACGATGTTTCATTTAAATACCCACAAACTGGGTCTGTGATTATTACTTTTTTTTATGTGTTTCAGTGGGTGAATAATAATTAGTTTGTTGGTATCGTTATCACAGTACTGTTTCACTTGTGAAATTCCGTTCTCTTTGTATGAAAATGAGTGTGGGAATTTTCTTGAAAATCTACGGTTTGTTAAATTTTTTTTATACGCTACTATTTTAGTGTGTGTGTGTGTGTGTGCGCGCGCGCGAGTACGTGCCTAGTATCCGTGCGCCACAAGCCAAAACGACGACATTATAGAAAAACTTTATCATTTGCCTACCGGACAGGGGCAACCGCGAAAAACCTGAAAAAAGCTCTAAGAGTATTCTAACGCTTACCGATCTGGAAAACCCATGAAAACAAGATAGTACGCTTTTTTAATTTTCTCAAAAATGGCTATAACGATTTTGATGAAAATATCATATGTTTAAGATAATGTCGTGAGAAATAAAATGTATATCTCAAATTTTCTGGGGATGTCTCCAAAAGTATTCTTCATTGTGAACGCCTTTTGCATAACTGGTAAACCATAAGAGATAGACAAAATTTTACTACACAAAAAAATGTAGATCGCGTTAAAATACACAACTTATGCCATATACATTTCTTTTGTTGAGTGAACCGCTTTCGAGATAATGCTTGTTATTTCCTTAAATTTTCCAATACTTATACTTTTTCTTTCTCTACTACGTATAGTAAGTAGGGGAAGTGTTGCATTCCACCCAAAAATTCGATACCGAGATTTCACCGGAAATACACGTTTTGAGACCTCCTGAATCCAAAAAAAAAAACATTCTGGGAATGTCTCCAAAAGTATTCTTCATTGTGAACGCCTTTTGCATAACTGGTAAACCATAAGAGATAGACAAAATTTTACTACACAAAAAATGTAGATCGCGTTAAAATACACAACTTATGCCATATACATTTCTTTTGTTGAGTGAACCGTTTTCGAGATATTGCTTGTTATTTCCTTAAATTTTTCAATACTTATACTTTTTTACTTTCTCTACTACGTATAGTAAGTAGGGGAAGTATTGCATTCCGCCCAAAAATTCGATACCGAGATTTCACCGGAAATACACGTTTTGAGACCTCCTGAATCAAAAAAAAGCATTTTTGGAAACATGTCCGTGTGTGTGTGCCTGTCTGTGTGTCTGTCTGTCTGTCTGTCTGTGTGTGTGTGCGCGCGCGCGAGTACGTGCCTAGTATCCGTGCGCCACAAGCCAAAACGACGACATTATAGAAAAAACTTTATCATTTGCCTACCGGGCAGGGACAACCGCTAAAAAACCTGAGAAAACCTCGAAAATTAGAAACGGCTTCGTCAACCAGTACAGAAAACGCCTACCAACTAGGGAAAAGCTATGAAAAAGCAGAAAGAGTTTGCATTCGTTTACCAACCGCAGAAAACTCCCAAAAAACTAGTTATTTTAAAAAAAAAGAAAAAAAAGGAAAAGACGAATAATATAAGTATGGCAACTGCAACGTTTGTGTGTGTGTGTGTGCGCGCGAGTACGTGCCTAGTATCCGTGCGCCGACAAGGTAAAACTTCATCATTTGCCTACCGGGCAGGGACAACCGCTAAAAAAACTGAGAAAACCTCGAAAATTAGAAACGCCTTCGTCAACCAGCACAGAAAACGCCTACCAACCAGGGAAAACCTATGAAAAAGCAGAAAGAGCTCGCATTCGTTTACCATCCGCAGAAAACCCCCAAAAAACTAGTTATTTTTTAAAAAAAACGAAAAAAAAGGAAAAGACGAATAATATAAGTATGGCAGAAACAGCTTGCATTCGTCTACCAACCGGAGAAAACCCCGAAAACACTAGTTATTTAAAATTGCTGATGAGTTCTGGATAGGCTTTTGCAAATGTTGTTGGTAGCAAAACTCGCCTTTTCCATCACCTCCAACATACCCCACTCCCACACCTTTTTTCTTTCCACCAATCATAATCTCTCTTATTCTCACCAATCAACAACTTTCATTTGTTCCTTTCCACCAATAACATCACTTCTTATTCCCACCAATCACAACTTCACACGTCACTTTCTGTTATACTTTTTATCCCTCGTTCGCCATCTTTCCCCCTCTTTCAGCCCCCAACCTCCGCACAGACAACGCCTCACCGCTCCTTAACCTCAACTTCGTGCCTCCGTCATCTTATTTAGTTCCCATTTTTACCACCGCGCCTCTCATCTCCCAACCAGATTGCCGGCAAGAACAGATCTCGTTCATTCGCACCTCGACGGTTGACTCGGCAGCAGCTACTGCGAACACCTACGTCGTACACGTTTTTGACCGCTTTCGACCGGCTATGAGAACCCTGCTCCTACGTACGCTAGCGACCATCACGATGGTCCAGTACCAGGTTTTTGGTATAGTTAAATTACGCCTCTGCAAAGGGTGTCTGTACCGCTTTAAAAACCTAGGTATATCAGTGCGTAGTGATGTTGGTTGATCTTAAAGCTGGTTAAGCATTTTCAAAAACAGTTTGCTTTTATTTTTTCGCGTCGCGTGCCGCGCTTTTGGTGACGCATCCACACCGGTAACAGGTAAGTACCACACGCATAATTATTTTTCGGACCTGCTTGGCGTAGGAATATATCCTTTCGTGTTTTGGTACTGTAACCTCAAACCTCCTTACCCACCTCTTGCGTCCGCCATCTTGTTTAGTTCTCACCGCATCTCCTTGTCGCAGACCCTCCGCCATTTTAGTTCCCACTATTTTAACCTCAAAATCTACTCTTCTAAACTCTTGCTTCCCCCATCTTCTTTTAGTTCCCATTCTCACCACCGCGTCTCCTTACCCCCCACCTCTTGCGACCGCCATGTTCACCACTAACCTCCAAATTTCCTCGTCCTTAAACCTCTTGTCTCAACCACCTTGTTTAGTTCCCATTTTCGCCACCGCATCTCATATCGCCCCATCTCTCTATCTACTCAAGAAAAAACTACCATCCAACGTTCAAAAAAATTGCTGATCAGTTCACGACAGGCTTTTGCAAATCTTGCTGCTAGCAAAACTTACCTTTCCCATCACCTCCAACATACCCCACTCCCACACCTTTTTCTTTTCCACCAATCATAATCCGTCTTATTCTTACCAATCAACAACTCTCATTTGTTCCTTTCCACCAATAAAATCACTTCTTATTCCCACCAATCACAACTTCACACGTCACTTTCTGTTACACTTTTTACCCCTCGCTCCCCATCTTTTCCCTCTTTCAGTACCGACCTCCGCACAGACAACACCTCGCCACCCAGCTCCTCTCCATCACGCGACCTCCATACTCTTCCATCTTCCTTCCTTCATCTTCCACCCCAAATTAACGAACCAATCAAAACACTACACGTCACTTCCTCAATTCTTTCAACTCGTCCCGGATGAGCCATTCGATTTAACGATAATCCTACCGCTCAGGGCGCTTTTCAAACTTACCGCCGCCGCCGTCGCACGCAGCGACACTAGCGACACGAGCGCCCCTAGCGGCAGGATTATCGTTAAAACAATTGGCTCATCCGGGACTATTACTACTGAGGGCAAAAGGATTCAGTGGTGCTACAGACAATGTAGTGACGAAGATCTTGTTCGTCCACGGGTGAGTTATCTGACAACACTATGATAGTTCTGGTGAGGTGCTCTGTAACCATATGTAGTTACTTCTAACTACATGTGACTAAACGCGTGGGGGGCGAGTTGCCTACGGAAGTACAGAGATGTTATGTTTTCTTTTGTTGTAGACTAGATATGGCCACGCGACTAGAGAGAAGGAAGGTAGCAGCTTGCCCTCAAACTACAGCACCGTTTAACTATCCGTCGACTGCATGAGAAATTGGTCTATGACCAATGACAGTAAAGGAAGTTAACATCATAAATGTTGAAGGCACATTGATTGGGAGTCTACTTCGAGATTAGCAAGTGCCTTAAGAATTCTCCATCTCGATTTGGGAATGAAGCCGTACCACAGATAAAATTGCTGCAGATGACGCACATGGTGTTCTTGATGAGGGATGCGGCAATGTGAATAAGCAACATTTGGATTACACAAACTCCTCCTCTCCGAAAGTTAATGTATGTTGCGGTATTTCAAGTTTGCAGTACTTTGTAATTATCAGACTGTAACGTAACCTTTCTTGTCTAGATATGTTGCAAAATGTTGTTGCTGATAAACTTTCCCTCCGTATCAGGTTACTTCCAGCAAGATGGTACCTTAACGGTTCGTGCACGGATTGGAAGAAGTGGAGCTTTCACTTGGCCACACCGCATTTGAGCCCACGTGATTTTGACTATGGGGAATGATGGTGAAAGAACGCGTGTATGCTACAAGACCTACTGACATTAAGGGAGTCAGTGCAGTCCTACCTCGGCAATATTCAATTGATCAAATTGATGGCCCATTTTCTCTGTATCTATAAGCAGCAGACTTTTGAAATTTTCAGGGTAAGTTTCATTGTCCTTCATCCTAATTTTAACAGATTTGTTTAATTTTCTGTTGAAATTTTTCAGTTTTATCATTTTTAATATGTACTTGATTTTATAGTACAAAAATGTATACAATAAATATTCAAAACTTTTTATTTTTTAGTATTTTGGAAAACTCCCATGTTAAAGTTTGCAGCAGTCTATACATATGTTGTAAACGTTTCATGAAGTTATCTCTAACCATTGCTAAGAAAATGAGTACATTGTAGTAAAAAGAAACCAAAGTTATGAAACAGTCAACTTTAAGTTAAGCGTGCAATTTACGTGTTATTAGTGCATTCTTGAGCCATATGAAGGGTTATTTGGATTTTGTTCCTCCTCCTATTTGTCTTTCAATCTCCTTCTTCCCAACCTGGCCAGCTTTAGTATATTGGTGATACATTTCTCAGCTTTACGCAGCCTCTCTTCAACCAAATTCTTGCAATGCCCTAGTCCTTCAACACAGACATATTGCTATGTTTTCGTCATTTGATGAAGAAATGGCCTCATAAACGCCAAATTCTAAGGGCTTGGGAGAAACAAATGCAGATTTTGGTAATTTGGACCGCATTGCATTATTTATGGACTCGTTAGCATTTTGAGTCGTTCCATGGAGACACTTTCGTAGCACGTCTCTGAATATGGGGTTGAGTTCTTCCATACAAATCACAGGAAAATGAGTGTGTTTCTTCTCATCTCTGCATCTTTAGGACAGAGCCCATGCTCTGCATTTTCATTTGTTGACAGCAGGGTTACCAAGTTGGCGCAATTTCCGCTAAATTTGACGGATTTTACACATCACCAACGGGTGAAATTTTGCATTTAGCGGTCAACGGATTTTCTAACGAATATATGGACTGTTGTCTACAACAATATTTTTCTGTTTAATTCAAAGTTTCAATTACATAATTAGAGACCAGATTTAGTGGGAAAAACCCTAGATGAAATTGCAAGTTAATCTTTCCTCTTCCCACACACCCATTTCAATCTACAGTAAGTGATGAAACGTGCATATTGCGCAATACCATATGAAACATGCTATCTATGTATACCTTCATCCCTGCGAGAAATGTGTTTATATATAACGAGATAAACATATACAAGTGATTATCGCAAAATGAGTCGGCCAAAGTTATAACGCTATTGAAAAATAACGTGTAGCTGAGTAGATGTTATCGCTTGTGCCGAACCTTGTTGTATATTTTCTAAGCTACCATTACCTATACTTTCCTCTCCTCACTTCCTCAAACCTTGAGAGTCCGTAAGGCCAGAATATAACAAATGAATAAGTGCCGCTTTGGTTTCACTCTCCGATTACCTCTTACGAGTAAGTTATGAGAATGCAATTGAGCATCCCCCCTGCTTCCATATCATCATATGTTTATTGTACATGGGTGATGCTTAATAATCTCATTTCGATGTAGTGTTTCAACAGTTTGTCGGTACAGTACATAGTGTTAAACTGTATCATCTGTGTGGTGAAATCGGTGGTTTTCTTTATCTTCTTATTAGTTGCGTCAAAACAAAGGGACAAAAGTTTAGAAAAGATTGAAAGACTGGCTTGTTGAGATTCCCGCCGAACCTGCTAGTGCGCGTTGTCGATTTTGTCAGTGCAATTTAAATTCGCGTCTGTCGGATTTATTGAATCATTCAAAAAGCAAAAACAAAAAAAAAAAAACATGTAAAAGCTGAAGCGCCATTTTCTTCACAGAGACAGTTAAAATTGGATTCACACGTAGTCAGGCATACCAATGAAGTTTCTATTGCAGAAGCGGCGTTAAGTTTATTTGTGGCTAACCGTTGCGCAATAAGGTCTGTGGAACACCTCTGCAGTCTCTCAAAAAGGTGTTTTAAGGGTGCTGACCATGTCTCTCCGATGCGTTTGCATAGAAGTAAGTGTAGTGGTATGATTAAAAACATTCTTTATCCACACTTCAAGGCCAGTCTGAAAAAAGACATAGAAGACGAATATTTCAGTGTACTTCTAGACGAATCCACGGACAATAGTGTCAGAAAATTGTTAGCTGCGTGTGTGGTGTACTTTTCTGAAGGCCAAGGTCGCATTCTTTCCACATTCTTGGGGATGGTAAAGTTAGAAGAAGGCAATGCAGTGGCAATAACCAATGGTTGAAATCTTTGCTTAATGAGTATGCTTTGAACATTGTTTTAATGCGCGGTTTGGGCACTGACAATGCAGCAGTTATGGTAGACATCAATAACGGTGTGTATCAGAATTTGAAAAGAGAAGTTCCTCATCTTGTCTGGCATTCCGTCCAGCTGGCGGTATCTTCTGCGGCAGCGGTAATTTGGAGTTCTTGCTGTCGAAAACGTATTCTTGGTTTTCCAAGTCTTCGTCTCGTAAAATTGCTTACACAAAGTTATTCAGTGCAATAAATGACGGAGCTAATCCACTTAAAATTGTTGGATGTCTATTTTAGAGGCTGTCTCTCGTGTTCTGTCTCAGTGGCTTGAACTAAAAACGCACTTTGAAATAGCAGCACTTGATGAGAAATGCTATACTGCTCAACTTCTTTATAATATGACAGTGATGACATAAACAAAATTTACCTCACTTTTCTGAAACCTTATTTGGAAGAATGTCAGCTGTAAATAAGGCATTTCAGGCAAATTCTGCAGACCAATCACGGCTTCTAAACGATGTTGTTTTGCTAATGAGTGGTCTCGTTAGGAGAATTGTTGTACCAGGGTACAGAGGTGATCTTTTAACAGCTGATGTTCGTAAACATAAGTCGCCGAGAGTATACTAGGTGATGAAGTCGAAGTCTTGCTGCAAGATAAGAGCAACACCAACAAAATTTCATCCGAGGTTGAAAATGTCATAAGGAAAAGATGTGAACATTTTCTTGTTTCCCTTGCTTCTGAGCTGCAACGCCGCTTGCCCCAAAATGTGAAGGTGTTGCAAAACATGTCTTTAATTCCTCCGAGAGAATGCTTGCGAGTGATAAAAGAACCGACAGTATCGTTGGCCAAGGAAATAGGCTTGTCCGACATTACAGTAACCAAAATTGACTTTCAGTGGTCGAACCTCACTACCGTGCAGTGGAAAGAAATACACAATACTGTGGCATTCTGGAATGAAGTTAGGTCATATAAGGATGCTAGCGGCTTAAATTCTTTCCAAGACCTTTCGAATCTGGCTTTAATACTTCCGGTTTTACCCTGGTCTAATGCAGACATGGAAAGGGCATTTAGCCAGTTAAACTTGATAAAAGCATAACTACTGTTATGGTGAACGCCATGATTACAATAAGAGTGGGCCTTAATCGTCAGAGGATGTTCACCATGAGACATTTCTCCAGCCAGCAGTGGACAAACAAGACACTCTAATGCAGGATGCGCAAGAAAATGAAATGCTGTGGCTTCAACTACAGTGGTATCTAAACTTTTTAATAATAACAATAACGTACCATGATGAAGAAAAAATTTCTTTCTAAGTTACCAGTATAGGTATTTAAATTTCACTTTTAAGAGGGCAAACAACAACAACAACAATAATAAGATTTAGCGGATTTTAGCGGAATTTCAACTTCAGTTTAACGGAATAATTATTTCCGAGTTGGCAACGCTGGTTGACAGCAAATGAAAGTAAATGGCTTCATTTCCTCTAAATTGCCAACATTTCTACGAATAGCAAGTTTGAATGAACGGAATTTCGTTGACCTGAAACGATTACTACTAAACAAAGGCTTCCCATCTTTCAGTCTCTTGTGCCCATTCTCTTATGAACATGGCCTATGCAGTCTAGTTTAATTATTTCATTGACAGGGCTTTAGCATCACCGTCCCTCTATGTATTGGTTGAGGCTCTGTATCTGGTGTCTTTACAACCGTCATTACTTTCTCTACTACGTGTAGTAAGTAGGGGAAGTATTGTATTCCACCCAAAAATTCGATACCGAGATTTCACCGGAAATACATGTTTTGAGACTCCCTGAATCCAAAAAAAATCATTTTTGGAAACATGCCTGTGTGTGTCTGTCTATGAACAGCATAACTTAGAAACGAACAGTTGGATAAAAACCAAACTTGGTATTTAGGTTCAATATCTTCCAGAGATGCGACCCGAAGGTTTTCAAGAAAATCCCCCACCCTAGATTACCCTTTACATGGAACATTTTTCGAAAATTTTAACTTTCTCAAAAATGGCTCTAACGATTTTGATTAAAATATCATATGTTTAAAATATTTTCATGACAAATGAAATGTATATCTCGAATTTTCTGGGAATGTATCCAAAAGTATTCTTCATTGTGAACGACTTTTGTATAACTGGTAAACCATAAGAGATACACAAAATTTTACTACACAAAAAATGTAGATCGCGTTAAAATACACAATTTATGTCATATTTTTTTCGTTGAGTGAACCATTTTCCAGATTTGCTTGTTATTCCCTTAAATTTTTCAATACTTATTTTCTCAAATGGGAATTCGTTATTCATTTTTTTGTCTTGGATATGCAAAGAGTATTAATCTGTGGGAAAGGGAATGGTGCTGCACCTAGCAACCAGCTATTAAGATATATATCTATGCTTAAAGGCTACTGTATTTGTATATTGCCCTTGCAATTACAAAAAATCTGATGTGTTACACTCACGTGACTTTCTCTACTCTTGTACAAACTATTTTTACAAACGCTTATTCTCCATCTACTTCATGTTAATCGAGATAAACATTTACAGACTCTATCTTATTGCTAATTTCCTTGTAGATGTAAGGTGAAAATATATTTACAAGGGCAATATAGAAATACAGTAGCCTTCAAGCACATACATATCTCTTAATAGCTGGTTGCTAGGTGCAGCACCATTCCGTTTGCCACAGATTAATACTCTTTGCATATCCAAGACAAAAAATGAATAACGAATTCCCATTTGAGAAAATAAGTATTGAAAAATTTAAGGGAATAACAAGCAATATCTCGAAAATGGTTCACTCAACAACAAAAATGTATATGACATAAATTGTGTATTTTAACGCGATCTACATCTTTTGTGTAGTAAAATTTTGTCTATCTCTTATGGTTTACCAGTTTACCAAACGTCGTTCACAATGAAGAATACTTTTGGAGACATTCCCAGAAAATTATTTGTCATGAAAATATTTCAAACATATGATATTTTAATCAAAATCGTTAGAGCCATTTTTGAGAAAATTAAAATTTTCGAAAAATGTTCCATGTAAAGGGTAGTCTGGGGTGGGGGCATTTTCTTGAAAACCTTCGTGTCGCATCTCTGGAAGATACTGAACCTAAATACCAAGTTTGGTTTTTATCCGACTGTTCGTTTCTGAGTTATGCTGTTCCCAGACAGACAGACACACAGACACACACTCGGACATGTTTCCAAAAATGCTTATTTTTGGATTCAGGGGATCTCAAAACATGTATTTCCGGTGAAATCTCGGTATCGAATTTTTGGGTACTACTATACGTAGTAGAGAAAGTAAACAGGGGAACATAGTACGCCTTAAGCGATAGTCAAATATTTTTAGAACTGATCGCTATGTGTAAAATGTAATTCTCTTTGCATGTCAAAAGATCGTTTCTGCAAATGTTTATCTCGATTAATATGAAATAGATGGAGAATAAGAGTTTGTAAAAATAGTTTGTACAAGAGTAGAGAAAGTCATGTGAGTGTAACACATCAGATTTTTTACTTTGTGTGACGACTAAGTATTTTATGGGTACAAACCTTGTAATTGTTCACCAAAACCAATCACACGTGAATTATAAACGAAACAAAATGTATCTTCAGAACCAAAGAATAAGTTATTTTCTAGCAAATGAAAATGGTTTGCTACTAAGGGCCCACAGGTAGTACCAGAGTTAATTTTCGCAGTTGCAGGCATATGTGTATAACATTTGGATTTACCTAGAAAAAAAGTAATTTCACTACAACAAGCAGCAGATTCTGAAGAATGTTATGGAACATCTGGAAATGTTAAGTGCACTGACAATGCATAACAACAGTTGCTCGCGTGAACGAGCTATGCCCTGTATGGCGCAATGCATTGAGAACGAAGGAGTGTTGTTCAAATAAAAGTCAGTCCCATCTTTTTGGGCAACTCTGTGTAGCATGGTCATTTTCCAACCCCCCTGTAGTCGGGGCTTGGGAATCACAAACATGAAGAATGAAGGAAACAAAGAGAAACGAAATGCATATTTATAGAGAAGAGAACAAGTGGATCGATGTTACTTGTACTTATGGTAGGTAGGTAGACTGGCTCCGACCAATAGTAAACATTTGCTCGTCGAGTACAAACACAAATCCATTTGCTTCTCTAAGAGCAGCAAGTCAGACTCGTTATACAAACCATCACACTCACACGACTTTCTCTGCCCACCATCAAGGTACCTAGTAGGTACTGCATTCCACCCAAAAATTCGATACCGAGATTTCACTGGAAATACATGTTTTGAGGACCTGAATCCAAAAAAGCATTTTTAGAAAAACGTCCGTGTGTGTGTGTGTTTCTGTGAACATGAGGGCCCAAAACCGAAAAGTTCCTTCCAAACATGCGACAGCAAGATTTTCATGATAATGCCAGCATCCCCAACTACACTTTACATGCAATATTTTTGTTATTTTCTCAAGAATGGCCCTTTTATTAAAACAGCACATGACAAATAAAACGTATATCTTGGGAATAGTCTGCCAAGCCCTTTCATTCGGAAAGAATTGTGTATAACCTTGCATAACTCGAAAACGTACTACACAACAGATGTAGATATATTTAAAACACGCAAATTATTTTCAATAACTTTTTTGTGGCATCAGCCACTTTCGAGATATCCATTATTAATGGTTTCAATTGTTAAATACTTAGTCATTCTTTTCAAGTCCTGTCTATGTTGTTTCTCGCGATGTCATGGAAACAGTACTGAATTTTAAGGCCAGCATATAGCGTCCAGTTGTTAAACATTTGACTATCGCTGTTCTCTATAACGAAATGTGTAATGTAGCTGTTTCTGTAAAGGTTTATTTGGATTAAAATGAAGTAGTAGATAGAAAAATAAACTTTCTTAACAATAATTCGTATGTACATTAATAAACGATAGAGAGTTGTGGTATACAAGAGGGATAGAGCAAATTGTCACATGTTTAAAACCGAATCGCTATATGCTGGCCTTGAAATTCCATACTCTTTGCATGACATCGCGAGGAACAACTGAATAGCCACCACACTTTAAGAACTGATAAGAGTGTTCAAAATTGTAACCAATAATAACGAATATCTCGGAAATGGCTTATGCCAAAAAATAAGTATTTGAAATTGTGGCATTAAAGGCAAGTACATTTCTTATGTAGTGTGTTTTTATCTGTCTCTTATGGTTTCCAAGTTATAGAAAATTCCTTCCACAAAACTCAACATATATATTTTGGCATATACATCTTTAACATGGGGAGTGGAAACAGATGGACAGAGCATTAAAATGTTTTATAACGGAATAATGTAGCTGCCAATGCCGGAGGTAGGGAGTATTAGTATAGGTTACACAGAAGCATGTTTTAAAAACCAGCAACGGCATCTAAATACGTCAAGCTGCATTTCCAAGATACAACAGACTTATACGCATGGCTTCCTCTACCCTCTACTTCATTTCAATCGAGATAAACTTTTACAGAAATAGCTATAATCTGTCCAGAGGCTTTACAGGGAGATAAGGAGGCGGCACGGTAGCGATAACAAAGAGCCGCCCGATTACTGCTGTCTCAACAGACAATACTTAACACATTTCGTTTTAGATACAAAATGTTTAACGCTATATGCTGGCCTGTTTCCATGGCATCGCGAGAAACAACTGAATGTTGACAGGACTTTAAAAGTATTGAACAGTTCGAACCAATAATAACGATATCTTGGAAATAGCTTACGCTATAAAAGAAGAGTTATTGTAAATAAATTGTGAGTTTTAAAGAACTCTACTTTTTTTTCCTTTTTGCAGTGTATGCCCCCCTATGAAGAGGACTTCACAGGCTATTGTCATGTAAATACCTATCTTCAATATATGGTACCGCTGGAGCTATTTTTGAGAAAATAAACAGTTTGGAAGAATTCCACGTAAAGAGTAGTTCGTTGTGTGGACATTTTCTTGAAAATCTTCGTGTTTCATCTTTGGAAGATACTGTTCTCAACTTAAATACAAAGTTTGGTACTTATCAAACTTTTCGTTTTTGAGTTATAATGTTTATAGATACATACACCGATCTTCTTGTAAAAACGCTTTGTTTTATTCAGGGACGTTAAAACATGTATTTTTCGTTGAAATGTAATATGTTCTCTACCTACTATGTACGTGGTAGAGATGTGATAGAGTGTAGGGCCTGTCACAGCTAAGAAATGGTTGCATATAACCAGATTTGTCAGTATCTGTACAAAAGTCCAGCAACATATTTTATATATAATTAAATGCCACGAACATGCACCATGTACAATCAACATGGCACTAAAACAATCACGTGACTTTCTCTGTTCCTTCTTCTACACGCTTTCCTACAACGATTTGTTGCTCTAGCCACGTTTACGTATTTCGTTGTACTAAAGTGATAATCAGAATTTTAAACAGCGCGTCGCTTTGAAACTCATGTTCTTTGCATGAGCATGAGAAACAAAAGGGAACAACGTCTTACCACTTGATAGAAGTACAAGTATTTGAAAATTCAATCCAATATAACAACGAATATCTCGGAAATAGTTAATTTCGTACAAAAAATGCGTAATAAGATTTTATCTATCTCTTGCCGGTTATACAAAAGTCATTCTCAATGAAGAGGACTTCCCAGGTTACTCCCACAAAATTCAAGATGTACATTTTATTTGCCATGCAAATATATTTAATATGTGGTAGTTTAATCAAAATCGTTAGAGAAATTTTTGGGAAAATCGAAAATCAACGTTTTCGAAAAATTTTCCACGTAAAGGTGGGGATTGCCTTGAAAAGCTTCGTGTCGCATCTTTGGGAGGTTAAATTCAAAGTTTGATATTTAGATATGCCGAATCTCGGGAGGAATACTTACCACTGGCAAGTCGAACATCCCCACATTGATGTCACACTTATTTCGGAAGAAGCACAGTTCGCTGCCAGCACGGACAGGAAATTAAATGATCCAGCACTTACAACACTATGTGATACAAAACCAAACCTGACTATTGTGTTACATTCACATCACACGTCTACCCTCTGTCGTTTATTACTGGGTGTACAAATAATTCTTACGTCAGCTTATTTTTCTATCTACTTCATTTTAATCGAGATAAACCTTTACAGAAACAGCTACATTACACATTTCGTTATAGAGAACAGCGATAGTCAAATGTTTAACAACTGGACGCTATACGCTGTTTCCATGACATCGCGAGAAACAACTGAATGTCGACAGAACTTTAAACGAATGACTAAATATTGAACCATTAATAAGGACTATCTCGGAAATGGCTGGTGCCACAGGAAAAGGTATTTGAAATAAATTGTGTTTTAAAGAGCTCTACATTTTTTCTGTAGTACGTTTTCGTCTGTCGCTTAACGTTTACCAGTTGTAGAATATTATACAAAATCCTATCCCAATGAAAACGACTTCCCAGAAAATTCAAGATATACATTTTATTTGTCACGTAAATATCTTTAATATATGGTATTTTACTCAAAATTGTTAGAACCATTTTTAATAAATAAAAAAATTCGAAAAACGTTCCATATAAAGTGTAACTGGGGGTAGTGGGATTTTCTTGAAGATATTCGTGGAAGGTGCTGAACTGATACCAACTTTGGTACTCATCCCACTTTTCGTTTTACAGTTGTGCTGTTCTCAGACACACACAGATACGCGGATGCTTTTCCAAAAATTCCTTTTTTGGATTCAGGGTGCCTCAAAACATGTATTTCCGGTGGAATCTCTTTGAAAGGAATGCAGCTGATGCGAATCCCCTTCTCTACGACGTATAGTAAGTTTAATCGATACAGAATGGGATTGTTTAACAACAATAGACTGCCGTGCTCTTGCGAATCACTTTCCAAAGATAGATCAACTATCGAAAGGGGGGATGCGCAATAGATCTTTAAGGTCGTAGTGCTTGGGCATAAAACTAGAACTAGACGTATTGCATTCCACCCAAAAATTCGATACCGAAATACAAGTACCCTGAACCCAAATAAAGCATTTTTAGAAAAAGGTCCGTGCGCGTGTCTGTGAACAGCATAACTCAAAAACGAAAAGTCCAATAAACACCAAACTTGGTCTTTAGATTCAGTATCTTTGAAAGATGCGACACGAAGGTTTTAAGCAAATCTCCCACCACAGACTACCCTTTAAATGGAACATTTTTCCAACATTTTGATTTTCTCAAAAATGTCTCAAACGATTGTGATTAAAGCATTATAGTTTTAGATATTTTCATGACAAAGGAAATATTGCCAAAAGTCCTCTTCATTCGGAATGCCTTTTGCAAAACTGGTGAACCGTAAGAGATACACAAAACATGTAAAAACACACAATTTATGTCGTATACATCTTTTTTATTGTGGAGTCACCCATTTCCGAGATATATCTTGTTATTTGTTTGAATTTTCCAATATTTATACTTTTTCTCAAATAGCAATTCGTTATTCGTTTTTTAATCTCCTGGACACACAAAGAGAATGAAATGCTCCACATAGCAACCAGCTCTTAAAACATTTGATTATCGCTTAAAGCCTACCTATTCCCCTTGCATCTACAAGAAAATTATCAATAAGATTAACATCTCTATTAACATGAAGCATATGGAGAATAAGCGTTTGTACAAGAGTAGAGAAAGTCATGTGAGTGTAATACATCAGATTCTTTTTGTATTAAGACAGGATTACATTTAAATTGAAACAATGCACTCACTCATATTTCTTAAATTTGATTACTGAGATTACTGTGCCGTAAAAACGACTCATAACAAGCGGCTTTCTTTAATACCTCAAATATACCAGTATTACTTCATTTGAATAATCCAGAGCTCAAAAATATAGCTAATAATAAACACGATAAAATGTTAAACAAATACACACCACAGGACCAAACATTCGTAACCATTTTTCTCAAAACATTGTATTTTCTTATCCGCCCTCTTCACCTCGAACGCCCCAATTTCACTTTGAAAGGGAACACAGCTATTCAAATTGAAGTCTGTTAATATATATCAAAACTACTTATTAAACCTCCAACCATCCGAGACTTCGGCTCTCATTCCGTAGCCGTCGGTGCAAATTCCGTAGGTACATACGCCAATCTGTTTGGTCTCTTCATCCCCTTTCCGTCCCCTAGGAGATGCTAGCAAAGAAATAAAAACAACATGGAATATACAGCAAAGCGAAAATTTACAAACGATATCTATCAGCACCATACTTCAGAAGATAGCTCAGAATCACTAATGTGATATATCAGCAGGATACTCCATGAGATAGTACAAAAGACTAAGATCATATATCAGCAGGATACTCCCTGAGATAGCACAAAAGACTAAGGTGATATACCAGCAGGAAACCCCATGAGATAGCACAAAAAGCTAAGCTGATATATCAGCAGGATACCCCATGAGATACCACAAAAGACTAAGGTGATATATCAGCAGGAGACCCCATGAGATAGCACAAAAGACTAAGGTGATATACCAGCAGGATACTCCATGAGATAGCACAAAAGACTAAGGTGATATATCAGCAGGATACACCATGAGATAGCACAAAAGACTAAGGTGATATATCAGCAGGAGACCCCATGAGATAGCACAAAAGACTAAGGTGATATACCAGCAGGATACTCCATGAGATAGCACAAAAGACTAAGGTGATATATCAGCAGGATACACAATGAGATAGCACAAAAGACTAAGGTGATATATCAGCAGGATACCCCATGAGATAGCACAAAAGACTAAGGTGATATACCAGCAGGATACTCCATGAGATAGCACAAAAGACTAAGGTGATATATCAGCAGGATACACCATGAGATAGCACAAAAGACTAAGGTGATATATCAGCAGGATACCCCATGAGATAGCACAAAAGACTAAGGTGATATATCAGCAGGATACCACATGAGATAGCACAAAAGATTAAGGTGATATACCAGCAGGATACTCCATGACATAGCACAAAAGACTAAGGTGATATATCAGCAGGATACTCCATGAGATAGTACAAAAGACTAAGGTCATATATCAGCAGGATACTCCCTGAGATAGCACAAAAGACTAAGCTGATATATCAGCAGGATACTCCATGACATAGCACAAAAGACTAAGGTCATATATCAGCAGGATACTCCCTGAGATAGCACAAAAGACTAAGGTGATATACCAGCAGGAAACCCCATGAGATAGCACAAAAGACTAAGGTGATATATCAGCAGGATACCCCATGAGAAAGCACAAAAGACTAATGTGATATATCAGCAGGAAACCCCATGAGATAGCAAAAAAGACTAAAGTGATATATCAGTAGGATACTCCATGAGATGGAACAGAAAAACTAACATCATATATCAACAGCATACTCCATGAGATGGAACAGAAAAACTAACATCATATATCAGCAGGATACTCATGAGATGGAACAGAAAAACTAACATCATATATCAACAGGACACTCCATGAGATGGAACAGAAAAACTAACATCATATATCAACAGGACACTCCATGAGATGGAACAGAAAAACTAACATCATATATCAACAGGATACTCCATGAGATGGAACAGAAAAACAAACATCATATATCAAAAGCATACTCCATGAGATGGAACAGAAAAACTAACATCATATATCAACAGCATACTCCATGAGATGGAACAGAAAAACTAACATCATATATCAACAGGACACTCCATGAGATGGAACAGAAAAACTAACATCATATATCACCTGGATACTCCATGAGATGGAACAGAAAAACTAACATCATATATCACCTGGATACTCCACGAGATAGCACAGAAAAACTAACATCATATATCAACAGGATACTCCATGAGATAGCACAGAAAAATTAACATCATATATCACCTGGATACTCCATGAGATAGCACAGAAAAACTAACATTATATCAACAGGATACTCCATGAGATAGCACAGAAAAATTAACATCATATATCACCAGGATACTCCATGAGATATCACAGAAGAACTAACATCATATATCAACAGCATACTCCATGAGATAGCACAGAAAAATTAACATCATATATCAACAGGATACTGCATGAGATAGCACAGAAAAACTAACATCATAAATCAACAGGATATTCCATGAGATAGCACAGAAAAACTAACATCATATATCAGCAGCATACTGCATGAGATAGCACAGAAAAACTAACATCATAAATCAACAGGATACTCCATGAGATAGCACAGAAAAACAAACATCATAAATCAACAGGATACTCCATGAGATAGCACAGAAAAACTAACATCATAAATCAATAGGATACTGCATGAGATGGAACAGAAAAACTAACATCATAAATCAACAGGATACTCCACGAGATAGCACAGAAAAACAAACATCATATATCAGCAGGATACTCCATGAGATAGCACAGAAAAACTAACATCATAAATCAACAGGATACTCCATGAGATAGCACAGAAAAACTAACATCATATATCAGCAGGATACTCCATGGGATGGAACAGAAAAACTAACAACATATATCAGCAGGATACTCCATGGGATGGAACAGAAAAACAAACATCATTAATAAGCAGGATACTCCGTGAGATAGCACAGAAAAACTAACAGCATATATCAGCAGGATACTCCGTGAGATAGCACAGAAAAACTAACAACATATATCAGCAGGATACTCCATGGGATGGAACAGAAAAACAAACATCATATATCAGCAGGATACTCCGTGAGATATCACAGAAAAACTAACAACATATATCAGCAGGACACTCCATGGGATGGAACAGAAAAACAAACATCATATATTAGCAGGATACTCCATGAGATAGCACAGAAAAACTACCAGCATATATCAGCAGGATACTCCATGGGATGGAACAGAAAAACAAACATCATATATCAGCAGGATAGTCCATGGGATGGAACAGAAAACTAACATCATATATCAGCAGGATACTCCATGGGATGGAACAGAAAAACTAACATCATATATCACCTAGGTACTCATAAGATGGAACAGAAAAACAAACAGCATATATCAGCAGGATACTCCATGAAATGGAACAGAAAAACAAACATCATATATCAACAGGATACTCCATGAGATGGAACAGAAAAATTAACATCATATATCACCTGGATACTCCACGAGATAGCTTAGAAAAACAAACATCATATATCACCTGGATACTCATGAGATGGAACAGAAAAACAAACAGAATATATCACCTGGATACTCCATGAGATGGAACAGAAAAGCTAACATCATATATCAGCAGGATGCTACATGAGATAGAACAGAAAACTAACATCATATATCACCTGGCTACTCATGAGATGGAACAAAGAACTAACATCATATATCAACAGGATACTCCATGAGATGGAACAGAAAAACAAACATCATATATCACCTGGATACTCCATGAGATGGAACAGAAAACTAACATCATATATCAACAGGATACTCCATGAGATGGAACAGAAAAACAAACATCATATATCAGCAGGATACTCATGAGATGGAACAGAAAAACTAACATCATATATCAACAGGATACTCCATGAGATGGAACAGAAAAACAAACATCATATATCAGCAGGATACTCCATGAGATGGAACAGAAAACTAACATCATATATCACCTGGATACTCATGAGATGGAACAAAGAACTAACATCATACATCAACAGGATACTCCATAAGATGGAACAGAAAAACTATCATCATATATCACCTGGATACTCCATGAGATGGAACAGAAAACTAACATCATATATCAACAGGATACTCCATGAGATGGAACAGAAAAACAAACATCATATATCAACAGGATACTCCATGAGATGGAACAGAAAAACTAACATCATATATCACCTGGATACTCATGAGATGGAACAGAAAAACTAACATCATATATCAACAGGATACTCCATGAGATGGAACAGAAAAACTAACATCATATATCACCTGGATACTCCATGAGATGGAACAGAAAAACTAACATCATATATCAACAGGATACTCCATGAGTTAGCACAGAAAAATTAACATCATATATCACCTGGATACTCCATGAGATAGCACAGAAAACTAACATCATATATCAACAGCATACTCCATGAGATAGCACAGAAAAATTAACATCATATATCAACAGGATACTGCATGAGATAGCACAGAAAAATTAACATCATAAATCAACAGGATATTCCATGAGATAGCACAGAAAAACTAACATCATATATCAGCAGGATACTGCATGAGATAGCACAGAAAAACAAAAATCATATATCAGCAGGATACTCCATGGGATGGAACAGAAAAACTAACAACATATATTAGCAGGATACTCCATGAGATGGAAGAGAAAAACAGACAGCATATATCAGCAGGATACTCCATGGGATGGAACAGAAAAGCAAACATCATATATCAACAGGATACTCCATGGGATGGAACAGAAAAACAAACATCATATATCAGCAGGATACTCCATGGGATGGAACAGAAAAGCAAACATCATATATCAACAGGATACTCCATGGGATGGAACAGAAAAGCAAACATCATATATCAACAGGATACTCCATGGGATGGAACAGAAAAGCAAACATCATATATCAACAGGATACTCCATAAGATGGAACAGAAAAACAAACAGCATATATCAGCAGGATACTCCATGGGATGGAACAGAAAAGAAAACATCATATATCAGCAGGATACTTCATGAGATGGAACAGAAAAACAAACATCATATAACAGCAGGATACTCCATGGGATGGAACAGAAAAACTAACATCATATATCAGCAGGATACTCCATGGGATGGAACAGAAAAACTAACATCATATATCACCTGGATACTCATGAGATGGAACAGAAAAACAAACAGCATATATCAGCAGGATCCTCCATGGGATGGACCAGAAAAACGAACATCATATATCAACAGCATATTCCATGAGATGGCACAGAAAAACAAACAGCATATATCAGCAGGATACTCTATGCGATGGCACAGAAAAACAAACAGCATATATCAACAGCATACTCCATGAGATGGAACAGAAAAACAAACAGCATATATCACCTGGATACTCATGAGATGGAACAGAAAAACAAACAACATATATCAACATCATACTCCATGAGATGGAACAGAAAAACAAACCGCATATATCACCTGGATACTCATGAGATGGAACAGAAAAACAAACAGAATATATCACCTGGATACTCATGAGATGGAAAAGAAAAACAAACAGAATATATCACCTGGATACTCCATGAGATGGAAAAGAAAAACAAACATCATATATCACCTAGATACACATGAGATGGAACAGAAAAACAAACAGCATATATCACCTGGATACTCATGAGATGGAACAGAAAAACAAACAGAATATATCACCTGGATACTCATGAGATGGAACAGAAAAACAACATCATATATCACCAGGATACTCCATGGGATGGAACAGATTAAACAAACATCATATATCACCTGGGTACTCATGGGATGGAACAGAAAAACAAACAGCATATATCACCTAGATACACATGAGATGGAACAGAAAAACAACATCATATATCACCAGGATACTCCATGGGATGGAACAGATTAAACAAACATCATATATCACCTGGGTACTCATGGGATGGAACAGAAAAACAAACAGCATATATCACCTAGATACACATGAGATGGAACAGAAAAACAAACAGCATATATCACCTGGATACTCATGAGATGGAACAGAAAAACAAACATCATATATCACCTGGATACTCATGAGATGGAACAGAAAAACAACATCATATATCACCAGGATACTCCATGGGATGGAACAGAAAAACAAACATCATATATCACCTAGATACTCATGAGATGGAACAGAAAAACAAACATCATATATCACCAGGATACTCATGAGATGGAACAGAAAAACAAACATCATATATCACCTGGATACTCATGAGATGGAACAGAAAAACAACATCATATATCACCAGGATACTCCATGGGATGGAACAGATTAAACAAACATCATATATCACCTGGGTACTCATGGGATGGAACAGAAAAACAAACAGCATATATCACCTGGATACTCCATGAGATGGAACAGAAAAACAAACAGCATATATCACCTGGATACTCATGAGATGGAACAGAAAAACAAACATAATATATCACCTGGATACTCATGAGATGGAACAGAAAAACAACATCATATATCACCTGGATACTCCATGGGATGGAACAGATTAAACAAACATCATATATTACCTGGATACTCCATGGGATGGAACAGAAAAACAAACATCATATATCACCTGGATACTCCATGAGATAGCACAGAAAAACTAACATCATATATCAACAGCATACTCCATGAGAAGGAACAGAAAAACAAACAGCATATATCACCTGGATACTCATAAGATGGAACAGAAAAACAAACATCATATATATCCTTGATACTCCATGGGATGGAGCAGAAAAACAAACATCACATATCACCTGGATACTCCGTGGGATGGAACAGAAAAACAAACATCATATATCACCTGGATACTCATGAGATGGAACAGAAAAACAAACATCATATATTAACGGGATACTCCATGGGATGGAACAGAAAAACAAACATCATATATCAACAGGATACTCATGAGATGAAACAGAAAAACAAACATCATATATCAAAAGGATACTCCATGAGATGGAACATAAAAACAAACGTCATATATCAACAGGATACTCCATGAGATAGCACAGAAAAACAAATATCATATATCAGCAGCATACTCCATGAGATAGCACAGAAAAACAAACATCATATATCACCTGGATACTCCATGGGATGGAACAGAAAAACAAACATCATATATCAACAGGATACTCCATGAGATGGAACAAAAAAACAAACATCATATATCAACAGGATACTCCATGAGATGGAACAGAAAAACAAACATCATATATCAACAGGATACTCATGAGATGGAACAGAAAAACAAACATCATATATCAACAGGATACTCATGAGATGGAACAGAAAAACAAACAGTATATATCAACAGGATACTCCATGAAATGGAACAGAAAAACAAACATCATATATCAACAGGATACTCCATGAGATGGAACAGAAAAACAAACAGCATATATCAACAGGATACTCCATGAGATGGAACAAAAAAACAAACATCATATATCAACAGGATATTCCATGAGATGGAACAGAAAAACAAACATCATATATCAACAGGATACTCATGAGATGGAACAGAAAAACAAACATCATATATCAACAGGATACTCATGAGATGGAACAGAAAAACAAACAGTATATATCAACAGGATACTCCATGAAATGGAACAGATATACAAACAGCATATATCAACAGGATACTCCATGAGATGGAACAGAAAAACAAACATCATATATCAACATTATATATCATATTAAGGTAAAATCCTAGTGAATGTTAAAATAACTGTTCTTGCCTATACGTATGTTAACCTTATAACAGTAAGGAGGTATACAACTCTGTAATAAATTACACTTGATTTGTTTCATTTTGTATATAATATGTCCTTATTTTATTTTAAATGTTCTATATACTATGTAATATGTATGTATATATGTAACTTTGTTGTACATTTCCTTAACACGCATATAGTATTTGTATTTTATTTCAAATGTTCCATATTCTATGTAATATTTATGTTTATATATAATTTTTGTACATTTCCTTGACATGTTCTATGTTCACAAGTCTTTATGGCTGCTAGTGAACTCACAGAATACAATCTAATCTAATCTAATCTAATCAACAGTATACTCCATGAGATGGAACAGAAAAACAAACATCATATATCAACAAGATACTCATGAGATGGATCAGAAAAACAAACATCATATATCAACAGGTTACTCCATGGGATGGAACAGAAAAACAAACAGCATATATCAGCAGGATACTCCATGAGATGGAACAGAAAAACAAACATCATATATCAACAGGTTATTCCATGAGATGGAACAGAAAAACAAACATCATATATCAACAGGATACTCATGAGATGGAACAGAAAAACAAACAGCATATATCAGCAGGATACTCCATGAGATGGAACAGAAAAACAAACAGCATATATCAACAGGATACTCCATGAGCTGGAACAGAAAACTAACATCATATATCAACAGCATACTCCATGAGATAGCACAGAAAAATTAACATCATATATCAGCAGGATACTCCATGAGATGGAACAGAAAAACAAACAGCACATATCAGCAGGATACTCCATGGGATGGAACAGAAAGACAAACTTCATATATCTGCAGGATACTCCATGGGATGGAACAGAAAAACTAACATCATATATCAGCAGGACACTCCATGGGATGAAACAGAAAAACTAACATCATATATCAACAGGATACTCCATGAGATGGAACAGAAAAACAAACCGCATATATCACCTGGATACTCCATGAGATGGAACAGCAAAACTAACATCATAAATCAGCAGGATACTCCATGAGATAGCACAGAAAAACTAACATCATATATCACATGGATACTCCCTGAGATGGAACAGAAAAACTAACACCATATATTACCTGGATACTCCATGAGATGGAACAGAAAAACTAACATCATATATCAACAGGATACTCCATGAGATGGAACAGAAAACTAACTTCATATATCAACAGCATACTCCATGAGATGGAACAGAAAAACTAACATCATATATCACCTGGATACTCCATGAGATGGAACAGAAAACTAACATCATATAACAGCAGGATACTCCATGAGATGGAACAGAAAAATAACATCATACATCAACAGGATACTCCATGAGATGGAACAGAAAAACTTACATCATATAT
Source organism: Deroplatys truncata (assembly GCA_030765065.1). Lineage (NCBI taxonomy): Eukaryota > Metazoa > Arthropoda > Insecta > Mantodea > Mantidae > Deroplatys > Deroplatys truncata. Next base: position 455,093 of record JAUKNL010000059.1, read on the forward strand.
CACCTTTATACTCCATGAGATGGAACAGAACACTAACATCATATATCAACAGGATACTCCATGCGATGGAACAGAAAAACAAACAGCATATATCACCTGGATACTCCATGAGATGGAACAGAAAACTAACATCATATATCAACAGGATACTCCATGCGATGGAACAGAAAAACAAACAGCATATATCAGCAGGATACTCCATGAGATGGGCAGAAAAACGAACAGCATATATCACCTGGATACTCATGAGATCGAACAGAAAACTAACATCATATATCAACTGGATACTCCATGAGATGGAACAGAAAAACAAACAGCATATATCAGCAGGATACTCCATGAGATCGGCAGAAAAACAAACAGCATATATCACCTGGATACTCCATGAGATGGAACAGAAAACTAACATCATATATCAACTGGATACTCCATGAGATGGAACAGAAAAACAAACAGCATATATCAGCAGGATACTCCATGAGATGGGCAGAAAAACGAACAGCATATATCACCTGGATACTCATGAGATCGAACAGAAAAACAAACAGCATATATCACCTGGATACTCCATGAGATGGAACAGAAAAACAAACATCATATATCACCTGGATACTCATGAGATGGAACAGAAAAACAAACATTATATCACCTAGATACTCATGAGATGGAACAGAAAAACAAACAGCATATATCACCTGGATACTCCATGAGATGGAACAGAAAAACAAACAGCATTTATCACCTGGATACTCATGAGATGGAACAGAAAAACAAACATCATATATCACCTGGATACTCATGAGATGGAACAGAAAAACTAACATCATATATCACCTGGATACTCCATGTGATGGAACAGAAGAAAAAACATCATATATCACCTGGATACTCCATGAGATGGAACAGAAAAACTAACATCATACATCAACAGCATACTCCATGAGATGGAACAGAAAAACTAACATCATATATCAGCAGGATACTCATGAGATGGAACAGAAAAACAAACATCATATATCAACAGGATACTCTATGAGATGGAACAGAAAAGCTAACATCATATATCAGCAGGATACTCATGAGATGGAACAGAAAAACAAACATCATATATCAACAGGATACTCCATGAGATGGAACAGAAAAGCTAACAGCATATATCAACAGGATACTCCATGAGATGGAACAGAAATCTAACGTCACATATCAGCAGGATACTCCAGAAGATAGCACAGAAAGACTATGGTTATATATCAGCAGGATACCCCAGAAGATAGCACAGAAAGACTAAGGTTATATATCAGCAGGATACCCCAGAAGATAGCACAGAAGCACTAAGGTCATATATCAGCAGGATACTCAAGAGGATAGCTCGGAAATACTAAGGTCATATATCAGCAGGATACTCCAGAAGATTGCTCAGAAAGACTAAGGTCATATATCAGCAGGATACTCCTGAAGATAGCTCAGAAAGACTAAGGTCATATAACAGCAGGATACCCAGAAGATAGCACAGAAAGAGTAAGGTCATATATCAGCAGTATACCCCAGAAGATAGCACAGAAACATTAAGGTCATATAGCAGCAGGATACTCCAGAAGACAGCACAGAAAGACTAAGATCATATATCTGCAAGATACTCCAGAAGATAGCACAGAAACATTAAGGTCATATATCAGCAGAATACTCCAGAAGATAGCACAGAAACACAAAGGTCATATATCAGCAGAATACCCCAGAAGATAGCACAGAAACTCTAAGGTCATATATCAGCAGGATACCCCAGAAGATGGCACAGAAAGAGTAAGGTCATATATCAGCAGGATACCCCAGAAGATAGCACAGAAACTCTAAGGTCATATATCAGCAGGATACCCCAGAAGATAGCACAGAAAGAGTAAGGTCATATATCAGCAGTATACCCCAGAAGATAGCACAGAAACACAAAGGTCATATATCAGCAGGATACCCCAGAAGATAGCACAGAAACTCTAAGGTCATATATCAGCAGGATACCCCAGAAGATAGCACAGAAAGAGTAAGGTCATATATCAGCAGTATACCCCAGAAGATAGCACAGAAACACTAAGGTCATATAGCAGCAGGATACTCCAGAAGATAGCACAGAAAGACTAAGGTCATATATAAGCAGGATACGCCAGAAGATAGCACAGAAACATTGAGGTCATACATCAGCAGGATACTCCAGAAGATAGCACAGAAAGAATAAGGTCATATATCCGCAGGATACTCCAGAAGATAGGACAGAAACATTGAGGTCATACATCAGCAGGATACTCCAGAAGATAGCACAGAAAGAATAAGGTCATATATCCGCAGGATACTCCAGAAGATAGCACAGAAAGAATAAGGTCATATATCCGCAGGATACCCCAGAAGATAGCACAGAAACATTAAGTTCATACATCAGCAGGATAGTCCAGAAAATATCACAGAAAAACTAAGGTGACATATCAGCAGGATACTCCAGAGATAGCACCTAAAGTCAAAGGCCATATATCAGCAGGATACTCTAGAAGATAGCACAGAAAACTAAGGTCATATATCAATAGCATACCCAAGAAGATAGCACAGAAAGACTAAGGTCCTATATCAGCAGGATACCCCAGAAGATTGCTCAGAAAGACTTAGGTCATATATCAGCAGGATACTCAAGAAGATAGCTCACAAAGACTAAGGTCATATATCAGCAGGATACTCCAGAAGACTGCTCAGAAAGACTTAGGTCATATATCAGCAGGATACTCAAGAAGATAGCTCAGAAAGACTAAGGTCATATATCAGCAGGATACCCCAGAAGATAGCACAGAAACACTAAGGTCATATATCAGCAGGATACTCAAGAAGATAGCTCAGAAAGACTAAGGTGATATATCAGCAGGATACTCACGAAGATAGCTCAGAAAGACTAAGGTCATATATCAGCAGGATACTCAAGAAGATAGCTCAGAAAGACTAAGGTCATATATCAGCAGGATACTGCAGAAGATAGCAAAGAAGTAGTAAGGTCATATATCAGCAGGATACCCCAGAAGATAGCACAGAAACATTAAGTTCATACATCAGCAGGATAGTCCAGAACATATTACAGAAAAACTAAGGTGATATATCACCAGGATACACCAGAGATAGCACAGAAAGTCAAAGGCCATATATCAGCAGGATACTCCAGAAGATAGCACAGAAAGACTAAGGTCATATATCGGCAGGATACTCCAAAAGATAGCAAAGAAAGTATGTGATATATCAGCGGGATACTCCAGAAGATATCACAGAAAGGCTAAGGTGATATATCGGCAGGATACTCCAGAAGATAGCACAGAAACCTGAATGTCATATATCAGCAGGATACTCCATGAGATGGAACAGAAATCTAACGCCATATATCAGCAGGATACTCCAGAAGATAGCACAGAAAGACTAAGGTTATATATCAGCAGGATTCTCTAGAAGATAGCACAGAAACACTAAGGTTATATATCAGCAGGATACTACACGAGATAGCACAGAAAGACTAATGTCATATATCAGCAGGATACTCCAAGAAATAGAACAGAAAATCTAATGCCATATATCAGCAGGATACTCCATGAGATGGAACAGAAATCTAACGCCACATATCAGCAGGATACTCCAGAAGATAGCACAGAAAGACTATGGTTATATACCAGCAGGATACTCCATGAGATGGAACAGAAATCTAACGCCACATATCAGCAGGATACTCCAGAAGATAGCACAGAAAGACTATGGTTATATACCAGCAGGATACTCCATGAGATGGAACAGAAATCTAACGCCACATATCAGCAGGATACTCCAGAAGATAGCACAGAAAGACTATGGTTATATACCAGAATAACACTACATGAGATGGAACAGAAATCTAACGCCACATATCAGCAGGATACTCCAGAAGATAGCACAGAAAGACTATGGTTATATACCAGCAGGATACTCTAGAAGATAGCACAGAAACTAAGGTCATATATCAGCAGGATACCCCAGAAGATAGCACAGAAAGACTAAGGTCATATATCAGCAGGATACCCCAGAAGATAGCACAGAAACACTAAGGTCACATATCAGCAGGATACTCAGGAAGACAGGTCAGAAAGACTAAGGTCATATATCAGCAGAATACTCCAGAAGAAAGCACAGAAACATTAAGGTCATATATCAGCAGGATACTCCAGAAGATAGCAAAGAAAGAATAAGGTCATATATCAGCAGGATACCCCAGAAGATAGCACAGAAACATTAAGTTCATACATCAGAAGGATATTCAGAAAATATCACAGAAAAACTAAGGTGATATATCAGCAGGATACTCCAGAGATAGCACAGAAAGTCAAAGGGCATATATCAGCAGGATACTCCAGAAGATAACACAGAAAGACAAAGGTCATATATCAGCAGGATACTCCAGAAGATGGCACAGAAAGAGTATGGTCATATATCAGCAGGATACTCCAGAAGATAGCACAGAAAGAGTAAGGTCATATATCAGCAGTATACCCCAGAGGGTAGTACAGAAACACAAAAGTCATATATCAGCAGGATACCCCAGAATATAGCACAGAAACTCTAAGGTCATATATCAGAAGGATACCCCAGAAGATAGCACAGAAAGAATAAGGTCATATATCAGCAGTATACCCCAGAAGATAGCACAGAAACACTAACGTCATATAGCAGCAGGATACTCCAGAAGATAGCACAGAAAGACTAAGGTCATATATCAGCAGGATACTCCAGAAGATAGCACAGAAACATTAGTTTCATACATCAACCGGATAGTCCAGAAAATATCACAGAAAAACCAAGGTGATATATCAGCAAGATACTCCAGACATAGCACAGAAAGTCAAAGGCCATATATCAGCAGGATACTCCAGACGATAGCACAGAAAGGCTAAGGTGATATATCGGCAGGATACTCCAGAAGATAGCACAGAAAGTTTAATTTCATATATCAGCATGATACTTCAAGAAATGGAACAGAAAATCTAATGCCATATATCAGCAGGATACTCCATGAGATGGAACAGAAATCTAACGCCATATATCAGCAGGATACTCCAGAAGATAGCACAGAAAGACTAAGGTTATATGTCAGCAGGATACTCTGGAAGATAGCACAGAAATACTAAGGTTATATATCAGCGGGATACTACACGCGATAGCACAGAAAGACTTATGTCATATATCAGCAGGATACTCCAAGAAATGGAACAGAAAAGCTAATGCCATATATCAACAGGATACTCCATGAGATGGAACAGAAATCTAACGCCACATATCAGCAGGATACTCCAAAAGATAGCACAGAAAGACTATGGTTATACATCAGCAGGATACTCTAGAAGATAGCACAGAAAACTAAGGTCATATATCAGCAGGATACTCAAGAAGGTAGCTCAGAAAGACTAAGGTCATATATCAGCAGGACACTCCAGAAGATTGCTCAAAAAGACTAAGGTCATATATCAGCAGGATACTCAAGAAGAAAGCTCAGAAAGACTAAGGTCATATATCAGCAGGATACCCCAGAAGATAGCAATGAAGGAGTAAGGTCATATTACAGCAGTATACCCCAGAAGATAGCACAGAAAGACTAAGGTCATATATCAGCAGGATACTCCAGAAGATAGCACAAAAACATTAAGGTCACATATCAGCAGGATACTCCAGAAGATAGCACAGAGAGACTAAGGTCATATATCAGCAGGATACTCCAGAAGATTGCTCAGAAAGACTTAGGTCATATATCAGCAGGATACTCAAGAAGATAGCTCAGAAAGACTAAGGTCATATATCAGCAGGATACCCCAGAAGATAGCACAGAAACACTAAGGTCATATATCAGCAGGATACTCAAGAAGATAGCTCAGATAGACTAAGGTGATATATCAGCAGGATACTCACGAAGATAGCTCAGAAAGACTAAGGTCATATATCAGCAGGATACTCAAGAAAATAGCTCAGAAAGACTAAGGTCATATATCAGCAGGATACTCAAGAAGATAGCTCAGAAAGACTAAGGTCATATATCAGCAGGATACTGCAGAAGATAGCTAAGAAGGAGTAAGGTCATATATCAGCAGGATACACCAGAAGATAGCACAGAAACAATAAGGTCATATATCAGCAGGATACCCCAGAAGATAGTACAGAAACATTAAGTTCATACATCAGCAGGATAGTCCAGAACATATCACAGAAAAACTAAGGTGATATATCACCAGGATACACCAGAGATAGCACAGAAAGTCAAAGGCCATATATCAGCAGGATATTCCAGAAGATAGCACAGAAAGACTAAGGTCATATATCAGCAGGATACTCAAGAAGAAAGCTCAGAAAGACTAAGGTCATATATCAGCGGGATACCCCAGAAGATAGCAATGAAGGAGTAAGGTCATATTACAGCAGTATACCCCAGAAGATAGCACAGAAAGACTAAGGTCATATATCAGCAGGATACTCCAGAAGATGGCACAAAAACATTAAGGTCATATATCAGCAGGATACTCCAGAAGATAGCACAGAAAGAATAAGGTCATATATCAGCAGGACACCCCAGAAGATAGCACAGAAAAATTAAGGTCATATATCAGCAGGATACCCCAGAAGATAGCAGAGAAACATTACGTTCATACATCAGCAGGATAGTCCACAAAATATCACAGAAAAACTAAGGTGTTATATCAGCAGGATACTCCAGAGATAGCACAGAAAGTCAAAGGCCATATATCAGCAGGATACTCCAGAAGATAGCACAGAAAGACTAAGGTCATATATCAGCGGGATACTCCAGAAGATAGCACAGAAAGTCTAAGGTGATATATCGGCAGGATACTCCAGAAGATAGCACAGAAAGATTAATGTCATATATCAGCAGGATACTTCAAGAAATGGAACAGAAAAGCTAATGCCATATATCAGCAGGATACTCCATGAGATGGAACTGAAATCTGACGCCATATATCAGCAGAATACTCCAGAAGATAGCACAGAAAGACTAGGGTTATATATCAGCAGGATACTCTAGAAGATAGCACAGAAAGACTAAGGTTATATATCAGCAGGATAATACACGAGATAGTACAGAAAGACTAATGTCATATATCAGCAGGATACTCCAAGAAATGGAACAGAAAACCTAATGCCATATATCAGCAGGATACTCCAGCGGATAGCACAGAAAGAGTAAGGTCATATATCAGCAGTATACCCCAGAAGATAGCACATAAACACTAAGGTCATATATCAGCAGGATACCCCAGAAGATAGCACAGAAACTCTAGGGTCATATATCAGCAGGATACCCCAGAAGATAGCACAGAAACTCTAAGGTCATATATCAGCAGGATACTCCAGAAGATAGCACAGAAACTCCAGGTCATATATCAGCAGGATACCCCATAAGATAGCACAGAAACTCTAGGGTCATATATCAGCAGTATATCCCAGAAGATAGCACAGAAACTCTAAGGTCGTATATCAGCAGTATACCCCAGAAGATAGCACATAAACTCTAACGTCATATGTCAGCAGGATACCCCCGAAAATAGCACAGAAACTCTAAGGTCATATATCAGCAGGATACCCCAGAAGATAGCACAGAAAGTGTAAGGTCATATATCAGCAGTATACCCCAGAAGATAGCACAGAAACACTAAGGTCATATAGCAGTAGGATACTCCAGAAGATAGCACAGAAAGACTAAGGTCATATATCAGCAGGATACTCCAGAAGATAGCACAGAAACATTAAGGTCATATATCAGCAGGTTACTCCAGAAGATATCACAGAAAGAATAAGGTCATATATCAGCAGGACACCCCAGAAGATAGCACAGAAACATTAAGGTCATATATCAGCAGGATACCGCAGAAGATAGCACAGAAACATTAAGTTCATACATCAGCAGCATAGTCCAGAAAATATCACAGAAAAACTAAGGTGTTATATAAGCAGGATACTCCAGAGATAGCACAGAAAGTCAAAGGCCATATATCAGCGGGATACTTCAGAAGATAGCACAGAAAGACTAAGGTCATATATCAGCGGGATACTCCAGAAGATAGCACAGAAAGGCTAAGGTGATATATCGGCAGGATACTCCAGAAGATAGCACAGAAAGGTTAATGCCATATATCAGCAGGATACTCCATGAGATGGAACAGAAATCTGACGCCATATATCAGCAGGATACTCCAGAAGATAGCACAGAAAGACTAAGGTTATATATCAGCAGGATACTACACGAGATAGCACAGAAAGACTAATGTCATATATCAGCAGGATACTCCAAGAAATGGAACGGAAAAGCTAATGCCATATATCAGCAGGATACTCCAGAAGATAGCACAGAAAGAGTAAGGTCATATATCAGCAGCATACTCCAGAAGATAGCACAGAAAGACTAAGGTCATATATCAGCAGGATACCCCGGAAGATAGCACAGAAACTCTAAGGTCATATATCAGCAGGATACTCCAGAAGATAGCACAGAAACTCTAAGGTCATATATCAGTAGGATACCCCAGAAGATAGCACAGAAACTCTAAGGTCATATATCAGCAGAATACCCCAGAAGATAGCACAGGAATTCTAAGGTCATATATTAGCAGGATACCCCAGAAGATAGCACAGAAACTCTAAGGTCATATATCAGCAGGATACTCCATGAGATAGCACAGAAAGTCTAAGGTCATATATCAGCAGGATACTCCATGAGATAGCACAGAAACTCTAAGGTCATATATCAGCAGGGTACTACAGAGATAGCACAGAAAGTCAAAGGCCATATATCAGCAGGATACTCCAGAAAATAGCACAGAAAGACTAAGGTGATATATCGGCAGGATACTCCAGAAGATAGCACAGAAAGTTTAATGTCATATATCAGCAGGATACTTCAAGAAATGGACCAGAAAAGCTAATGCCATATATCAGCAGGATACTCCATGAGATGGAACAGAAATCTGACGCCATATATCAGCAGGATACTCCAGAAGATAGCACAGAAAGACTAGGGTTATATATCAGCAGGATACTCTAGAAGATAGCACAGAAAGACTAAGGTTATATATCAGCAGGATACTACACGAGATAGCACAGAAAGACTAATGTCATTTATCAGCAGGATACTCCAAGAAATGGAACAGAAAACCTAATGCCATATATCAGCAGGATACTCCAGCAGATAGCACAGAAAGAGTAAGGTCATATATCAGCAGTATACCCCAGAAGATAGCACATAAACACTATGGTCAGATATCAGCAGGATACCCCAGAAAATAGCACAGAAACTCTAGGGTCATATATCAGCAGGATACCCCAGTAGATAGCACAGTAACTCTAAGGTCATATATCAGCAGGATACCCCAGCAGATAGCACAGAAACACTAAGGTCATATATCAGCAGGATACCCCAGAAAATAGCACAGAAACTCTAAGGTCATATATCAGCAGGATACTCCAGAAGATAGCACAGAAACTCCAGGTCATATATTAGCAGGATACCCCATAAGATAGCACAGATACTCTAAGGTCATATATCAGCAGTATATCCCAGAAGATAGCATAGAAACTCTAAGGTCGTATATCAGCAGTATACCCCAGAAGATAGCACAGAAACGCTAACGTCATATATCAGCAGGATACCCCCGAAGATAGCACAGAAACTCTAAGGTCATATATCAGCAGGATACCCCAGAAGATAGCACAGAAAGAGTAAGGTCATATATCAGCAGTTTACCCCAGAAGATAGCACAGAACCACTAAGGTCATATAGCAGAAGGGTACTCCAGAAGATATAACAGAAATACTAGGGTCATATATCAGCAGGATACTCCAGAAGATAGCACAGAAACATTAAGGTCATATATCAGCAGGATACCCCAGAAGATAGCACAGAAACATTAAGGTCATATATCAGCAGGACACCCCAGAAGATAGCACAGAAACATTAAGGTCATATATCAGCAGGATACCCCAGAAGATAGCACAGAAACATTAAGTTCATACATCAGCAGGATAGTCCAGAAAATATCACCGAAAAACTAAGGTGTTATATCAGCAGGATACTCCAGAGATAGCACAGAAAGTCAAAGGCCATATATCAGCAGGATACTCCAGAAGATAGAACAGAAAGACTAAGGTCATATATATGCGGGATACTCCAGAAGATAGCACAGAAAGGCTAAGGTGATATATCGGCAGGATACTCCAGAAGATAGCACAGAAAGATTAATGTCATATATCAGCAGGATACTTCAAGAAATGGAACAGAAAAGCTAATGCCATATATCAGCAGGATACTCCATGAGATGGAACAGAAATCTGACGCCATATATCAGCAGGATACTCCAGAAGATAGCACAGAAAGACTAGGGTTATATATCAGCAGGATACTCTAGAAGATAGCACAGAAAGACTAAGGTTATATATCAGCAGGATACTACACGAGATAGTACAGAAAGACTAATGTCATATATCAGCAGGATACTCCAAGAAATGGAACAGAAAACCTAATGCCATATATCAGCAGGATACTCCAGCGGATAGCACAGAAAGAGTAAGGTCATATATCAGCAGTATACCCCAGAAGATACCACATAAACACTAAGGTCATATATCAGCAGGATACCCCAGAAGATAGCACAGAAACTCTAGGGTCATATATCAGCAGGATACCCCAGAAGATAGCACACAAACTCTAAGGTCATATATCAGCAGGATACTCCAGAAGATAGCACAGAAACTCCAGGTCATATATCAGCAGGATACCCCATAAGATAGCACAGATACTCTAAGGTCATATATCAGCAGTATATCCCAGAAGATAGCACAGAAACTCTAAGGTCGTATATCAGCAGTATACCCCAGAAGTTAGCACATAAACTCTAACGTCATATATCAGCAGGATACCCCCGAAAATAGCACAGAAACTCTAAGGTCATATATCAGCAGGATACCCCAGAAGATACCACAGAAAGAGTAAGGTCATATATCAGCAGTATACCCCAGAAGATAGCACAGAAACACTAAGGTCATATAGCAGTAGGATACTCCAGAAGATAGCACAGAAAGTCTAAGGTCATATATCAGCAGGATACTCCAGAAGATAGCACAGAAACATTAAGGTCATATATCAGCAGGTTACTCCAGAAGATATCACAGAAAGAATAAGGTCATATATCAGCAGGACACCCCAGAAGATAGCACAGAAACATTAAGGTCATATATCAGCTGGATACCCCAGAAGATAGCACAGAAACATTAGGTTCATACATCAGCAGCATAGTCCAGAAAATATCACAGAAAAACTAAGGTGTTATATAAGCAGGATACTCCAGAGATAGCACAGAAAGCCAAAGGCCATATATCAGCAGGATACTTCAGAAGATAGCACAGAAAGACTAAGGTCATATATCAGCGGGATACTCCAGAAGATAGCACAGAAAGGCTAAGGTGATATATCGGCAGGATACTGCAGAAGATAGCACAGAAAGGTTAATGCCATATATCAGCAGGATACTCCATGAGATGGAACAGAAATCTGACGCCATATATCAGCAGGATACTCCAGAAGATAGCACAGAAAGACTAAGGTTATATATCAGCAGGATACTACACGAGATAGCACAGAAAGACTAATGTCATATATCAGCAGGATACTCCAAGAAATGGAACGGAAAAGCTAATGCCATATATCAGCAGGATACTCCAGAAGATAGCACAGAAAGAGTAAGGTCATATATCAGCAGGATACTCCAGAAGATAGCACAGAAAGACTAAGGTCATATATCAGCAGGATACCCCGGAAGATAGCACAGAAACTCTAAGGTCATATATCAGCAGGATACTCCAGAAGATAGCACAGAAACTCTAAGGTCATATATCAGTAGGATACCCCCGAAGATAGCACAGAAACTCTAAGGTCATATATCAGCAGAATACCCCAGAAGATAGCACAGGAATTCTAAGGTCATATATTAGCAGGATACCCCAGAAGATAGCACAGAAACTCTAAGGTCATATATCAGCAGGATACTCCATGAGATAGCACAGAAAGTCTAAGGCCATATATCAGCAGGATACTCCATGAGATAGCACAGAAAGTCTAAGGTCATATATCAGCAGGATACTCCATGAGATAGCACAGAAACTCTAAGGTCATATATCAGCAGGATACTCCAGAAAATTTCACATTAACCTACGGTGATATATCAGCAGGATACTCCATGAGATAGCACAGAAAGTCTAAGGCCATATATCAGCAGGATACTCCATGAGATAGCACAGAAAGTCTAAGGTCATATATCAGCAGGATACTCCATGAGATAGCACAGAAACTCTAAGGTCATATATCATCAGGATACTCCAGAAAATTTCACAGTAACCTAAGGTGATATATCAGCAGGATACTCCATGAGATAGCACAGAAAGTCTAAGGCCATATATCAGCAGGATACTCCATGAGATAGCACAGAAACTCTAAGGTCATATATCAGCAGGATACTCCATGAGATAGCACAGAAACTCTAAGGTCATATATCAGCAGGATACTCCATGAGATATCACAGAAAGTCTAAGGCCATATATCAGCAGGATACTCCATGAGATAGCACAGAAAGTCTAAGGTCATATATCAGCAGGATACTCCAGAAAATTTCACAGTAACCTAAGGTGATATATCAGCAGGATACTCCAGAAGATAACACAGAAAGTGTAAGGTCATATATCAGCAGGATACTCCAGTAGATAGCACAGAAAGTCTAAGGCCATATATCAGCAGGATACTCCAGAAGATAACACAGAAAGTCTAAGGTCATATATCAGCAGGATACTCCAGAAGATAGCAAGGAAAGTCTAAGGCCATATATCAGTAGGATATTCCAGAAGATAGCACAGAAATTTAACGTTATATATCGGCAGGATACTCCATGAGATAGCACAGAAAGTCTAAGGCCATATATCAGCAGGATATTCCAGAATATAGCACAGACATTTACCGTCATATATCAGCAGGATACTCCAGAAGATAGCTCAGAAAGACTAAGGTCATATAACAGCAGGATACTCCAGAAGATAGCACAGAAAGACTAAGGTCATATATCGGCAGGATACTCCAGAAGATACCAAAGAAAGAATAAGGTCATATATCGGCGGGATACTCCAGAAGATAGCACAGAAATTTAATGTCATATATCGCAAGGATACTCCATGAGATAGCACAGAAAGTCTAAGGCCATATATCAGCAGGATATTCCGGAAGATAGCACAGAAATTTAACGTCATATATCAGCAGGATACTCCAGAAGATAGCACAGAAAGACTAAGGTCATATAACAGCAGGATACTCCATGAGATAGCACAGAAATTTAACGTCATATATCAGCGGGATACTCCAGAAGATAGCACAGAAAGACTAAGGTCATATATCGGCAAGATACTCCAGAAGATAGCAAAGAAAGAATAAGGTGATATATCATCGGGATAATCCAGAAGATAGCACGGAAATTTAACGTCATATATCAGCAGGATACTCCAGAAGATAGCACAGAAAGACTTAGGTCATATAACAGCAGGATACTCCAGAAGATAGCACAGAAGGACTATGGTCATGTATCGGCAGGATACTCCAGAAGATAGCAAAGAAAGAATAAGGTCATATATCGGCGGGATACTCCAGAAGATAGTACAGAAATTTAGCGTCATATATCGGCAGGATACTCCATGAGATAGCACAGAAAATCTAAGGCCATATATCAGCAGGATACTCCAGAAGATAGTACAGAAAGTCTAAGGTCATATATCAGCAGGATACTCCAGAAGATAGCACAGAAAGTCTAAGGCCATATATCAGCAGGATATTCCAGAAGTTAGCACAGAAATTTAACGTCATATATCGGCAGGATACTCCATGAGATAGCACAGAAGGTCTAAGGCCATATATCAGCAGGATATTCCAGAAGATAGCACAGAAATTTACCGTCATATATCGGCAGGATACTCCAGACTATAGCACAGAAAGACTAAGGTCATATAACAGCAGGATACTCCAGAAGATAGCACAGAAAGACTAAGGTCATATATCGGCAGGATACTCCAGAAGATAGCAAAGAAAGAATAAGGTCATATATCGGTGGGATACTCCAGAAGATAGCACAGAAATTTAACGTCATATATCGGCAGGATACTCCATGAGAAAGCACAGAAAGTCTAAGGCCATATATCAGCAGGATATTCCAGAAGATAGCACAGAAATTTAATGTCATATATCAGCAGGATACTCCAGAAGATAGCACAGAAAGACTAAGGTCATATAACAGCAGGATACTCCATGAGATAGCACAGAAATTTAACGTCATATATCAGCAGGATACTCCAGAAGATAGCAAGGAAAGAATAAGGTGATATTGTAGCGGACCAGGTTGCACATATTTCGTATACCAGGAAGTGTGAAGTTCAGGTTAGCAGAATTCGTCCACGCTGCACTACGCCGAATCAGCGCTTATGTATGTATTTATACTACAGGGTTTTTGACTCGGTCGTGAGAGTGTGAGTGTGAGTTGCCTCGTGGTTGTTGCCAAGAGGTTATTGTTGCTACGAGGAAGTCGTCAGATTAGGTATCAGTTTCGAGACCCGTCGCCACCAGTCAACAGGTAAGCATGCGACTAATCTGAGTTCTGTTAATTCACCCCTAACTTCTATTGACTTGTCGGGGCTTCACCCCTAACTTCTATTGACTTGTCGGGGCTTCACTCCGATCTAATTGTTCGCACATTTAAAGCAACAATATAATTTATTGGGACAATGCATCCCCTGTGCTTTATTTAAATACCCCTATCCTAGAACGCTACCCTGGCCTGCCTACCATTCCAGTGCCAACGCATCCCCTACCTCTGAGCTACCAACCCCCCTGTGTAATCACCTACTGCGGGGGTAAACACCCCCGTGGGGTGTTACAATGTGGTGGAGCGCCGGGCACATGTAGGAGGCACCGACTACAATGTGACGGAGTCTCCGGTTATAATTGGGGAAAACATCCTTACCTCTTTCAGCCAGGGGATGTAATCAAATTTTTTTCTCTCTTCTCTCTTTTCTTTTTGCAAGGTGTAAAACACGCCTCATTTTGGGATAACCTTTTACCTGAGGTTATCTGGTGAAGACCCACCCTCCCACCCTTTGCATCATGAGTTACCTACACAGAATATAGCTTATTTTTTTTTAACTTTTCTCAAGTTATGTATATTGTTTTAGTGTAGTACATTTAAGTTATTATGCATGGCTGAACCTGCTCAAAACTCTACTAGTCCTACTACTAAAGAGATTGGAAATCTGTGCGCAGAATTAGCAGCTATACAGGGGGAACAATTTAAATTCGAAGAATTTCTAGTCACAGATTTGAAAGGAATTTCAAACGAGATCGCGGCACACGCTGAGACGGAAAATCAAATACGTCTCCGCTCCGGCAAGATCGTTAACACTTCTAGCCCAAGCACAAGTAGGGTAGAAAAACAGTTAGCCATGAATAAGGGAGACGAACACACAAATACAATGAGTAAAATGGACTCACCTGTTTTAAGTAGAAGGGTAACTGAAGCACCTCAACCCATGCACATTAGTCGTCCACCATTGGATCCGGGTAGCTTCGCGGGGAAACCAGGAGAAAGTGTAAGGGACTATCTCCATAAGTTTGAGTTGATAGCGCGTGCCAATAATTGGGACGACCAGCATAAGGCGCAGTATTTACCATGCTACCTTAATAGTACCGCACTAAACTGGTACAAAACCTTTGCCCATAGAAATAGGGACGCCCAATGGGAAACATTGAAGCAGGGGTTATTAAAAGCCTTCAGTCACGCGGCAGAGGAGGAAATGATGGAGGTCAGACTAAGGCAGAGGGTGCAGGACCTTAGTGAGCCCACAGAGCAGTACGCCTATGACATTATAGCTCTGTGTGATCTAGTCAACCCCGAAATGACAGAGAAGGAACGGGTAAAACACATCATCAGGGGCCTTAAACCATCACTAATAGAACAGGTACTGCCCTACAACCCGCAAACAGTGGACGCTCTCATACAGTTCGTCCGCAGGGTAGAATCAGCCCGCTACCTAGCAGGAAAAAGGGTAGACCTAATCGATGCACAGGGAATTCCCCCTAGTATGCCAGACGATACCCTCCAGAATCTTTGCCCAGAGAAATAGGGACGCCCAATGGGAAACATTGAAGCAGGGGTTATTAAAAGCCTTCATTCACGCGGCAGAGGAGGAAATGATGGAGGTCAGACTAAGACAGAGGGTGCAGGACCTTAGTGAGCCCACAGAGCAGTACGCTTATGACATTATAGCTCTGTGTGATCTAGTCAACCCCGAAATGACAGAGAAGGAACGGGTAAAACACATCATCAGGGGCCTTAAACCATCACTAATAGAACAGGTACTGCCCTACAACCCGCAAACAGTGGACGCTCTCATACAGTTCGTCCGCAGGGTAGAATCAGCCCGCTACCTAGCAGGAAAAAGGGTAGACCTAATCGATGCACAGGGAATTCCCCCTAGTATGCCAGACGATACCCTCCAGAATCTTTGCCCAGAGAAATAGGGACGCCCAATGGGAAACATTGAAGCAGGGGTTATTAAAAGCCTTCATTCACGCGGCAGAGGAGGAAATGATGGAGGTCAGACTAAGACAGAGGGTGCAGGACCTTAGTGAGCCCACAGAGCAGTACGCTTATGACATTATAGCTCTGTGTGATCTAGTAAACCCCGAAATGACAGAGAAGGAACGGGTAAAACACATCATCAGGGGCCTTAAACCATCACTAATAGAACAGGTACTGCCCTACAACCCACAAACAGTGGACGCTCTCATACAGTTTGTCCGCAGGGTAGAATCAGCCCGCTACCTAGCAGGAAAAAGGGTAGACCTAATCGATGCACAGGGAATTCCCCCTAGTATGCCAGACGATACCCTCCAGAATCAGGTATCAGAGATGTCAAAGATGGTGGGTGAGTTAGCAAAACAGGTGCAAAACCTGACAATGAACCCCCGCCCTCCACCCCAGAATTACAATCCACAGCATCAATCCGTTAGGAATTACGGACAGGCCCCCAGCGGCTATAGAAGCACATATAATCAAAGAAGAACGGTGTCCGCGAGGCCTGTGTGCGCCTACTGCAAACGGGTAGGCCACGTAATCGCTAATTGCCAGACACGAAGGAGGAATGCAAATTTTCACGCGCAGCCTCGAGCCAATCACCCCCCATAAGGGCCGCGGCAGCAAGCATAACAGAAAACATCAACCCTGGGAGCACATTAAAAACTATAGGAACATTAGCAGGGACAAGGATCAACATTCTCATAGACACGGGCAGCTCAGTAAGCATAATCAATGACGACCTGGTAGGTACAAGCAAGCAACCAGCACCTCTAAATATGATTTTGCGAACTGCAAATAACAATTTACTTGCTGCACAATACCAAACTAACACTAACTTCCAAATGGGTGATGTGGAATTCAAAGAACAACTTATAGTAGTAAAACACTTCCCGCATAGTTTATTGCTGGGCATGGACTTCCTTCAGAAACACCAAGCCGTTATAGATCTAGGGAACAACACAATTACACAAACACTGCGAAACTCGAAGGTCACGGTAAGCTGCCAGCGAAAGCAAGAATGTCCTCTCATGCAAATTACACTTGAAGCAGATGCTGAAGAGACAAAAATGAAAGCAACATGTCAGCATGACGTAGAAATCCTTCCATTTGCAACCACACACATAGACGTCAGAATACCCTCACTTCCTACAAACACATTATTGCTGGAACCATGCATTAACACTATGCAGAAAAACACGTTAACATTATACCGGGCCTGTGCAATAATAATCAAAATCAAAAGATACAAGTCCACAATAATACCGCCGCCCCTCAGAGAATATTTAAAGGGACAACACTAGCACTCGTACACGAAGTTGCATTAGTCCAGGCAGACACTTTCACACGTGAGACAACAAAACAAATAGACATCAAAGACGCCAAATTTAATATTAATTCACGACTAGAACCAGGACAACACGAACAGCTACGAAATTTACTCGACAGGTACAGACATACCTTCGCCACTAGCCTACAAGAGTTAGGGACAACAGACATTGCGGAGTTCAAAATAGAGTTGACAAACACGACACCAATTAGACAGAAGCTATACAGGGTGTCCCATAAACAGCGGGAAATAATAAACCAACAAGTGGAAGAAATGAAAGAGGCTGGGATAATAAAAGACTCGCAGAGTAGCTGGTGCTCACCAGTAATTTTGGTCAAAAAGAAATCAGGAGAATATCGGTTTTGTGTAGATTACAGAAAACTCAATGCACAAACAGCTGCATCCGCCTATCCCTTACCACTGATTGACGACCTACTTAGCTATGTAGGAGGTTCAAAATTTTACTGTACGCTTGACCTGCTAAGTGCATACTTCCAAGTACCGCTAGCTCAAGAAAGTAAGAAATATTCGGCCTTCTGTACGTCGGACGGAGAGTACGAATTCCAGACCTTGAGCTTCGGGCTCTCGAATGCCCCTAGAGCATTCACAGAGATCGGAAATGAACTGTTAGGCGACCTGCGATACGAAAAAGCACTCATATATCTAGACGATATAATAGTGTTCGCAAATACATTTCAGGACTTATTGGCAAACCTGGAAGCAGTATTTAAGAAATTAGGACAACATACGTTTAAGCTAAAACCCCAAAAATGTTTTTTCGGTATGGACAAAATAAAACTCCTAGGATACGAAGTATCGGCAGCAGGCATAGAACCTGATAAAGACAAAATCCAAGCTATTACACAGCTCAGAACGCCTAGGAACGTCAAAGAAGTAAGGCAGGTCTTAGGTTTATTTTCTTTCTACAGGAGGTTCATTAATAACTTTGCAGCAATCGCGAGGCCTCTAAACGAACTAACAAAGGCAGACCAAAAGTTTGTATGGGGCCAAGAACAGCAAGAAACCTTCCAGAAGTTGAAGGATTTAATGGTTAGGGCTCCGGTGTTGGCACATTTTATGCCGGGAGCCAAAACCCAAATGAACTGCGATGCCAGCATGCACGGCATAGCCAGTTGCCTCCTCCAAGAACGAGATGGAAAAATGCACCCAGTAGGCTTTGTGTCTAGAAGTCTAAGCAAAGCTGAAAAGAACTATAGCGTTTCGGAACAAGAGCTGTTAGCAGTTATGTACGGTTTTTCGAAGTTCCGCCAGTACATATATGGTTACCCTGTAACTGTAGTTACAGACCATGCTTGCCTGTGCCACCTAAATAGGTTGAGAGATCTAACAGGGAGACTGGCACGTTACAGCTTAATGCTGCAAGAATTTGACTACACAATTCAGCATAAATCAGGGATTAAACATAAGGACGCAGATTGTTTGTCTAGAATGCCAATAGACCCCCCTGAACCCGAAACAGCACAAGAGCAGGAAGACAGAATTACCTGTCTCATAGAACCCATAGAATTAGCTAAAAAACAAGAGGAGGATCCCCAGCTAAAACCCCTAATACAAGCCGTAAGACAGCCGGGTACAGCGAATGCTAAACTAGCACGACAAGCTGCAACATACGTGATGAAATCGAATGTCCTGTACCGAAAAAATGCTGGTACTACAGGGAACATGCACTTGTTAGTAGTACCTGATAGTTTAAAGCAGGAAATACTATATAATAGTCATGACGATCCGCTAGGAGGACACTTCGGGTTTTCAAAAACTTTTCACAAAAGTAATTCACATTACTATTGGATTGGAATGAAGAGGGACATACAAAATTATGTAAGAAGATGCACTTCCTGTCAGCAACGAAAAGGTCCAGTTAATCAGCGACCCGCAGGTTTAATGCAACCCATAAAGGTCAACTATATAGGAGAAAGGTTCTCCATAGATATCCTGGGGCCTTTCCCAAAGTCCTCTAGAGGTAACAGATACATAATTGCGGCTAGTGATTACTTTTCAAAATATTTGGAATTAAGGTCAATCCCAAAAGCTTCTGTTGAGCATGTCACTGAATTTATCTTGGACGACGTCATCTGTCGTCACGGCGCACCAAAATATATTCTGTCGGACAGAGGGTCCGTATTTATGAGCGAAGTGACACAAGAACTGCTTAAGATGATGGGAACAATACCGACTTTCACAACAGCCTACAGACCCCAAACTAATGGCCTAATAGAAAGGGCGAATAGAACTATCGCGCAAGTAATCAGTAACTACGTAAACACACAGCACACAGACTGGGATAATAATTTACATCAAATTCGGTTTGCCATAAACACAAGCAAACAGGGAAGTACTAAGTTCACACCCTTCGAATTACTGTATGCACGGAAACCGGTATCACCCCCAGACGTTCAATTACAGGGCACCTCACAAAACCTATTTGTGCAGCAAACACGGGAGGCAATAATAAAAGCAAGGGCGTTAGCATCCCAAAACATAGTAAAGAGCCAGAGAAAAAATAAAAAGTTATATGATTCAAAGAGGAGGCACGTCGAGTATAAAGTCAGCGATTTGGTGAAGCTATATACCCCTAAAAGGAGGGTAGGTAGAGCCACAAAACTTTTGATGAACTACACAGGACCCTATAGGATAATGAAAAAACTTAGCCCCCTGAATTACGTAATTAAGGCCAGAAATTCCGTGAAACGCCAGAATGTCCACGTTAGTAGAATTTCGCCTTATTATGCATAATGAGCATACAACACACTTGCGACACTTGCACAGCGGGTAAACACAATTGCCACATATAATTGAAACAAAAAAAAATCGCCTACGTATCACTCAATGTCCATCAATACAAAAGTGCTGACATTATTACACGACGGAATGCGGAACCACAAATTCGTCCACGCTGCAGTAAGGCTCGGCATAAGAACAAACAAACAGGAAACAGAAAGAGGTTAAAACATTAAACATCAGCAATAGTTCTCAAATAGGTTAAGTAGTAAGTGATAATGCAAGACGTAGTATATCTTCGACCTCCAGCTTAAGTTAGGCTAAAAGTGATAATCCACGCGATTCACGTTTACCTTTTAATTTTTTTTTTGCTCTCTCTTTCTCGTGATGAAGAGAAAATATATCTGGAAGTGAAAATATAATGGGAAATCCGAGACGCGACCCTGTTATTCGATTAATACAGATATCTTTGTTCAGATACAGAAACTTGAACGATATACATTATTCCCCCCCCCAGGAGTTCAGAGTAGGGCCGAGGGACACAACAGAGAGCAAATATGAAGAAGTATTCTTGAGGTCGGGAGCAGAGTTGAATATATAGGAAATAAGATTTAGTGGAGGTCGAAAAGTTATTTCATAAGTACTGTTATTCATATAATTGTTAGTATAAGATTAATTTAAGATAGGTATATGATAATGTGTTTTGAGAACTATCGGTTGATCTCAGGAATTCTTTTTTCTCCGCACCTTACACATGCGTTAGCGCATATAGAATAAATAATAGTAGAGAAAAAAAAATCGAATAACGTACACTCTGGTACGACAACCAAGCGCTATTATATAAATAAATGTCAGCAAATCAACGTGCAAAATAGATAAATGTAAGGTGGCAAATAAGCAAGTGTAAATAATTAAAACAAAAATTCTCTCACGATCAGGGCAGATAAAATACGAGATGGAGCAGGGACATAGAAATTTTGAAACTCGCATCCTATTTCAGTCGTCGAAATCATAGAAATAGTATTTATGACTGTTTTGCATAGTAGTCATGGCCTTGTTAGCATACAGAATAGTGAAGAAATTTTGTAAGGAAAGGTCGAACTCTTCAAACTCGACCACGGCGGAACCGCAGCACACGTCACCTCAGGGAATTATAATTCTGGCAACACCAACCGATGGCGCCTCAGAATCAACACTAACATAACGGAGAAATAAATAAGGGAGCTAAATAAAATAAAATTAATCAAAGGCTCAAAATACACACGGGGATGAAGGCAGGAAAGTCACAGGTATCCACCACGAATTACGCAACACAAGATACGTAACACATTCAACACACGCGGAAGGGTACCGCAATTTTGGTTCACAAACTTAGAAACACAGATATCGCTTTCATAAACATACGATTCTGCATGGACGGTAAGTGTCGAAAGCAAAAGTCTGTCATGAAATCCGCTGACGCAAGTATTCGTCGCCTCACGCACGGAGCTTGACTTTGCACTTCTCAGTGGCGTGTAGCACTGCGACAAGTAGATGAATGGAAAATGGAGTGTAAATATGGTTGTTGTTTTTTTTGTGTTTGTTGTGTTTCATGGGTCACAACATCTGCAATATTCATATTTCTGTGTACTAATTTCAAAAACTAAGTATGTTTTAGAGGATGCCCTCCAGCAGGCAAGAGACACCACAGTCTACAGCAGCCTCAGCGACCCTCTTCCCCGGGTTACAGATGCGAGGTATCAGCAGAATGCCAAAAACGGACATCTAACCACCGCTGACATACAATGCAACACCCACACAAAAGAAAAGTGTTATACAGTTACAGACAAAAATCATTGTATAATGTACAAATTTAATTTTGTTCGAACGAACATACCTAGTCAAGCAGAACTTATGAGTAGTCGCATCACACCTGGATAACAGAACTTAATGTTTTTTTCTGTTCTCTTTTTCTTTTTTTTCTCAAAATTTGGAGAGGCAAGGAATTGGCAGGGGTACCGACTCACTTTCTAAAGTTACCTTTTCTCTGCTGTGTTTAGTCTCATCCCGTAAATTTTAAACCGCAATATAATCCTTCCAACCTTATCCAAAGTGACATCCATCTTTGAAAGACAACCCTGTTGCTGCGCACCATTAGACCACCAAGAAGAGAAGCGCCCGACAAGAAAGCCCAGGTCGAACGATGCCCACCAGTATGAGCACGTCGGTAACTCACCACGGGAGTCGCACAAAACACGCAGCATTGGTGCGCCTCGAAGGAACGCCACTGCTTGGCCACAGCAATGCAGCATGCGCGGAAATAAATACTACGTTTCCGAGAAAGTCGCTAGGTATGCAGTCACTCAGCAGTTTTGTCCCAGCACCTTATTCATTCCCGGCAGAGTTCACCGGGGAGGTCCGAAGCTACAGGGTAACTCCGCGAGCTCAGTCTCAGCTAAACTACACTTCACGTAAAGTAACGATAAGAATACAGCAAAGATTGCGCATACTGCAACACTGGGCCACGGCGCCCAAGCTTGGCAAGATTGCGGTGCGCGGCCGCAACCACCCCTTACGTACTCACCTACCCTTAACAAAATTTTCCCTGGTATCCGAGTCTTGGACAGCAGAGGACATCGGAGCATTTTCAATTGTATAAGGCTCAAACCATACTTTGTTTTTTTTTCTCTCTTTCTATCAACCCTCGTCTAAGTAGACAGTTTTAGTACCCCCTAAGATGTTTGTCCTCCTTTTCTAATTTAAATTCCGGGTCGGAATTTGGCGAACCTGGGACCGATGTAGCGGACCAGGTTGCACATATTTCGTATACCAGGAAGTGTGAAGTTCAGGTTAGCAGAATTCGTCCACGCCGCACTACGCCGAGTCAGCGCTTATGTATGTATTTATACTACAGGGTTTTTGACTCGGTCGTGAGAGTGTGAGTGTGAGTTGCCTCGTGGTTGTTGCCAAGAGGTTATTGTTGCTACGAGAAAGTCGTCAGATTAGGTATCAGTTTCGAGACCCGTCGCCACCAGTCAACAGGTAAGCATGCGACTAATCTGAGTTCTGTTAATTCACCCCTAACTTCTATTGACTTGTCGGGGCTTCACCCCTAACTTCTATTGACTTGTCGGGGCTTCACTCCGATCTAATTGTTCGCACATTTAAAGCAACAATATAATTTATTGGGACAATGCATCCCCTGTGCTTTATTTAAATACCCCTATCCTAGAACGCTACCCTGGCCTGCCTACCATTCCAGTACCAACGCATCCCCTACCTCTGAGCTACCAACCCCCCTGTGTAATCACCTACTGCGGGGGTAAACACCCCCGTGGGGTGTTACAATATATCAGCGGGATACTTTAGAAGATAGCACAGAAAGACTAAGGTCATATATCGGCAGGATACTCCAGAAGATAGCAAAGAAAGAATAAGGTGATATATCAGCGGGATACTCCAGAAGATAGCACAGAAAGAGTAAGATGATATATCACCAGGATACTTCAGAAGATATTGCCCTTTTGAATGATGAAAGGGTTCACCTTCTCAAAACTTTGTCCTTCTTCGGTTCGTGAAATGACCAAGTAACAACCTGTTGTCGGTGGTGCTACTTCCGTTACATAGACACTTCGGCGCTTGTTGGTATTAATGGAGAAAGGGTGCTCCATAGCGAAATAAATCCTCCACCATTGCAACCGTCTCCGACCTCGGGCTCTGACTTCCCGGGCGTTACCCCGACTTGGGTGAGTGGCCTATCTATACCTATCTCACCTCAGGGTCACACCTCCCAGAACGTAGACAGAGGGACCCAATCGCCGTCAGAAGTCAGCAGCTCATGCAATGGCCCCCCGCGGGACTGCAGTTGAACAGCGGATACGAACACATACCCTACATGACGACCCCGGGTGGTGGGGATGACGCCATTACCCACTCACCCACCTGCGCACCCAGTGCGCGGGTATCCGTCAGACTGTGTCCACGGAGGATTTAAAAAAAAGGATAAAAGAAACTAAAAGTTTGTGGGCGTTTCGCACGCAAGGTAGGCCGGCGAAGAAGTAAAGGAGATGTGTAAATGAATGGGCGTGGGGCGAAATGTGCATAAGTAGAAGAGAAGAAAGAAACGATGGCGAGAGGCGACATGGTGTGATATGCACAGAACGCACAAGAGCCTACCTTGAGTCCCCCGGTCACGAGAACGAACCCACCTCTACCGGACGGGGATGAAGTGATGAAGATGGCGATGAGTGGCTCGGGAACCCCCGGGTACGCCAACACCCTTACTCACATAAGGTGAGCCCCTGGGGGGCAGATGTCGGAGTAGAGGCTTTGAAGTTGGCAATGATTCACAATAAAGTGAAATGGCATAAAGCTTTTCAAGGATTTTATAAAGGGAGGGAGGCCGTACGAATCGAAATACCATGCAAAAGAATTTGAATTTTGAGTTACAGCTATCCAGTGTGAACCAGATAGGTTGTGAGGATCTAAATTTATTACGAATGTTGACGGTTTAGTAAACTCTGTAGGCAACATGTCCGATGCAAAAACGCCTGCAAAATTTGGAATGCCTCGCAAAGTTTGTTCTATTTGTAAGGTATTCATAATTAATAATCGGTGTACACTCTCAGATCTTTGTCTATTTGAATAGAATTTTCGTACTCACAGTACATGATACACGTGATGGCTTGTGTTAGCTTTGTTTTAAATCTGAGCTCTATTCTTATATTTCCGTTATTTAATAGAGAAACATGACCTTCTGAAGCGGCACTGTCTGGCGTTAAATCGAAAAGCACTAGGAAATAACCCATTATATACATATCGTGCGTGATTTGAATTCCGCTGCTGGTGTGATGGATGCCAGAACCGGAAAAGAACCGGTAGGCTAACGTTGAACCTTTTTCGTTAGAGGTATCGATATAAAGACCTTCTGCCGGAATTTGCTGGCCGTTAACGTAAATCGCAAAATATTCCAAATGGAAGTGCTTAAAATTGAAAGGGTTTGTGGTGTGAGTTCCAGAAAAATTTGTATTTTCTGTCATACCTACGAGTATCCTTTTAGGTAGCGGACCTAATACAGCATTGTCTATAGATATGGTACTTTGCCCTGCTGCGAAAGTAAAGGACCTGACATCGACTCGCGTTCTATCGTATCTCGCATTTACTTTTTCTAAAGCATTCATATGGGCCATTAAGAGGCTAGGAGCTGGTTTTATCTTTTTCACGTATAGAGTGGCATCTAGGAATTGAAATCTATAGCCTGTAGATCCGCACTTTCACTCATTATATAAAACGAGTCCTTCGCTTTAGTCAACTTGATTTGAAGTGTAAGTCCCGGTAGTAACAAAGTGGGTAAATTGAAGATATCCCCATGTAATCTACCAAACATGACTATTTCTTTAGACGCATTGCTCCTGTGATGACGTTCTTTCCATCCGCGATTAGAATCTCCGGCTTCCAGCGTTCCGTTTTTCGAAGCATCGGCCCCGGAGAGACCGTGGAGAGCCGTGTCGATGTACCAGAAAGCGTTAGTAAGATGGTTTTTCGATGCATCGTGACCGTACGTTAATAAGGTTTCTAAATAGCTACGATAATGATAAAGATCTTCAGACGGAGTGATGGATGTTCTATTTAGGGAAACGCTCAATTGGCTAAACAAGGAGTGCAATAAATTGTTAACACCCGTCGTTTTATCTGTTGCTGCTAAGTTGGAACCATCCGGCTTTACAAATTTTCCTTTTACCATCAAATAAACATTTAAATCGATGTAGTGTTCCTTATCTCCAGGAATAACAAATTCCAATACGGATTGATCTACTGGTGCGATGGGTTTGATTAGGGTAGTGAAGTTTCCTAACACTGCCGACTGAATTGGTTTTTTTGCAAAAATATCAAATTCGGATTTTGTGCAGGCGATCATGTTGCTATCTCGGGAGCATGTGCTGGTGGCATCGTGTTGCACCCTGTATTTAATCAAAAACGTCTCCAGCTTTTTTGGCTTTATATGGAGCTGATCTCTTTCTCTTGCCCTTTCCTTGTTGTAACCTACCAACTAAGTCTTTTGTACCTTCCGTGACTCGTTTTGCCACGATATCTTTGACTTTGGTACCTTCCTGTCGTGCAGCAATATCGGTCATGATGTTTGCACCCGTGGTGAGGGCTTCCCTGCCCAAAATTTTTGCCCCGGATAGGAGGATGGGCTTAACAATTCTGAATAGACTACCCAAAAAGTTACCTATGCCTCTACCTTGCTGTACGTATGGGCTTCCGATGTACTGACCGAGGCGCCCTCCACTCTGGTTTACATAGTACGCTGTAAGCGGGTCCATTGCCAAATGCATGGATTTTAAATTTAGGGGCCTAATTTATATTGACCCGCTTAAAGAAAACCATTGGGAATGAATTTAAATTTAAATATTAAATTACCAACGGTTTTCGTTTACCCGTCTAGCTAGTGCCTCCGATCTGGCACACCTGACGGTGTTAAACTGATGCCAGCGACAGGCAGGTGCAGTAACTAAAAATTCAATATTTAGGTTGCACCCTAGGTTTTCTATATTGTGGACTCTAAAGTCATCTTCAGCTGTGGGTTGCTATACGTTACCAAGCATGCTCCCCTTTACAAACAATATTCCATTTGGAATTTTGGGAGCAAACTCGACGTGGCCTGAACTCCATGGTATACCGTGAAAATTTTCGGATAACGACGTGTTTGTTCGTCTAAACTTTATGGCCACGCATTTTGCGGAAGATTTGGTTTACGGATCAGTTGGTGCAACACCACCTGTTCCGTCTCAATTTCCACGACGGCCAATTCTTTTATCATAACTTTTCCCTCTGGGTTATAAAATCCTTGAAATGCTGAAGAGTATTCAACGGCCATCTGAAGAAAAAAATTATTTAACTTTCTTAAAATGCAGCACAGCAATGGTAGGCATAACGCTACTGCTCAAGCGAGCCAGATCACCAAACTTGTTAACCATTTCAATTGCTACGGTTCGAAAATGATTAAGTTCTACCGGAACGTAAAATATGTTTTCAAACTTGTGATGACTAGTGTACGAGGGAAACTGAATAATTCTTATGCACCTAACGTAGGAGCTACCGAGCAGCTGCGGTTCGATGAGATTGCAGTAAACAAAAATGGGTTCGGTTCCAGAAATAAACTGAAAAGAGCTTTTTCTGTGCGATCTAAGGAAAAGGGTTTTCATATCGTTAGTTACTTCTGTGAGCATATTTTGATTAACAACTTTATAGGAATCGAGATTTGGCAGAGAATTTTTTATTGTGTCCACAAGATCGCCTAGACCATAATATATTCTGGTAGGAAAAAATATTTTCCGTTAAAAAGTGTTTCCGTTTTACCTTTAGTAATCTTTAAATGAATACTGTTAGCCTTTCCGCTTGGTTTTTGTGGAATGGAATGTATTGGGACCCATACTTTCTTAGCGTTTTCCAATTCTTTTATCGCTCTCTGATGAGGTAACTCTGCAGCTCCGACAGCAGCAATTCCCGATGTTCATCGTCTGTTACCTGATTCTTTAGCGAGGTGTACAGCTCCTTAAAGCCCTTAAACTCCATTTTTAAACACAATTCTACCAGCTCTTGTTATGACGACATTTTTGGTCAGTTCTCCAGCTTCGTTAAGTATGTTCACATCTATGGACCCGTAACCGTAAGAATACGAAAGCTCTGCGAGACCTACAACCCACTTATCTCTCTGAAGATTGATCGGTTTGTTCTAAATCGTTACGAAAACTAGTATGCAAATTCTCGGGATACAAATCGACGCTAGAATCGCTCAACACGGTTACGCAAAACTCATCCATGATGCATCGATCCAGCTGTCAAAGTCGGGACCATATCCTTTCCAGCGGACGAGATGCTGCGTTCTGCCATTCCTCACCATAGTTTTTAGTATTTTATCTATTTTATACAAAGTGGATTTGTTAATTTTTACCGGAGTTAGTTCGTAACTGTAAAATTGACCTTCTATGGGAGTTCCGTTCAGATCGTGTAGTTCGTACACGGGTTGCGGCGAACGTTTTATAACCTTTACAACTTTGAAAATCTCCGTTGAGAAATTTTTTTTGTAGCCCTTGGCAAATTTCATCTTTTCTTTGCTTATTCTCACGGTTTGTCCTTCGGCGAACTTGACGGGTCTGGGTTTAATGCTACCTCGTTTTCTCTCTAGCCTTTTCCATATTTGTAACACGTTTTTCTCATTTACTTCGTTTGGAGCCACTCCTATTGACGAATGGATGGTGCGATTATATGCGCGAACAAAATTATCGAGATCGTCTATATATCTGTACGAGTTCCTGTAAGTAAAATACTTGTATATTTTAGACTTAATGGTACGATTAAATCTCTCGACCATGGCGCACTTTACATCGGGGTTTCTGCAAACTTGATGCTCGATGTCCTTCTCTTTTAAAAGCTTCTGAAATGCAGATCCTAAAAATTATTTTTCCTCTGTCGGATCTGAATGCTAGAGGAACGGAATCTAAGATGGCTTCAAAGCCTTTGCAGTTTCCGTACTAGATTTTGATTTTAGGGGTTTTACACGTTCAAATCTGGAAAAACAATCTACACACGTTAGGAGATACTGAACTCCATCGTTATACATTCTAATGCTTTTAAAATCGGCCAAGTCGATTTCCCACACATCGTTAACGTTATTCACCGTGTAGTGGTTCCTCTGAAATTTTCTCCTCGCAGGTTTATGCAAAGTGTAGGCGTCTTGTTGGAGAAGCCAATCCTCCGTTTTACGTCTATTTCCCGTAAGAGATGCAAGTTTATGCACGGTGGAAAAAGCCGAAGGTTGTTAGGGATCGTAAAAATACTTCTTATTCATTGCTAATAATCCATCCACGTCTTGGACGGAAACAACTCGGCAATTATTTCTTTATATTTGCTACCTCTGTTCGATTTTATCTGATTAAAGGCTTCGTTATTCTGCAGGTTGCCGTTGGTTAAAAGAAGAATTTGTCTATATTTACTCTTGTCCGAAGAGGTGACTTTCGAGAGATCTACCTTCTTCCTAGTGAGCAATTTCCAGAGACCCAGAGTTCCCTTAAAATACCTATCCTTTACATACAAATCGTTGTCTTCTATACGAATAATAGAATCGCCAATTTTAAAGTTGCCGTCCCTATCCTTGTAAATGCCGAATACGGTATCCGTTGCCCTAGGAGTGTGCAAATATGGAGCTAGGTAAGGACCTGCTATGTACCCAAAGCTTCTATTTGTAAACTGTTCTACTTCTTTTTTCTCGTGGGCCGGCAATGGCAGAGGCCT
The DNA here is from genome assembly GCA_030765065.1 of Deroplatys truncata. Taxonomy (NCBI): domain Eukaryota; kingdom Metazoa; phylum Arthropoda; class Insecta; order Mantodea; family Mantidae; genus Deroplatys; species Deroplatys truncata. Next base: position 485,135 of record JAUKNL010000059.1, read on the forward strand.
TACTTGTTCTTCGTCAAACTCTTCTTCTTCCTGCTTCTCGTAGACCGTTTCTGGAGGGAAGACGAGCCTCTTTTTGACCCGAGGAGAAGGGGAGATTCGGGGAAGTGGCAGTGGCGGCGGCGGCGGTTGCGACGGTAGATACGGTCGGCGGCGGCGGCCACTGGATTTAAATTTGATCAGCTCCTCGTACGCATCCCTTTTTCTCCGCTTCTTCTTCTTTGACGTCGCCTTTTTCTTCAAGCAGTGGGTGTCTATGTAACGCCGAGAAACTAAAAATGATTTTGCAGCATCTAACGCTGTATTAGAGACGAAAGTCCGGTCAGTACGGCAGTCAGCAGAGGAATAAAAAATCCTCCCTTTTGAATTAAAAATCTTCTCTTATTGTTAACCACCTGTTATTGTTGTATCCACCACTCGCCTCAGACTATTTTTATATCTTCCTAGATTGCGAATGGTGCATTTGCTTAAATTAAAATTGCCCTTTAGAACATTTAGAGCGCATTCAGCAATAGTCAACACTAACTCTTTGTCGAACTTCTCCAAAATTGGTTTCCTAAGCTTAGGCTTGGCGCTTTTAAGCACGTGCAGCATGTGATAGTTGGATCTTATCCGCTTGCTCATGCTGATATGCTACGACAGGGAGCTCCAATGGAAAGATGTTGGTTCTAAATCGTAATCTGCTATCGGTCTCTTGGCCCAGATCGAAAAGCATATAGCCGTGAGGCTTTTCCGTAGCATCCATATACGCCTCGAAAAGCGATTTCCAACTGTCGGGGTATATTTGTCTGGCTAGATGAGCCACTTGATTTTTATCTCTTACGTTTTTAAAAACCACAATGTATTTAGCGTTTAACGAGATGTCTCTGCAATACCTGCCTTGATGTAACAAATTTTGAGTGATTAAAATTACGCTTATGTTTCTATGATGGCTTCCCTTCGTGAACAGGTCGCACACCTCTCTGGAATATGCAGAGTTTAAGAGATCGTGTAATATTACTAGTTTTGGCTCTCCTTTCTGGTTCTCAAACTCCGTGAGATTTTACGTGTTTTAACTTTGGCACGGCCGATTTTTCGCTATAACACCACAATATTTCTTTAAATTTTCCAACAGTGCACAAATGCTTCAAATGATTTACTAAATTTACACAAAATACGGTCTTACCAGAACCCGAACTACCACTAACGATCAGCGTAAAGGGGTGCTGAAATTTTACTACGGGAAACATTACATCGTCGAAACATCTTTAGTTTTTCCCTCAATTCGTCCGTTAACCTGTACATTACGTAATCTACATCGAAGCGAGGATATTGAGCAAACACTTCTAAGGGAATGAGCGCTATCTCCTCGTTCGTACAATACTTTAAGCCTCTCTGCCTTCTTCGGTTTTCCACGTACTTGGATACTGCTCGTTCCACCTCGGAATCCATAATGAGAGGAGGCGGCTCGTTCAGTCAGGCTTTATATATCCGAAAGGGACGGAATCGTTAGAAATTCTTCTTCTCTTGTGAAACAAATTCTATAGATTTTATCTTCCGGTTCGGAGACGATATACATGCCATGGGATCTTTTGCGCTTTATTTTCTTTTCCGTTCTAACTACAATGTTTCGATCCACGTTTTCTCCAAGAATTAAATCTTTTATTGAATCAAAATTAACCAACTGGCGTAATTCAATGTTATCCCTCTCACTTTACAAACAGCTTTGCAATCACCATTTGGTAGGCGTATTTTGTACGCGTAATTTTTTGGGCCTCCGGATACGAATTCTGAAATGTAGGAATTCGTTCCATAGTCCGCTAGCTCATCCGTCATGTCTCCCAGGTTATCGCCGCATTCGACGCTACACTTCTCGCCTTCCCTAACCGTAAACAGTATCGAATCCGTATCTGTATATAATTGTTCCCTATTCAGTGTCTCTAGATAGGTGTATAACTTAAGCCTTGCATCTGCGGTAACGTAGGCTCCTAACACTTCATTGGTGTGTGCCAGTGGAGGGCACTCGACCTCTTCGGCATATTTCCACGAGAGCCAGACTATCTTGTCGCTCGCAAACATTAGGTTCTGTACCTCTATGCCGGGCGTGGTCAGGAACGTAAACAATTCCGCGGGCTCCCTAATCATTTTCGTGCGCGACCGATTGCTTTGTTCGGTGAGATTTCCCCAAAAACTGTTTAGAGACAATTTTGCTAGAGATCTTGGACCTGGATTTTTTCTAATTGTCGACTTATCCAAAAGAATTCATTAGCTCTGAAAAAAGCTTCGAACGTATTTCTCCTTATCCTCATCACTGTTAACCCAAGAGGGATACCCGCTGGCCTCTGATTTTAATTTTAAAAAACTATTAATGTAATCTACAAAGAGCTCTCCTTTATTTTCATTTTTATCATACTGTTCCATTTTGTATTCGTAAAATTCAAACATTTCTCTCACTTCGTAACCCATTTCAACGGCTTTTCGTACCTCGTCTACGATCCAAATACCAATTAGCTCCCCGTCGTGGCTACATTCACCGTCATTTTCCTCCTTCGCACAGATGTAACAAAGACCAAATATTAACTTTTGTCGACATCTAAAGGGCAAGACGCGATGATAAAGATTTCTATTTTTTGCCGAAACTCTACATTTTATAACCACCTCTTTTTTAAGCATTTCCGTAATATTGGCACAATCTTCGCCAATGTGAATTATGGGATTACCTACGGGAAACTTAAAATATTTACATATATAAGTATACAGAGACATCACGTCGTAATACTTAATGCGAGTTTTTTCGTCGGCTTTGCAATATGTTTTCAATGCTTCCGTTCTACCTCCGTAGAGGTAATCCCTAAGAATGAGTGGAGCATTTTTCACAACAGGATCGTTGTGTAGAGCGGGATGTTGTTTTAGAATGTCCTCAAATTCACACTCCCACGTGACGTGACAGACGTAACCTGCCGACACAATTTTATCTATTCGACTTATGGTGAGCTCGTATCTATCTGCAAGCGTCTCAGTTCGCGTGTCTACGACGGGCACATCTCTATTAGTAAACACACGTGGCCATGGTGGTAACACCCTATGAATTCAAACACCTCTCTCGTCTCCTCACAAAAACCATCTAATTTGAAGTTAGGTAATTCGGGTATTCTCACCTCTCTACCATTACCTGCATGTTTAATGCAAATCCCCCTTTTAATTTCTTCATACCTAAGCCACATGAGAGCTTTTATGGATTGTTTATCGGCTTTCCTATAACCTCCACAAGGAATAAGTCCTATAGTTTTCGGTTTCAAATATTTTTTTCTAAATACTTTGTTGCATGTCGAAGCTATCGTAATAGATTCTTGAAATACTTCAATACTTCCGATATCTAGGAAAGTATTTCTAAATATAGAATACGCTTCTCTCAACACTCGAACATATGCCATACAGTAGGCTTCAATCCCTTTTCTAAAATAAAAATGCCATCTTTTTCCTTCTCGTACCATTCGAAAAATTTTCTGCGTTCGCCTTGCATCATGTAATCGATGCCGTAATGAACGGGGTCGGGATACCAAACTACATAGTTCATATTTTCAGGAATTTTAAAGTAATGCGGAAAGTGGCCTTTTGTCACACAATCTATTCCAAAAGCTTTCGGTAAACTTCTCAATTTCATGGGTAAAAAGTTCAAACTATCCAGAAAGGTTATGTGTTCCATTTTCATGGATAAAATTTTAGCACCATTCATTACTAAATCCGGTACCCATCCCTGTTTTATTGCATAATCCAAGATGAACATGAGATCGTAGGCTCTGGCATTATGTGCAATTGCAATTATCCTTTCACAAAAAGGTCTATTTTGGCGCAAATATTCCATAAATTGTTTGATGCAGCCATTGCCCCAAAATGAATGCCTACGCTTTCCACACTGACTGCACCCTTCGGTCTTATCCTTGTTTTTTTCAAAAAGAAAACAATAGTGTTCTAAGCAGAGTAAATTTGGAATATGAAGATATGTATTGTCTCCTATTTGCGTGTTTTGAGTACATTCTATGTCCTAAAATACGAATAAGACCTTTTCCGATGATGGATTTTTTTGCGCTAAGCGTTGGCATATAGCAAAAGTGGCCCGGCATATCGTTACTTTTGCAGCTTCTACAATATGACATATAGCACTGATGATTTGGCTTTAACTGTTGACTACAAATTAAACAATGCCGCTTCCATTCGCAAATTATTTGAGTGCCAATTTTATTCTGCACATGATTATTCATGCAGATTTGGCTTCTAAAGTACCTATTGCATTTATTACAGTATATGTAGTTTCCTTCAAAAATTCAGGGCGGAAGTGAATTACATCCGGAGCATCGATAATTGCATTTATGCGTCTTTGCTCCCTCATAACTCATTCCCTTATTGCATCCTTCGCAAACATATGCTTTAGACATGTCACCCGTGAGACTTACAATCACATAGTGTTTTTCCTGTGCATCATACAGGAGATTTAAACGTTTTTTTTGTGAATTTGTGTTCCCATCATATATTATATTTTCGCAACGCAATCCTTCATAAACTATGATTCGGTATTCGGAAAGATGGTCCTGAAATTTTTGCAATTCTGCTATTCCTCCACCATTGCTTAGATCAACATTTGTGGCCTTTAGAAGCTCATCCATTTTGGAATAATTTTTTCGACCTTTGCTATAACTTATGTAATTTGGGTCTCTATCGAAATGTGCTGTAGCTACCAATAGAGCATGAGCTAAGCATTTTGTTCTGCTTTTAATTCTAACAATGGACCTTCTTATGTGCGTCAATGCGGATAAATGTCTACCTTTTGTTTTGATTCTACCATGTCCTAAAGGCATTTCAACGTGATCTACTTTTATGGATAAAGTATCTGTGGCATAAAAATTAGGGTTAGATTGACACACTTTCTCTATAACAGCCATTAATACATCCAGAGATACCTGATCGCTTCTGCGGAAGCTTAGTCCTATCGGTTTATCTTGTGCATTCACAGAGTTGCTTATTGACATACCCACCATATCACTGGGTTTCGTACCACCTAAAACAATACCCAATACAGCTTGCATGCTATTTCTAAAGTAAAGGATAGGATTTTCATTTTTGGAAGCAGGATTTATCTGAATACCGTAATGCCTCCCGTGAGCGTTGAACCATTTATACTCTACGTATTTCATTTAGGACGTTAATATTTTCCATGCTAAAAGAACAGACCAAAATAATATAAGCGTGCGTAAAAGCTAATTGAATTTCCAAAGCCTGTTAACTTTGTGTTACTTACATTTTCTGTCGTGCAGTAGCAGGTTTAACAGCAGCAGGGTTTAACGTGGAACTGTAGGTGGCCGAGATTGTCTCTTCCGTCTTATATACCTAATAGATGCAGTTTAAAAATGCAACTTTCACTTGTCGTCCTTGGTGCTGATGCAATGTGCACTGTATATAAGGAGGCCATACGTTGCATTGAAACATCAGTTTACTCTTAGACGCTGCAGCAATCATCAACTAGATAAATTATTTTATTCTATTTATTATTCTTAAAAGAAAACTAAAACTATTTCAAATAGTTATTGGTGCATACTCATCTTCTTTACAGAATGGATTTCCTTACAAGATTTAATCAAGAAAAGAATATTAAATTGATGCATATTAGAGATCTATTAATGAATGTTCCATATAAAGTGATCGGAGCTACAAAAGTCACCACCAAATATGGACCCTCAATATCTATTAAACTTCAGAAAAGCTCTGAAGACCCATTGGAAGTCTTTCTTTCAAGAAAATATACCAACGTGTTTAAGGAAACGGACATTGATGATATTAATAATGAAAAACTTTCGTTAACGTTTTTATTTTTAGGGTTTACTTCTAATAACGGTTATGATATTTTATTTCAGAGGAACTAAAAGTTCTCTCTATCTTTTCAAATGACCCTACAGATCAAGTTACTTAGATCTAATATTAAGAGACCCGTAAGGTGCACTGAAGAATCCGTTGGTTTAGACATTTTCTCACCTAAAGCGCATGGAATACAACCTCTGCCAACCGTAATGATCCCAACAGGAATTTCTGCAACACCCCCCAAAAGACACTTATCTTCGCATTGCTGAAAAGTCTAGCCTAGCGCTTTTAGGTTTATCAATAAGAGGAGGGTGTATAGATAGAGACTTTACAGGGGAAATTTGTGTATTAATGTTAAGAAACTCAAATAAAAAACAACATATTCTTAAAAATCAAAAAATTGCTCAATTGATATGTGAAAAAATATGTATACCAAAAATAAAATATGTTAAAAAATTAAGTGTTACCTATAGGGGTAACAATGGTTTTGGCAGTACGGGGAAATTTTTAGCAATTTATTTTTATTTTTGCATTTTTATAGATGGATACTTTCATCTTTAGTTCTACAAGGGAATTAACAAACAAATATAATTTACTACAAAAAGAAACTGGTTTCAAAACCTTTTTTAAGAGTTTGTACCTGTCTGTTTTCCAGAATACTGGTCTACTATTGCTTGGATTATGCACTGGCTATCAAAAGAAATTATTTGCTGTGCTCTGGGAGGCACATTTGCGTGCTATATGGCCCGAATAGTGGACATAGAACCTAAATGTGTTTGCTTATATGTTGCTATAAACAAAAATCAGAAGGAAGAAGAGATGTTAAGATTCATGTTATGTCCAAGTGCTAATTACGTTACAAATAACGTTAATTTTATATTTAGCCATTCAAAAAATGTAGTCTATTTTATTTGCCTACAAAATCTTTATTTTGGAAAGTGGAATGCGAAACACATGAGTTTATAATTAAGGTAACATACGTTCATACCAAAGAACCTGTAACCTTGCAAAACAATTGGGTGGGTTTCATGTATTTTCTTTTTAGAAGTTTTAGGTTTGACTTTCAAAAACTTGTAATGTTTGGTTCATTTCACAACGATCTGTTTTCTATGCAGTATCTTTGTTATCCCATAGCAAAGTTAAATGGTTGGGGTCAAACCCAAGCACCACCTTACAAAAATATAAAAACCTGTTTCACTGTAGTAACACAAATACTTACAATTGCAAAATCTGTATTAAGAGCCGTCCTTCATTAAAAGGTTTAGCATCGAACATTTTATTTGAAAACGTAAAATTAAATTTTTTGCATGCAGACACACATTATAATAATTTTATGTATATAATTTTTAATGCATACGAATTCAATCTTTCAATTAAACAAATAATTCCTATAGATTTTCCTATTGAAATTAAAGCCTTTTATTACCCAATCGACACTAACAAACGATGCCACCTTTTGTGTTACAGAGAAGAACACTATAGAGCTTTTAAACATAGAAAAGTTATTAAATATGAAGATTCATTTATTGACGAAATGGTTTACGCAAAAGATAATTGGTTTTGTTGTATATGCTCTAAACCATTATTTGTACTTATTAATATGTAAAATAATATAACTTTTTGCTTTATGTACTCAAAGGTATTGTACATATTAATATGTAAGAAAAATATTAATTGTGTATGCTCTAAACCATTATTTGTACTTATTAAAATATAAATTTTGTTAGCTAACTATATGTACTCAAAGATATTGTACTTATTAATTTGTAAAACAAACATTAATTGTTTTTGTTGTGTATGGTCAAACCATTATTTGTATTTCTTAATATGTAAAAAGATATAAATATTTGCCTCAAAGATAATGTACTTATTAATATGTAAAAAAATATTAAGTTTGCTTATTCTAACAAATGTACATCTTATAAAATATATATGTTAAACTCATAGCTTACCTTATTTATTCCTGTTCCCCCGTCAAAGTCATAATCTTACAAAGACAGCGCAACGTTTTATATACATTGCAACAAGGAAATGAATCTAGGCTTAACAAAGTAAAAGGCGCGTGACCTTATATGCAATGCGCTGCATTCAGGAAGAGAAATCTAGACTTGGCACGCGTGACTACTTATGCAACGCGCTGCAGCCAGGAAGAGAAATATCATTTGCTTGCTGCTGTGTATTCTTATAAGCCTACTTCATGTCAAAACGATATCGCAAGGCCTTCCCTAAGATAACGAAAAATTTTGTTAGAAAAAAAATTGATATTTCCATTGCAATGGTATCAAATAAACAATATTACTAATATCCAATAAATGATATTTACTTATTCATTCTTTTTTGTCACTACTTTATAAAAAATAAATTTATATTGTGTTGCCGCGACCAAGACCAACACAGCGGGTTTTAAAAACACCTGTTTAGGTGTGGTCGCGGCGGACTTGTCTGCGGCCTAAACCAAGGTCGACGCAACAACACGTGGACGCAGCAGCAGCGGCGGCGGCGGTGGCCTTGTTTATGTTACATGCCCTGCGGTGATGACGTCATCAGGGGTCAACGAACGGACTCAAGAGCCTGTTATACTACTCTTGTTATTTAAATTTAGGATTCCAACGATACGAAAGGAACATTTTCAAGAAACTTTCCTCATCCCAAACTACCCTTTACATCGTTAACTTCTTATTTTGATTTTCTCAAAAAACACTGTAACAATTTTGTTTGGTGACAAATAAAATGTGTATGTTGAATAACCTGTGAAGTCGTCCATATTCTACAACAATTTATATAATTGGTAAACCGTAATAAGTGATAGACAAGATCTTATTACACAACAAATGAAGATCTCGTTAATGCACACAATTTGTCTTTTGTTTTTTAGTTACCTGTTTCTGAGATACTCCCTTGTTTGTTGTTAATTATGGTTCACTGATTTCTAACATATCCTGCTAGAGCCTGCAAGCTCAGGCGTTTATTACATGTGAAAAATGTCACTCTTTATTAATGGAAATAGCTAATAGTTTATTTATCACATTGATTACAAAGAACAAGATGTGAGTCGAGAAGGTTTTACCTTCAAGGACATGTTCTCAAGTTTCCTGCTACATCTACTACTTGCTGTAATATATGACTGTGCCACGTCCTTACTTGTTCCGTGTGGCCGCCTGCGTTCCTTTCATACCTTCTCTTATTTAAAGAGTTTCGTTGAATCATTTCAGGATGTAAGTTTTACAAATAGGGAACAAGATCCTCAATAAATATTTTTGTGACGTGAATGTCTTATTTCACTTTCATACATTGAATTTAATTTTTTGTTTTTTTAATTTTCTGAGTAATACACAAAAAAGTCATAAGGATGCAAAACAGGAAAAAAATGATTTAAACCTTAAAATAGGCAAAAGAAGCAAAAATAGAGAAAAAGGCAAAATAAAAACTGACCTAGTGTACCTAAATGTATGGAAGCATGCTTATCTCTTATTGTATCCATCCAAATAGAAACGGACGCTAATTATAACACTCTTACTTGATTCGATTCTCTTTTGTTTTCTTTACCTTAGTTGCTAAATCGTGAGCTTGGAACGAAATATCGGGGGGCATTTATTTTATTTTATCCGTGCTTTCTATGAAGTAACAACTCTATGGCATTGTCACCTAAAAGTAAACCGTGATCTTCTACAACTCTAATCTGCTCCTATTGAGGTATGGGGGTTTATTAATCCTTTTTAATGTTTTAGTAATTATTAAATGAAATTAGAAGAAGTTCTACAGACAGAAACAAAGAGAAAACATTATATAAATCGGTTGAGTGCTTTATTACATTAAATACACAAACACGCAAGTTTTTCTCTTTGTATAATATTAATATACTAAACAGAAGAGTTACGTTTTACATATATGATGACGACATATGTCTCTTACTTTGCTCACAACAAATTATTTCACTTAAAAATTAATTTGAGAAAAATATATCTTCTCTTCTGATATGCCTTCCCTCATAAATTTGGATCAGTTTACTTAAAAATACTGTATGTTTATTCTGTAAAAATTACAAAATTATATCTTCGTTACTTCCTGAGGTAAAGGCATTTATCATTTGCAGTAAGGCAATACATATGTGAAAATCTACCGAATATAGGATTTTTTTTAAATTTATGCCACTTTTACAGGTAATAACAGAAATAGTTTGCTATGCTTTAAAATTCTAGTCTGCATGATTATTTAAATGTTAATTTTTTATTGTGTAAATGCATTATACTAATAAAAAAATAATCTACAATGATGCATTTTTAGAAATATTCACATAAAAATCCGGGTTTTCCATTAAAACGATTTTAAAAACTATTTATCCAATCAGATTTTTCATATTAACCCCTAATTATTGTAGGAAAATTATTAGTTTTTGCACTCTGCATAATGCTTGGTTTTTCAAAATTGGAGAATTATTTTAAAGATATATACGGTCGTATTCTTTAAAGTAGCTCAGACAGGCAGTACAAAAATCTTGAAACAACTTGCATCGTAAGAAGTAACTACTTTGAGTATAGGAAAATGCTGACAAACATTTACGAGAAAGCAAGGTTTGAAGTTGAATGTGCCTATTAACTAGCAAGCGCTTGTCCATTCATAGTTTCAGTTTAAATGTGCCAAGTAGAAAACAAACGGTATGTTTTCTTAAAGTTCAGAATGTACATTATTTTATCATAAAAATATTATTTGTTTAAGTTTTCACAATTTTTTGAATAATTTCATAGATACATTACCCTAAGGACATCAACCAGCATATTTTCAAGATGGAATCATATAAATCACGACAACTTTGGCCACAGCTCTAAACGATATAATTTTGAGATATATTCACAATTGTCCGTCTAAAGGTCTTGCACACTCTTCAAATTCCAGTAATTTCCTTCATTACTGCTAGTGACAGCTGATGCCCAAAAAGAATTAATAAGAGCAAACTGAACCAAGCTGGAGAATATTCTGGCTTCCTCGCATCAATGGAGAAGTCAGCTTTCCCATTCCTTAAACGATCCTCACCACACTTCAGTGTATTTCATGGGTCAATGATCGTTCCCACAAGCTTCCAATTCTTCACAGCTGAGTAGAAATGCAACATTATTAAAGTTCAATGGGGTGAAGTGCAGACTACCAACGATGTTGATGTGGCATGTGTTACAGCCTACGACTCAGATTTCGAGTCGACTTAGTGGAGGGACAGCTATGTTTGTCAAATCGTACATTCCTCATCGCCCAGCTCTCCTATCTTCCTTCAACATTTTGGAAGCTTCAGATATTTCCATCCGGATTTAAAAAGCGCAGAAACTCTTGTTACAGCTGTATGCCACCCTCCGTATAGTCAGTCGTCCTCCGTGGTGCAGTGGTTACCATGATAGCCACTAGTTCCCGAGGTCGCGGGTTCAAACCCGATGGAGGGCGATAGATTTTTTTGGGGGCGTAAAAATCCTTAACATGCCTTCCTTCGGAAGGGAGTAAAGCCGGTGATTCGTGTCGTGGATTTACGGCACATAAAAGAACCTCAAGCCTGATAAAGAGGCCTCTGAGAAAAATTGCCGGCCTTTCACGCCCAATATAGAATGGGAGGCTAAGGAGCGCAGCAGTTAAAGAGCGTCCAGAAATAAAACTCAATTTAATTTTTTCCGACTTGAATTCGCTTGTATCCATTTATACTCATTTTATCATCTGCGTCAACATTCCAAGAATTTTAACATTCTGCTTGTCGAGTGTATAGTCATCGGCCCAGCAACACATAGAGGGCATTCTTGGAATCCCTCCCACTAGCTTGATCTACCTGACATCTGTCTTTATAAAACAGAATTTTTATCCACCGTTCACAAATACATATACTGGTGATTTTTGTGTTTGAATTACCGAATGTAAGCTCACACACCAAATCTGTATCTCAGCAGATAACAAGCTGCGACGCAATTCCAGTGACTCCCAAATTGCAGATGTTGATACTGCTTTCCGACACAATTATTGATACTCTGTCCTCAACTACTACTTTTCTTGATTGGTCTTCTACAGATTAAATATCCAATGAATTGACATATCTGGTCAGGCTAAAACTGCAGCAAGGAAACGATGGAAATCTACATCGATCCACAAGCAAGCAGAGCTTATTCCAGAAATCGACGACCCTTACATCGAAAATAAAAACCTATCAGGATTGCTTACTTCGGAGAAAAATTTGAATCAATACTGCCAGTAGAAAGAATTCCTGGCTAAAACCAGTAGAATAAAGATGATCAACAATGGCGTACGCTCCTTTGAGGAAAGTTGAAATATTCACAGACTCGTACATTCCCTTTCAGCCCCATCCAGATAACTTGTACCGAGTTGCAATCCTTACTAAAACATCCTCCAGCACAACGCATTCCACTCACCACCCAAGGAGAAATACGAAATGTTATTAAACAGCCGCTTTAAGGCAACTCTCAAATTCCTGATGGCATTTCTCCAATGACATTCAGGCGGCTACCAACATCTATAATGTCTGATTTAAGTGTTCCTCATGCATGGAAAGAAGCAATAGCCAAACACGGAAGGGTTCCACTACAGACCCATTAGTCTCATAGACTTCTTGGAAAAAATGTTCTGCTCACTCGCCTGCATTCTTGTTAGTCATGATAAACACAGCACTAAAGCACCACGATACAGACATTTGTAGCATCATTTCTAAATATTCAACAGGCTTTAAGCGCCATAGGCATGGTGTACTTATATTTAAATTAAGGAAACCTTTTGCTGCAGCTGTGTACATGCATTACCTCGAAAAATAATATAAAAACAGAACATTCAGAGTGCGCTACGATCACCATCTATCCACTTTGCGTAACACCAATGTAAGAGTCGCTCAGCATTCCATTTTAAGCCCATTTATTCACTACTCTTTATGTTCAAGATATGTCGTACGCTCCAAATTATCACACTGCTATTTACACCAAACATTACGAATTGATCGTGTTTGTCAACAACTCCGGTCCTCCATAGATGAATTTATACATTGGTCCACAAGTATGAGGCTGAAAATAAAAGGGGATAAGTCCAAAACTGTAATGTTTACTTAAATAGATTAGATTATATTCTGTGAGTTCACTAGCAGCAATAAAGGCTTGTGAACATAGAACATGTCAAGGAAATGTACAAAAATTACATACAAACATAAATATTACACAGAATATGGAACATTTGAAATAAAATAGACACATACTATATGCGTGTCAAAAAATGTACAATAAAGTTACATATACACATAAATATTACATAGTATACAGAGCATTTAAAATAAAATAAAGACATATATACAAAATGAAACAAATCAAGTGTAATTTTGTACAGAGTTGAATACCTCCTTACTGTTATAAGGTTAACATACGTATAGGCAAGAACGGTTATTTTAACATTCACTAGGATTTTACCTTTGTTCGTCTGATCATTTTCTTCTATTTGATTTGTAATGCACAGCATTTACTGTCAGTTCTTAATATACATACATTTAAATAGCTTCATTAATTCTAGAGCAGATATCAAATATGACTGGCAATTGTCATTAATATTTACTAATACTACTTACAGAGCTATATAAGTATTATCATCAGGATAATTTGTCATTCAGATAATCTTGTACAGAATAATATGCTTTTGAGCATAGGTACTCTTTAACAGCAGTTTTAAAGACATTGAAATTGTCAGCTTTTCTCTTAAGATCATTAGGGAGAGTATAAAATATTTTTATGGTCTCGTAATATACACCTTTCTGGAAGCAAGAAAGCTTTGCACTGGCATGATGGATGTTACCCTTTTGTCTAGTGTTTATCTCATGAATTTCCATGTTTGTAATAAATGTGGTTCGATTGCATACATAGAATTTTAAGATTGAAAATATATACATGCAAAGTAGGGTTAATAACTTTAGTCTTCTAAAAAGATGTTTGCAAGAGTGTCTGCTATGAGTGCTGGAAATGATTCTTATAACCTTCTTTTGCATGAGGAATATTCGTTTACTTTCTACCGAATTTCCCCAAAATAATATTCCATATTCAATGATAGAGTTAAAATATGCATAGTATATTAATTTAAGTGTATCTATAGAACTGACATTTACCACTGCTCGGATAGCATAACATGCAGAACTGAGTTTGGGTATGATATACCTAATGTGAACTTTCCAATCTAAATATCTGTCTACTTGGAGGCACAGAAATTTAATGTTGTCTATTTGTTCTAGTGACATGTCATTAATCCCAATTTCTATTGGAGTGTGTAGTGATCGATAGGTTATAAATTTAACAACTTTTGTTTTGTCTAGATTTACAGATAATTTATTAGCTTCAAACCAGTGTGACATACAGTTCAAAACATAATTCAATTTAATTACACACTCATTCAAGTTTTTACTAGTCACCAGAACACTCGTGTCATCAGCAAACAGAATTATACTTGCAATATCCTTTATATAAAATGATAGGTCATTTATATAGATCAAGAATAATAAAGGTCCTAGGACTGAACCTTGGGTCACTCCATGTGTTACTGTTTTCCATTTTGATGTCTGTTTTCCAAATTCAATATCATTGACAACTTCAACACTTTGTTTTCTTTCATTTAGATATGACACGAACCAACTTAGAACTTCATTTTTTAGTCCATAGAATTTCAATTTTGCTATCAGAATATCATGATTAACACAGTCAAATGCCTTTGCTAAGTCACAAAAAATCCCACCTACATGCATTTTTTTTTGTTTAATGCAGTTAACACTTCATGAGTAAGTTTATAAGTTGCATTATTGGTCGACATTCCTTTTCTGAACCCGAACTGATCCCTGACAAGTATGTTGTTACATTCAAGGTATTTATAAAGTATATTAAACATCACCTTTTCAAGAACTTTTGAGAAAATTGGCAAGAGAGATATTGGTCTATAATTTGAAACATTATTGCGTTCGCCTTTTTTGAAAAGTGGTTTAACAATGGAAAATTTCATTCTGTCAGGGAAAATTCTGACCTTAGTGACTCATTGCACAAATAACTAAGGGGAGTGGAAATTTGAGATGAGCATGATTTTAAGACTTTTATTGTTATTTCATCATAACCAGAAGAGTTTTTGTTTTGAAGGAGTTAATAATTTTGTTTATTTCAGAAGGAGTTGTCAGGTTAACTTTTATTCCCGAGGCTAAGGAAGCTTCTCTGCATTCAGCATCAACATATTCCTTTCACGCCATCTGCTGGACAGTCATTTAACCTACAAATTGTACGAGCATTCCAACGAATCATGTCACTTTATCGCGTCACTACATGACATGTGGGGGACAGCACATCCGACGAGCGCTGATACACAACTGTACGGTATCACGATATACCACCAGTCCGAGTTCCAATTTAACCCTAATGCTTCGATGCTAGAGTTACTATTTTAAGCATTCCATTCATCTGTCTAGTGAAGAAAGCACACTTAAATCGTGTTCATATAACACTAACAACATCCAATCAAATGAGGCAATCTATCAGCAAGAAAATCCAGGAGATGACACTGAACGACGTCAACTCAAATGAGCAAGATAATCAATCAGAAGGCTCAGATGTTACTACCCAAGGCATCTGTCAGCAGGACTCATCAGCAAACGGGAAATGCAAGGCGTCAGATCGAATGAAATTATTTGCAAAATTCTCGTAAGGCAAAGGTACACGAGACCCAATATTTGTATTCACACTGCTCTGTAACCATGCCGCATAAATAATAGAGTTCCGAAATCACCAATCTATCAGCAAGATACCCCAGCAGATGCTACGAAATGTAGCACTCAAATTACACAATCTATCAGCGAGATACCCCAGCAGATGCTACGAAATGTAGCACTCAAATTACACAAAATATCAGCAAGATAACACAGCAGGTGGTACGAAAAGTAGCAACCAAAACACAATCTATCAGCAAGATACCCCAGCAGATGCCACGGAATGTAGCACCCAAATTACGCAATCTATCAGCAAGATACCCCAGCAGATGCCACGGAGTGGAGCACCTAAATTACGCAATCGATCAGCAAGATACCCCAGCAGATGCTACAAAATGTAGCACTCAAATTACACAATCTATCAGCAAGATACCACAGCAGGTGGTACGAAATGTAGCAACCAAAACACAATCTATCAGCAAGATACCCCAGCAGATGCCACGGAATGTAGCACCCAAATTACGCCATCTATCAGCAAGATACCCCAGAATATGGCACGGAAAGTAGCACCCAAATTACACAATCTATCAGCAAGATACACCAGCAGATGGCACGGAATGTAGCACCCAAATTACACAATCTATCAGCAAGATACCAGAGCAGATGGCACGGAATGTAGCACCCAAATTACACAATCTATCAGCAAGATACACCAGCAGATGCTAAGAAATGTAGCACTCAAATTACACAATCTATCAGCAAGATACCACAGCAGATGGCACGAAATGTAGCACCCAAATTACACAATCTATCAGCAAGATACCACAGCAGATGGCACGGAATGTAGCACCCAAATTACACAATCTATCAGCAAGATACACCAGCAGATGCTACGAAATGTAGCACTCAAATTAAACAATCTATCAGCAAGATACACCAGCAGATGGCATGGAATGTAGTACCCAAAATACGCAATCTATCAGCAAGATACACCAGCAGATGGCACGCAATGTAGCACCCAAATTACACAATCTATCAGCAAGATACACCAGCAGATGGCACGGGATGTAGCACTCAAATTACACAATCTATCAGCAAGATACCAGAGCAGGTGGTACGAAATGTAGCAACCAAAACACAATCTATCAGCAAGAAACCCCAGCAGATGGCACGGAATGTAGCACCCAAATTACGCCATCTATCAGCAAGATACCCCAGAATATGGCACGGAAAGTAGCACCCAAATTACACAATCTATCAGCAAGATACACCAGAATATGGCACGGAATGTAGCATCCAAATTACACAATCTATCAGCAGGCTACCAGAGTGGTGGCACGGAATGAAGCACCCAAATCACACAATTTATCAGCAAGATACACCAACAGATGCTAAGAAATGTAGCACTCAAATTACACAAAATATCAGCAAGATACCACAGCAGATGGCACGGAATGTAACACCCAGATAACACAATCTATCAGCAAGATACACCAGCAGATGGCACGGAATGTAGCACCCAAATTACACAATCTATCAGCAAGATACACCAGCAGATGCTACGAAATGTAGCACTCAAATTAAACAATCTATCAGCAAGATACACCAGCAGATGGCATGGAATGTAGTACCCAAAATACGCAATCTATCAGCAAGATACACCAGCAGATGGCACGCAATGTAGCACCCAAATTACACAATCTATCAGCAAGATACACCAGCAGATGGCACGGGATGTAGCACCCAAATTACACAATCTATGAGCAAGATACCACAACAGATGCTACGAAATGTAGCACTCAAATTATACAATCTATCAGCAAGGTACCACAGCAGATGCTACGAAATGTAGCACTCAAATTATACAATCTATCAGCAAGATACCACAGCAGATGGTACGAAATCTAGCACTCAAATTACACAATCTATCAGCAAGATACCACAGCAGATGCTACGAAATGTAGCACCCAAATTATACAATCTATCAGCAAGATACCACAGCAGATGCTACGAAATGTAGCACTCAAATTAAACAATCTATCAGCAAGATACACCAGCAGATGGCATGGAATGTAGTACCCAAAATACGCAATCTATCAGCAAGATACACCAGCAGATGGCACGCAATGTAGCACACAAATTACACAATCTATCAGCAAGATACACCAGCAGATGGCACGGGATGTAGCACTCAAATTACACAATCTATCAGCAAGATACCACAGCAGGTGGTACGAAATGTAGCAACCAAACACAATCTATCAGCGAGAAACCCCAGCAGATGGCACGGAATGTAGCACCCAAATTACGCCATCTATCAGCAAGATACCCGAGAATATGGCACGGAAAGTAGCACCCAAATTACACAATCTATCAGCAAGATACACCAGCAGATGGCACGGAATGTAGCACCCAAATTACACAATCTATCAGCAGGATACCAGAGCAGATGGCACGGAATGTAGCACCCAAATCACACAATCTATCAGCAAGATACACCAGCAGATGCTAAGAAATGTAGCACTCAAATTACACAACCTATCAGCAAGATACCACAGCAGATGGTACGGAATCTAGCACCCAAATTACACAATCTATCAGCAAAATACACCAGCAGTTGGTAAGGAATGTAGCACCCAAATTACACAATCTATCAGCAAGATACACCAGCAGATGCTACGAAATGTAGCACCCAAATTAAACAATCTATCAGCAAGATACACCAGCAGATGGCATGGAATGTAGTACCCAAAATACGCAATCCATCAGCAAGATACACCAGCAGATGGCACGCAATGTAGCACCCAAATTACACAATCTATCAGCAAGATACACCAGCAGATGGCACGGGATGTAGCACCCAAATTAAACAATCTATGAGCAAGATACCACAGCAGATGCTACGAAATGTAGCACTCAAATTATACAATCTATCAGCAAGGTACCACAGCAGATGCTACGAAATGTAGCACTCAAATTATACAATCTATCAGCAAGATACCATAGCAGATGGTACGAAATGTAGCACTCAAATTACACAACCTATCAGCAAGATACCACAGCAGATGCTACGAGATATAGCACCCAAATTATACAATCAATCAGCAAGATACCACAGCAGATGCTACGAAATGTAGCACTCAAATTATACAATCTATCAGCAAGATACCACAGCAGATGCGACGAAATGTAGCACCCAAATTACACAATATATCAGCAAGATACCACAGCAGATGCTACGAAATGTAGCACTCAAATTACACAATCTATCAGCAAGATACACCAACAGATGGCACGGAAGGTAGCAAGCAAATTACACAATCTATCAGCAAGATACCACAGCAGATGCTACGAAATGTAGCACACAAATAACACAATCTATCAGCAAGATACACCAGCAGAAGGCACGGAATATAGCACCCAAATTACACAATCTATCAGCAAGATACACCAGCAGATGGCACGGAATGTAGCACCCAAATTACAAAATCTATCAGCAAGATACCACAGCAGATGCTACGAAATGTAGCACGCAAATTACGCAATCTATCAGCAAAATACACCAGCAGATGGCACGGAATGTAGCACTCAAATTACACAATCTATCAGCAAGATACCACTGCAGATGCTACGAAATGTAGGATTCAAATTACGCAATCTATCAGCAAGATACCACAGAATATGCTACGAAATGTAGCACTCAAATTACGCAATCTATCAGCAAGATACCACAGCAGATGCTACGAAATGTAGCACTCAAATTACACAATCTATCAGCAAGATACACCAGCAGATGGCACATAATGTAGCACCCAAAATAGACAATCTATCAGAAAGATAAACCAGCAGATGGCACGGAATGTAGCACCCAAATTACAAAATCTATCAGCAAGATACACCAGCAGATGGTGCGGAATGTAGAACGAAAATTACGCAAACAATTAGCAAAATACACAGGCAGATGGCGCGGAATGGAGCACCCAAAATACGCAATCAATTAGCAAGATACACCAGTAGATGGCGCGGAATGAAGCACCAAAATTACGCAATCTATTAGCACAATACACAGGCAGATGCTACGAAATGTAGCATTCAAATTACGCAATCTATCAGCAAGATAACACAGCAGATGCTACGAAATGTAGCACTCAAATTACACAATCTATCAGCAAGATACGTCAGCAGATGGCACAGAATGTAGCACCCAAAATACACAATCTATCAGAAAGATACACCAGCAGATGGCACGGAATGTGGCACTCAAATTACACAATCTATCAGCAAGATACCCCAGCAGGTGGCACGGAATGTAGCACCCAAATTACACAATCTATAAGCAAGATACACCAGCAGATGGCACAGAATGTGGCACTCAAATTACACAATCTATCAGCAAGATACACCAGCAGAAGGCACGGAATGTAGCACCCAAATTACACAATCTATCAGCAAGATACCACAGCAGATGCTACGAAATGTAGCACTCAATTACGCAATCTATCAGCAAGATACCACAGCAGATGCTACGAAATGTAGCACTCAAATTACACAATCTATAAGCAAGATACACCAGCAGATGGCACAGAATGTAGCACCCAAAATACACAATATATCAGAAAGATAAACCAGCAGATGGCACGGAATGTAGCACTCAAATTACGCAATCTATCAGCAAGATACACCAGCAGATGCTACGAAATGTAGCACTCAAATTACACAATCTATCAGCAAGATACACCAGCAGATGGCACGGAATGTAGCACCCAAATTACACAATCTATCAGCTAGATACACCAGCAGATAGCACGGAATGTAGCACTCAAATTACACAATCTATCAGCAAGATACCACAGCAGATGCTACGAAATGTAGCACTCAAATTACGCAATCTATCAGCAAGATACCACAGCAGACAATACGAAATGTAGCACCCAAATTACGCAATCTATCAGCAAGATACACCAGCAGATGGCACGGAATGTAGCACTCA
The DNA here is from genome assembly GCA_030765065.1 of Deroplatys truncata. Taxonomy (NCBI): domain Eukaryota; kingdom Metazoa; phylum Arthropoda; class Insecta; order Mantodea; family Mantidae; genus Deroplatys; species Deroplatys truncata. Next base: position 505,645 of record JAUKNL010000059.1, read on the forward strand.
AACTACGCAATCAATTAGCAAGATACACCAGCAGATGGTGCGGAATGTAGCACCCAAATTACGCAAACAATTAGCAAAATACACAGGCAGATGGCGCGGAATGGAGCACCCAAAATACGCAATCAATTAGCAAGATACACCAGCAGATGGCGCGGAATGGAGCACCCAAATTACTCAATCTATTAGCAAAATACACAGGCAGATGGCGCTGAATGGAGCACCCAAATTGCGCAATCTATCAGCAAGATACACAGGCAGACTCCTCGGAATGGAGCTGCCAAATTACGCAATTTATCACCAAGATACGCAGGTAGATGGAGTGGAATCGAGCTGCCAAATTATGCTATTTATCAGTAAGGTACACAGGCAGATGCCTCTGAATGGAGCTGCCAAATTACGCAATCTATTTGCAAAATACACAGGTAGATGGAGCGGAATGGAGCACCCAAATTACGCAAACTATCATCAAGATACACCAGCAGATGGCACGGAATGTAGGACCCAAATTACGCAATCTATCAGCAAGATAACCAGCAGATGCCACGGAGTGGAGCACCTAAATTACGCAATCGATCAGCAAGATACCCCAGCAGATGCTACAAAATGTAGCACTCAAATTACACAATCTATCAGCAAGATACCACAGCAGGTGGTACGAAATGTAGCAACCAAAACAATCTATCAGCAAGATACCCCAGCAGATGGCACGGAATATAGCACCCAAATTACGCCATCTATCAGCAAGATACCCCAGAATATGGCACGGAAAGTAGCACCCAAATTACAATTCTATCAGCAAGATACACCAGCAGATGGAAGGGAATGTAGCACCCAAATTACACAATCTATCAGCAAGATACACCAGCAGATGGCAAGGGATGTAGCACTCAAACTACACAATCTATCAGCAAGATACCAGAGCAGATGGCACGGAATGTAGCACCCAAATTACACAATCTATCAGCAAGATGCACCAGCAGATGGCACGCAATGTAGCACCCAAATTACACAATCTATCAGCAAGATACACCAGCAGATGGCACGGAATGTAGCACCCAAATTACAAAATCTATCAGCAAGATACACCAGCAGATGGCACGGGATGTAGCACCCAAATTACACAATCTATGAGCAAGATACCACAGCAGATGCTACGAAATGTAGCACTCAAATTATACAACCTATCAGCAAGATACCACAGCAGATGCTACGAAATGTAGCAATCAAATTATACAATCTATCAGCAAGATACCATAGCAGGTGGTACGAAATGTAGCACTCAAATTACACAATCTATCAGCAAGATACTACAGCAGATGCTACGAAATGTAGCACTCAAATTACGCAAACTATCAGCAAGATACCACAGCAGATGCTACGAAATGTAGCACCCAAATTATGCAACCTATCAGCAAGATACCACAGCGGATGCTACGAAATGTAGCACTCAAATTATACAATCTATCAGCAAGATACACCAACAGATGGCACGGAAGGTAGCACTCAAATTACACAATCTATCAACAAGATAACACAGCAGATGCTACGAATTGTAGCACACAAATTACACAATCTATCAGCAAGACACACCAGCAGAAAGCACGGACTGTAGCACACAAATTGCACAATCTATCAGCAAGATACACCAGCAGATTGCACGGAATGTAGCACCCAAATTACACAACCTATCAGCAAGATACCACAGCAGATGCTACGAAATGTACCACTCAAATTACACAATCTATCAGCAAAATACACCAGCAGATGCTACGAAATGTAGCATTCAAATTACGCAATCTATCAGCATGATACCACAGCAGATGCTACGAAATGTAGCACTCAAATTACACAATCTATCAGCAAGATACACAAGCAGATGGCACAGAATGTAGCACCAAAAATACACAATCTATCAGAAAGATACACCAGCAGATGGCACGGAATGTAGCACTCAAATTACACAATCTATCAGCAAGATACCCCAGCAGATGGCACGGAATGTAGCACTCAAATTACGCAATCTATCAGCAAGATACACCAGCAAATGCTACGAAATGTAGCACTCAAATGACACAATCTATCAGCTAGATACACCTGCAGATGGCACGGAATGTAGCACCCAAATTACACAATCTATCAGCAAGATACACCAGCAGATGGCACGGAATGTAGCACTCAAATTACCCAATCTATCAGCACGATACCACAGCAGATGCTACGGAATGTAGCACTCAAATTACACAATCTATCAGCAAGATACCACAGCAGATGCTACGAAATGTAGCACCCAAATTACGCAATCTATCAGCAAGATACACCAGCAAATGGCACGGAATGTAGCACTCAAATTACGCAATCTATCATCAAGATACACCAGCAGATGGCACGGAATGTAGCAACCAAAACACAATCTATCAGCAAGATACCCCAGCAGATGGCACGGAATGTAGCACTCAAACTACGCAATCAATTAGCAAGATACACCAGCAGATGGTGCGGAATGTAGAAAGAAAATTACGCAACCAATTAGCAAAATACACAGGCAGATGGCGCGGAATGGAGCACCCAAAATACGCAATCAATTAGCAAGATACACCAGCAGATGGCGCGGAATGGAGCACCAAAATTACGCAACCTATTAGCACAATACACAGGCAGATGCTAGGAAATGTAGCATTCAAATTACGCAATCTATCAGCAAGATACCACAGCAGATGCTGCGAAATGTAGCACTCAAATTACACAATCTCTCAGCAAGATACACCAGCAGATGGCACAGAATGTAGCACCCAAAATTCACAATCTATCAGAAAGATACACCAGCAGATGGCACGGAATGTAGCACTCAAATTACACAATCTATCAGCAAGATACACCAGCAGATGGCACGGAATGTAGCACTCAAATTACACAATCTATAAGCAAGATACACCAGCAGATGTCACAGAATCTAGCACTCAAATTACACAATCTATCAGCAAGATACACCAGCAGAAGGCACGGAATGTAGCACCCAAATTACACAATCTATCAGCAAGATACCACAGCAGATGCTACGAAGTGTAGCACGCAAATTACGCAACCTATCAGCAAAATACACCAGCAGATGGCACGGAATGTAGCACCCAAATTACACAATCTATCAGCAAGATACCACAGAATATGCTACGAAATGTAGCACTTAAATTACGCAATCTATCAGCAAGATACCACAGCAGATGCTACGAAATGTAGCACTCAAATTACACAATCTATCAGCAAGATACACCAGCAGATGGCACAAAATGTAGCACCCAAAATACACAATCTATCAGAAAGATAAACCAGCAGATGGCACGGAATGTAGCACTCAAATTACGCAATCTATCAGCAAGATACACCAGCAGATGCTACGAAATGTAGCACTCAAATTACACAATCTATCAGCAAGATACACCAGCAGATGGCACGGAATGTAGCACCCAAATTACACAATCTATCAGCAAGATACACCAGCAGATAGCACGGAATGTAGCACTCAAATTACGCAATCTATCAGCACGATACCACAGCAGATGCTACGAAATGTAGCACTCAAATTACACAGTCTATCAGCAAGATACCACAGCAGATGCTACGAAATGTAGCACTCAAATTACGCAATCTATCAGCAAGATACCACAGCAGACAATACGAAATGTAGCACCCAAATTACGCAATCTATCAGCAAGATACACCAGCAGATGGCACGGAATGTAGCACTCAAACTACGCAATCAATTAGCAAGATACACCAGCAGATGGTGCGGAATGTAGCACCCAAATTACGCAAACAATTAGCAAAATACACAGGCAGATGGCGCGGAATGGAGCACCCAAAATACGCAATCAATTAGCAAGATACACCAGCAGATGGCGCGGAATGGAGCACCCAAATTACTCAATCTATTAGCAAAATACACAGGCAGATGGCGCTGAATGGAGCACCCAAATTGCGCAATCTATCAGCAAGATACACAGGCAGACTCCTCGGAATGGAGCTGCCAAATTACGCAATTTATCACCAAGATACGCAGGTAGATGGAGTGGAATCGAGCTGCCAAATTATGCTATTTATCAGTAAGGTACACAGGCAGATGCCTCTGAATGGAGCTGCCAAATTACGCAATCTATTTGCAAAATACACAGGTAGATGGAGCGGAATGGAGCACCCAAATTACGCAAACTATCATCAAGATACACCAGCAGATGGCACGGAATGTAGGACCCAAATTACGCAATCTATCAGCAAGATAACCAGCAGATGCCACGGAGTGGAGCACCTAAATTACGCAATCGATCAGCAAGATACCCCAGCAGATGCTACAAAATGTAGCACTCAAATTACACAATCTATCAGCAAGATACCACAGCAGGTGGTACGAAATGTAGCAACCAAAACAATCTATCAGCAAGATACCCCAGCAGATGGCACGGAATATAGCACCCAAATTACGCCATCTATCAGCAAGATACCCCAGAATATGGCACGGAAAGTAGCACCCAAATTACAATTCTATCAGCAAGATACACCAGCAGATGGAAGGGAATGTAGCACCCAAATTACACAATCTATCAGCAAGATACACCAGCAGATGGCAAGGGATGTAGCACTCAAACTACACAATCTATCAGCAAGATACCAGAGCAGATGGCACGGAATGTAGCACCCAAATTACACAATCTATCAGCAAGATGCACCAGCAGATGGCACGCAATGTAGCACCCAAATTACACAATCTATCAGCAAGATACACCAGCAGATGGCACGGAATGTAGCACCCAAATTACAAAATCTATCAGCAAGATACACCAGCAGATGGCACGGGATGTAGCACCCAAATTACACAATCTATGAGCAAGATACCACAGCAGATGCTACGAAATGTAGCACTCAAATTATACAACCTATCAGCAAGATACCACAGCAGATGCTACGAAATGTAGCAATCAAATTATACAATCTATCAGCAAGATACCATAGCAGGTGGTACGAAATGTAGCACTCAAATTACACAATCTATCAGCAAGATACTACAGCAGATGCTACGAAATGTAGCACTCAAATTACGCAAACTATCAGCAAGATACCACAGCAGATGCTACGAAATGTAGCACCCAAATTATGCAACCTATCAGCAAGATACCACAGCGGATGCTACGAAATGTAGCACTCAAATTATACAATCTATCAGCAAGATACACCAACAGATGGCACGGAAGGTAGCACTCAAATTACACAATCTATCAACAAGATAACACAGCAGATGCTACGAATTGTAGCACACAAATTACACAATCTATCAGCAAGACACACCAGCAGAAAGCACGGACTGTAGCACACAAATTGCACAATCTATCAGCAAGATACACCAGCAGATTGCACGGAATGTAGCACCCAAATTACACAACCTATCAGCAAGATACCACAGCAGATGCTACGAAATGTACCACTCAAATTACACAATCTATCAGCAAAATACACCAGCAGATGCTACGAAATGTAGCATTCAAATTACGCAATCTATCAGCATGATACCACAGCAGATGCTACGAAATGTAGCACTCAAATTACACAATCTATCAGCAAGATACACAAGCAGATGGCACAGAATGTAGCACCAAAAATACACAATCTATCAGAAAGATACACCAGCAGATGGCACGGAATGTAGCACTCAAATTACACAATCTATCAGCAAGATACCCCAGCAGATGGCACGGAATGTAGCACTCAAATTACGCAATCTATCAGCAAGATACACCAGCAAATGCTACGAAATGTAGCACTCAAATGACACAATCTATCAGCTAGATACACCTGCAGATGGCACGGAATGTAGCACCCAAATTACACAATCTATCAGCAAGATACACCAGCAGATGGCACGGAATGTAGCACTCAAATTACCCAATCTATCAGCACGATACCACAGCAGATGCTACGGAATGTAGCACTCAAATTACACAATCTATCAGCAAGATACCACAGCAGATGCTACGAAATGTAGCACCCAAATTACGCAATCTATCAGCAAGATACACCAGCAAATGGCACGGAATGTAGCACTCAAATTACGCAATCTATCATCAAGATACACCAGCAGATGGCACGGAATGTAGCAACCAAAACACAATCTATCAGCAAGATACCCCAGCAGATGGCACGGAATGTAGCACTCAAACTACGCAATCAATTAGCAAGATACACCAGCAGATGGTGCGGAATGTAGAAAGAAAATTACGCAACCAATTAGCAAAATACACAGGCAGATGGCGCGGAATGGAGCACCCAAAATACGCAATCAATTAGCAAGATACACCAGCAGATGGCGCGGAATGGAGCACCAAAATTACGCAACCTATTAGCACAATACACAGGCAGATGCTAGGAAATGTAGCATTCAAATTACGCAATCTATCAGCAAGATACCACAGCAGATGCTGCGAAATGTAGCACTCAAATTACACAATCTCTCAGCAAGATACACCAGCAGATGGCACAGAATGTAGCACCCAAAATTCACAATCTATCAGAAAGATACACCAGCAGATGGCACGGAATGTAGCACTCAAATTACACAATCTATCAGCAAGATACACCAGCAGATGGCACGGAATGTAGCACTCAAATTACACAATCTATAAGCAAGATACACCAGCAGATGTCACAGAATCTAGCACTCAAATTACACAATCTATCAGCAAGATACACCAGCAGAAGGCACGGAATGTAGCACCCAAATTACACAATCTATCAGCAAGATACCACAGCAGATGCTACGAAGTGTAGCACGCAAATTACGCAACCTATCAGCAAAATACACCAGCAGATGGCACGGAATGTAGCACCCAAATTACACAATCTATCAGCAAGATACCACAGAATATGCTACGAAATGTAGCACTTAAATTACGCAATCTATCAGCAAGATACCACAGCAGATGCTACGAAATGTAGCACTCAAATTACACAATCTATCAGCAAGATACACCAGCAGATGGCACAAAATGTAGCACCCAAAATACACAATCTATCAGAAAGATAAACCAGCAGATGGCACGGAATGTAGCACTCAAATTACGCAATCTATCAGCAAGATACACCAGCAGATGCTACGAAATGTAGCACTCAAATTACACAATCTATCAGCAAGATACACCAGCAGATGGCACGGAATGTAGCACCCAAATTACACAATCTATCAGCAAGATACACCAGCAGATAGCACGGAATGTAGCACTCAAATTACGCAATCTATCAGCACGATACCACAGCAGATGCTACGAAATGTAGCACTCAAATTACACAGTCTATCAGCAAGATACCACAGCAGATGCTACGAAATGTAGCACTCAAATTACGCAATCTATCAGCAAGATACCACAGCAGGTGGTACGAAATGTAGCAACCAAAACAATCTATCAGCAAGATACCCCAGCAGATGGCACGGAATGTAGCACCCAAATTAAGCCATCTATCAGCAAGATACCCCAGAATATGGCACGGAAAGTAGCACCCAAGTTACAATTCTATCAGCAAGATACACCAGCAGATGGAAGGGAATGTAGCACCCAAATTACACAACCTATCAGCAAGATACACCAGCAGATGGCACGGGATGTAGCACTCAAATTACACAATCTATCAGCAAGATACCAGAGCAGATGGCACGGAATGTAGCACCCAAATTACACAATCTATCAGCAAGATACACCAGCAGATGGCACGCAATGTAGCACCCAAATTACACAATCTATCAGCAAGATACACCAGCAGATGGCACGGAATGTAGCACCCAAATTACAAAATCTATCAGCAAGATACACCAGCAGATGGCACGGGATGTAGCACCCAAATTACACAATCTATGAGCAAGATACCACAGCAGATGCTACGAAATGTAGCACTCAAATTATACAACCTATCAGCAAGATACCACAGCAGATGCTACGAAATGTAGCAATCAAATTATACAATCTATCAGCAAGATACCATAGCAGGTGGTACGAAATGTAGCACTCAAATTACACAATCTATCAGCAAGATACTACAGCAGATGCTACGAAATGTAGCACTCAAATTACGCAAACTATTAGCAAGATACCACAGCAGATGCTACGAAATGTAGCAACCAAATTATACAACCTATCAGCAAGATACCACAGCGGATGCTACGAAATGTAGCTCTCAAATTATACAATCTATCAGCAAGATACACCAACAGATGGCACGGAAGGTAGCACTCAAATAACACAATCTATCAACAAGATAACACAGCAGATGCTACGAATTGTAGCACACAAATTACACAATCTATCAGCAAGATACACCAGCAAAAAGCACGGAATGTAGCACACAAATTACACAATCTATCAGCAAGATACACCAGCAGATGGCACGGAATGTAGCACCCAAATTACACAATCTATCAGCAAGATACCACAGCAGATGCTACGAAATGTACCACGCAAATTACACAATCTATCAGCAAAATACACCAGCAGATGCTACGAAATGTAGCATTCAAATTACGCAATCTATCAGCATGATACCACAGCAGATGCTACGAAATGTAGCACTCAAATTACACAATCTATCAGCAAGATACACCAACAGATGGCACGGAAGGTAGCAAGCAAATTACACAATCTATCAGCAAGATACCACAGCAGATGCTACGAAATGTAGCACACAAATAACACAATCTATCAGCAAGATACACCAACAGAAGGCACGGAATATAGCACCCAAATTACACAATCTATCAGCAAGATACACCAGCAGATGGCACGGAATGTAGCACCCAAATTACAAAATCTATCAGCAAGATACCACAGCAGATGCTACGAAATGTAGCACGCAAATTAGGCAATCTATCAGCAAAATACACCAGCAGATGGCACGGAATGTAGCACTCAAACTACACAATCTATCAGCAAGATACCACAGCAGATGCTACGAAATGTAGGATTCAAATTACGCAATCTATCAGCAAGATACCACAGAATATGCTACGAAATGTAGCACTCAAATTACGCAATCTATCAGCAAGATACCACAGCAGATGCTACGAAATGTAGCACTCAAATTACACAATCTATCAGCAAGATACACCAGCAGATGGCACATAATGTAGCACCCAAAATAGACAATCTATCAGAAAGATAAACCAGCAGATTGCACGGAATGTAGCACCCAAATTACAAAATCTATCAGCAAGATACACCGGCAGATGGTGCGGAATGTAGAACGAAAATTACGCAAACAATTAGCAAAATACACAGGCAGATGGCGCGGAATGGAGCACCCAAAATACGCAATCAATTAGCAAGATACACCAGTAGATGGCGCGGAATGGAGCACCAAAATTACGCAATCTATTAGCACAATACACAGGCAGATGCTACGAAATGTAGCATTCAAATTACGCAATCTATCAGCAAGATAACACAGCAGATGCTACGAAATGTAGCACTCAAATTACACAATCTATCAGCAAGATACGTCAGCAGATGGCACAGAATGTAGCACCCAAAATACACAATCTATCAGAAAGATACACCAGCAGATGGCACGGAATGTAGCACCTAAATTACGCAATCGATCAGCAAGATACCCCAGCAGATGCTACAAAATGTAGCACTCAAATTACACAATCTATCAGCAAGATACCACAGCAGGTGGTACGAAATGTAGCAACCAAAACAATCTATCAGCAAGATACCCCAGCAGATGGCACGGAATGTAGCACCCAAATTACACAATCTATCAGCAAGATACCACAGCAGATGCTACGAAATGTAGCACGCAAATTACGCAACCTATCAGCAAAATACACCAGCAGATGGCACGGAATGTAGCACCCAAATTACACAATCTATCAGCAAGATACCACAGAATATGCTACGAAATGTAGCACTCAATTACGCAACCTATCAGTAAGATACCACAGCAGATGCTACGAAATGTAGCACTCAAGTTACACAATCTATCAGCAAGATACACCAGCAGATGGCACAGAATGTAGCACCCAAAATACACAATATATCAGAAAGATAATCCAGCAGATGGCACGGAATGTAGCACTCAAATTACGCAACCTATCAGCAAGATACACCATCAGATGCTACGAAATGTAGCACTCAAATTACACAATCTATCAGAAAGATACACCAGCAGATGGCACGGAATGTAGCACCCAAATTACACAATATATCAGCTAGATACACCAGCAGATAGCACGGAATATAGCACTCAAATTACACAATCTATCAGCAAGATACCACAGCAGATGCTACGAAATGTAGCACTCAAATTACGCAATCTATCAGCAAGATACCACAGCAGACAATACGAAATGTAGCACCCAAATTACGCAATCTATCAGCAAGATACACCAGCAGATGGCACGGAATGTAGCACTCAAATTACACAATCTATCAGCAAGATACACCAGCAGATGGCACGGAATGTAGCAACCAAAACACAATGTATCAGCAAGATACCCCAGCAGATGGCACGGAATGTAGCACTCAAACTACGCAATCAATTAGCAAGATACACCAGCAGATGGTGCGGAATGTAGCACCCAAATTACGCAAACAATTAGCAAAATACACAGGCAGATGGCGCGGAATGGCGCACCCAAAATACGCAATCAATTAGCAAGATACACCAGCAGATGGCGCGGAATGGAGCACCCAAATTACTCAATCTATTAGCAAAATACACAGGCAGATGGCGCTGAATGGAGCACCCAAATTGCGCAATCTATCAGCAAGATACACAGGCAGACTCCTCGGAATGGAGCTGCCAAATTACGCAATTTATCACCAAGATATGCAGGTAGATGGAGTGGAATCGAGCTGCCAAATTATGCTATTTATCAGTAAGATACACAGGCAGATGCCTCTGAATGGAGCTGCCAAATTACGCAATCTATTTGCAAAATACACAGGTAGATGGAGCAGAATGGAGCACCCAAATTACGCAAACTATCATCAAGATACACCAGCAGATGGCACGGAATGTAGGACCCAAATTACGCAATCTATCAGCAAGATAACCAGCAGATGCCACGGAGTGGAGCACCTAAATTACGCAATCGATCAGCAAGATACCCCAGCAGATGCTACAAAATGTAGCACTCAAATTACACAATCTATCAGCAAGATACCACAGCAGGTGGTACGAAATGTAGCAACCAAAACAATCTATCAGCAAGATACCCCAGCAGATGGCACGGAATGTAGCACCCAAATTACGCCATCTATCAGCAAGATACCCCAGAATATGGCACGGAAAGTAGCACCCAAATTACAATTCTATCAGCAAGATACACCAGCAGATGGAAGGGAATGTAGCACCCAAATTACACAATCTATCAGCAAGATACACCAGCAGATGGCACGGGATGTAGCACTCAAATTACACAATCTATCAGCAAGATACCAGAGCAGATGGCACGGAATGTAGCACCCAAATTACACAATCTATCAGCAAGATACACCAGCAGATGGCACGCAATGTAGCACCCAAATTACACAATCTATCAGCAAGATACACCAGCAGATGGCACGGAATGTAGCACCCAAATTACAAAATCTATCAGCAAGATACACCAGCAGATGGCACGGGATGTAGCACCCAAATTACACAATCTATGAGCAAGATACCACAGCAGATGCTACGAAATGTAGCACTCAAATTATACAAACTATCAGCAAGATACCACAGCAGATGCTACGAAATGTAGCAATCAAATTATACAATCTATCAGCAAGATACCATAGCAGGTGGTACGAAATGTAGCACTCAAATTACACAATCTATCAGCAAGATACTGCAGCAGATGCTACGAAATGTAGCACTCAAATTACGCAAACTATCAGCAAGATACCACAGCAGATGCTAAGAAATGTAGCACCCAAATTATACAACCTATCAGCAAGATACCACAGCAGATGCTACGAAATGTAGCACTCAAATTACACAATCTATCAGCAAGATACACAAGCAGATGGCACAGAATGTAGCACCAAAAATACACAATCTATCAGAAAGATACACCAGCAGATGGCACGGAATGTAGCACCCAAATTACACAATCTATCAGCAAGATACACCAGCAGATGGCACGCAATGTAGCACCCAAATTACACAATCTATCAGCAAGATACACCAGCAGATGGCACGGAATGTAGCACCCAAATTACAAAATCTATCAGCAAGATACACCAGCAGATGGCACGGGATGTAGCACCCAAATTACACAATCTATGAGCAAGATACCACAGCAGATGCTACGAAATGTAGCACTCAAATTATACAACCTATCAGCAAGATACCACAGCAGATGCTACGAAATGTAGCAATCAAATTATACAATCTATCAGCAAGATACCATAGCAGGTGGTACGAAATGTAGCACTCAAATTACACAATCTATCAGCAAGATACTACAGCAGATGCTACGAAATGTAGCACTCAAATTACGCAAACTATTAGCAAGATACCACAGCAGATGCTACGAAATGTAGCAACCAAATTATACAACCTATCAGCAAGATACCACAGCGGATGCTACGAAATGTAGCTCTCAAATTATACAATCTATCAGCAAGATACACCAACAGATGGCACGGAAGGTAGCACTCAAATAACACAATCTATCAACAAGATAACACAGCAGATGCTACGAATTGTAGCACACAAATTACACAATCTATCAGCAAGATACACCAGCAAAAAGCACGGAATGTAGCACACAAATTACACAATCTATCAGCAAGATACACCAGCAGATGGCACGGAATGTAGCACCCAAATTACACAATCTATCAGCAAGATACCACAGCAGATGCTACGAAATGTACCACGCAAATTACACAATCTATCAGCAAAATACACCAGCAGATGCTACGAAATGTAGCATTCAAATTACGCAATCTATCAGCATGATACCACAGCAGATGCTACGAAATGTAGCACTCAAATTACACATTCTATCAGCAAGATACACCAACAGATGGCACGGAAGGTAGCAAGCAAATTACACAATCTATCAGCAAGATACCACAGCAGATGCTACGAAATGTAGCACACAAATAACACAATCTATCAGCAAGATACACCAGCAGAAGGCACGGAATATAGCACCCAAATTACACAATCTATCAGCAAGATACACCAGCAGATGGCACGGAATGTAGCACCCAAATTACAAAATCTATCAGCAAGATACCACAGCAGATGCTACGAAATGTAGCACGCAAATTAGGCAATCTATCAGCAAAATACACCAGCAGATGGCACGGAATGTAGCTTTCAAACTACACAATCTATCAGCAAGATACCACAGCAGATGCTACGAAATGTAGGATTCAAATTACGCAATCTATCAGCAAGATACCACAGAATATGCTACGAAATGTAGCACTCAAATTACGCAATCTATCAGCAAGATACCACAGCAGATGCTACGAAATGTAGCACTCAAATTACACAATCTATCAGCAAGATACACCAGATGATGGCACATAATGTAGCACCCAAAATAGACAATCTATCAGAAAGATAAACCAGCAGATTGCACGGAATGTAGCACCCAAATTACAAAATCTATCAGCAAGATACACCAGCAGATTGTGCGGAATGTAGAACGAAAATTACGCAAACAATTAGCAAAATACACAGGCAGATGGCGCGGAATGGAGCACCCAAAATACGCAATCAATTAGCAAGATACACCAGTAGATGGCGCGGAATGGAGCACCAAAATTACGCAATCTATTAGCACAATACACAGGCAGATGCTACGAAATGTAGCATTCAAATTACGCAATCTATCAGCAAGATAACACAGCAGATGCTACGAAATGTAGCACTCAAATTACACAATCTATCAGCAAGATACGTCAGCAGATGGCACAGAATGTAGCACCCAAAATACACAATCTATCAGAAAGATACACCAGCAGATGGCACGGAATGTAGCACCTAAATTACGCAATCGATCAGCAAGATACCCCAGCAGATGCTACAAAATGTAGCACTCAAATTACACAATATATCAGCAAGATACCACAGCAGGTGGTACGAAATGTAGCAACCAAAACAATCTATCAGCAAGATACCCCAGCAGATGGCACGGAATGTAGCACCCAAATTACACAATCTATCAGCAAGATACCACAGCAGATGCTACGAAATGTAGCACGCAAATTACGCAACCTATCTGCAAAATACACCAGCAGATGGCACGGAATGTAGCACCCAAATTACACAATCTATCAGCAAGATACCACAGAATATGCTACGAAATGTAGCACTCAATTACGCAACCTATCAGTAAGATACCACAGCAGATGCTACGAAATGTAGCACTCAAATTACACAATCTATCAGCAAGATACACCAGCAGATGGCACAGAATGTAGCACCCAAAATACACAATATATCAGAAAGATAAACCAGCAGATGGCACGGAATGTAGCACTCAAATTACGCAACCTATCAGCAAGATACACCATCAGATGCTACGAAATGTAGCACTCAAATTACACAATCTATCAGAAAGATACACCAGCAGATGGCACGGAATGTAGCACCCAAATTACACAATCTATCAGCTAGATACACCAGCAGATAGCACGGAATATAGCACTCAAATTACACAATCTATCAGCAAGATACCACAGCAGATGCTACGAAATGTAGCACTCAAATTACGCAATCTATCAGCAAGATACCACAGCAGACAATACGAAATGTAGCACCCAAATTACGCAATCTATCAGCAAGATACACCAGCAGATGGCACGGAATGTAGCACTCAAATTACACAATCTATCAGCAAGATACACCAGCAGATGGCACGGAATGTAGCAACCAAAACACAATGTATCAGCAAGATACCCCAGCAGATGGCACGGAATGTAGCACTCAAACTACGCAATCAATTAGCAAGATACACCAGCAGATGGTGCGGAATGTAGCACCCAAATTACGCAAACAATTAGCAAAATACACAGGCAGATGGCGCGGAATGGCGCACCCAAAATACGCAATCAATTAGCAAGATACACCAGCAGATGGCGCGGAATGGAGCACCCAAATTACTCAATCTATTAGCAAAATACACAGGCAGATGGCGCTGAATGGAGCACCCAAATTGCGCAATCCATCAGCAAGATACACAGGCAGACTCCTCGGAATGGAGCTGCCAAATTACGCAATTTATCACCAAGATACGCAGGTAGATGGAGTGGAATCGAGCTGCCAAATTATGCTATTTATCAGTAAGATACACAGGCAGATGCCTCTGAATGGAGCTGCCAAATTACGCAATCTATTTGCAAAATACACAGGTAGATGGAGCAGAATGGAGCACCCAAATTACGCAAACTATCATCAAGATACACCAGCAGATGGCACGGAATGTAGGACCCAAATTACGCAATCTATCAGCAAGATAACCAGCAGATGCCACGGAGTGGAGCACCTAAATTACGCAATCGATCAGCAAGATACCCCAGCAGATGCTACAAAATGTAGCACTCAAATTACACAATCTATCAGCAAGATACCACAGCAGGTGGTACGAAATGTAGCAACCAAAACAATCTATCAGCAAGATACCCCAGCAGATGGCACGGAATGTAGCACCCAAATTACGCCATCTATCAGCAAGATACCCCAGAATATGGCACGGAAAGTAGCACCCAAATTACAATTCTATCAGCAAGATACACCAGCAGATGGAAGGGAATGTAGCACCCAAATTACACAATCTATCAGCAAGATACACCAGCAGATGGCACGGGATGTAGCACTCAAATTACACAATCTATCAGCAAGATACCAGAGCAGATGGCACGGAATGTAGCACCCAAATTACACAATCTATCAGCAAGATACACCAGCAGATGGCACGCAATGTAGCACCCAAATTACACAATCTATCAGCAAGATACACCAGCAGATGGCACGGAATGTAGCACCCAAATTACAAAATCTATCAGCAAGATACACCAGCAGATGGCACGGGATGTAGCACCCAAATTACACAATCTATGAGCAAGATACCACAGCAGATGCTACGAAATGTAGCACTCAAATTATACAAACTATCAGCAAGATACCACAGCAGATGCTACGAAATGTAGCAATCAAATTATACAATCTATCAGCAAGATACCATAGCAGGTGGTACGAAATGTAGCACTCAAATTACACAATCTATCAGCAAGATACTGCAGCAGATGCTACGAAATGTAGCACTCAAATTACGCAAACTATCAGCAAGATACCACAGCAGATGCTAAGAAATGTAGCACCCAAATTATACAACCTATCAGCAAGATACCACAGCGGATGCTACGAAATGTAGCACTCAAATTATACAATCTATCAGCAAGATACACCAACAGATGGCACAGAAGGTAGCACTCAAATTACACAATCTATCAACAAGATAACACAGCAGATGCTACGAATTGTAGCACACAAATTACACAATCTATCAGCAAGATACACCAGCAGAAAGCACGGAATGTAGCACACAAATTACACAATCTATCAGCAAGATACACCAGCAGATGGCACGGAATGTAGCACCCAAATTACACAATCTATCAGCAAGATACCACAGCAGATGCTACGAAATGTACCACGCAAATTACACAATCTATCAGCAAAATACACCAGCAGATGCTACGAAATGTAGCATTCAAATTACGCAATCTATCAGCATGATACCACAGCAGATGCTACGAAATGTAGCACTCAAATTACACAATCTATCAGCAAGATACACAAGCAGATGGCACAGAATGTAGCACCAAAAATACACAATCTATCAGAAAGATACACCAGCAGATGGCACGGAATGTAGCACTCAAATTACACAATCTATCAGCAAGATACCCCAGCAGATGGCACGGAATGTAGCACTCAAATTACGCAATCTATCAGCAAGATACACCAGCAAATGCTACGAAATGTAGCACTCAAATTACACAATCTATCAGCTAGATACACCTGCAGATGGCACGGAATGTAGCACCCAAATTACACAATCTATCAGCAAGATACACCAGCAGATGGCACGGAATGTAGCACTCAAATTACGCAATCTATCAGCACGATACCACAGCAGATGCTACGGAACGTAGCACTCAAATTACACAATCTATCAGCAAGATACCACAGCAGATGTTACGAAATGTAGCACCCAAATTACGCAATCTATCAGCAAGATACACCAGCA
This sequence comes from Deroplatys truncata, assembly GCA_030765065.1. Classification (NCBI taxonomy): domain Eukaryota; kingdom Metazoa; phylum Arthropoda; class Insecta; order Mantodea; family Mantidae; genus Deroplatys; species Deroplatys truncata. The sequence goes on from JAUKNL010000059.1 coordinate 522,935, forward strand.
GATGGCACGGAATGTAGCACTCAAATTACGCAATCTATCATCAAGATACACCAGCAGATGGCACGGAATGTAGCAACCAAAACACAATCTATCAGCAAGATACCCCAGCAGATGGCACGGAATGTAGCACTCAAACTACGCAATCAATTACCAAGATACACCAACAGATGGTGCGGAATGTAGAACGAAAATTACGCAACCAATTAGCAAAATACACAGGCAGATGGCGCGGAATGGAGCACCCAAAATACGCAATCAATTAGCAAGATACACCAGCAGATGGCGCGGAATGGAGCACCAAAATTACGCAACCTATTAGCACAATACACAGGCAGATGCTAGGAAATGTAGCATTCAAATTACGCAATCTATCAGCAAGATACCACAGCAGATGCTGCGAAATGTAGCACTCAAATTACACAATCTCTCAGCAAGATACACCAGCAGATGGCACAGAATGTAGCACCCAAAATACACAATCTATCAGAAAGATACACCAGCAGATGGCACGGAATGTAGCACTCAAATTACACAATCTATCAGCAAGATACCCCAGCAGATGGCACGGAATGTAGCACTCAAATTACACAATCTATAAGCAAGATACACCAGCAGATGGCACAGAATCTAGCACTCAAATTACACAATCTATCAGCAAGATACACCAGAAGAAGGCACGGAATGTAGCACCCAAATTACACAATCTATCAGCAGGATACCACAGCAGATGCTACGAAGTGTAGCACGCAAATTACGCAACCTATCAGCAAAATACACCAGCAGATGGCACGGAATGTAGCACCCAAATTACACAATCTATCAGCAAGATACCACAGAATATGCTACGAAATGTAGCACTCAAATTACGCAATCTATCAGCAAGATACCACAGCAGATGCTACGAAATGTAGCACTCAAATTACACAATCTATCAGCAAGATACACCAGCAGATGGCACAGAATGTAGCACCCAAAATACACAATCTATCAGAAAGATAAACCAGCAGATGGCACGGAATGTAGCACTCAAATTACGCAATCTATCAGCAAGATACACCAGCAGATGCTACGAAATGTAGCACTCAAATTACACAATCTATGAGCAAGATACACCAGCAGATGGCACGGAATGTAGCACCCAAATTACACAATCTATCAGCAAGATACACCAGCAGATAGCACGGAAGGTAGCACTCAAATTACGCAATCTATCAGCACGATACCACAGCAGATGCTACGAAATGTAGCACTCAAATTACACAGTCTATCAGCAAGATACCACAGCAGATGCTACGAAATGTAGCACTCAAATTACGCAATCTATCAGCAAGATACCACAGCATATAATTCGAAATGTAGCACCAAATTACGCAACCTATCAGCAAGATACACCAGCAGAAAGCACGGAATGTAGCACCCAAATTACACAATCTATCAGCAAGATACCACAGCAGATGCTACGAAATGTAGCACGCAAATTACGCAACCTATCAGCAAAATACACCAGCAGATGGCACGGAATGTAGCACCCAAATTACACAATCTATCAGCAAGATACCACAGAATATGCTACGAAATGTAGCACTCAAATTACGCAATCTATCAGCAAGATACCACAGCAGATGCTACGAAATGTAGCACTCAAATTACACAATCTATCAGCAAGATACACCAGCAGATGGCACAGAATGTAGCACCCAAAATACACAATATATCAGAAAGATAAACCAGCAGATGGCACGAAATGTAGCACTCAAATTACGCAATCTATCAGCAAGATACACCAGCAGATGCTACCAAATGTAGCACTCAAATTACACAATCTATCAGCAAGATACACCAGCAGATGGCACGGAATGTAGCACCCAAATTACACAATCTATCAGCTAGATACACCAGCAGATAGCACGGAATGTAGCACTCAAATTACACAATCTATCAGCAAGATACCACAGCAGATGCTACGAAATGTAGCACTCAAATTACGCAACCTATCAGCAAGATACCACAGCAGATAATACGAAATGTAGCACCCAAATTACGCAATCTATCAGCAAGATACACTAGCAGATGGCACGGAATGTAGCACTCAAATTACACAATCTATCAGCAAGATACACCAGCAGATGGCACGGAATGTAGCAACCAAAACACAATCTATCAGCAAGATACCCCAGCAGATGTCACGGAATGTAGCACTCAAACTACGCAATCAATTAGCAAGATACACCAGCAGATGGTGCGGAATGTAGCACCCAAATTACGCAAGCAATTAGCAAAATACACAGGCAGATGGCGCGGAATGGAGCACCCAAAATACGCAATCAATTAGCAAGATACACCAGCAGATGGCGCGGAATGGAGCACCCAAATTACGCAATCTATTAGCAAAATACACAGGCAGATGGCGCTGAATGGAGCACCCAAATTGCGCAATCTATCAGCAAGATACACAGGCAGACTCCTCGGAATGGAGCTGCCAAATTACGCAATTTATCACCAAGATACACAGGTAGATGGAGTGGAATCGAGCTGCCAAATTATGCTATTTATCAGCAAGATACACAGGCAGATGCCTCTGAATGGAGCTGCCAAATTACGCAATCTATTTGCAAAATACACAGGTAGATGAAGCGGAATGGAGCACACAAATTACGCGATCTATCATCAAAATACACCAGCAGATGGCACGGAATGTAGCACCCAAATTACGCAATCTATCAGCAAGATAACCAGCAGATGCCACGGAGTGGAGCACCTAAATCACGCAATCGATCAGCAAGATACCCCAGCAGATGCTACAAAATGTAGCACTCAAATTACACAATCTATCAGCAAGATACCACAGGAGGTGGTACGAAATGTAGCAACCAAAACAATCTATCAGCAAGATACCCCAGCAGATGGCACGGAATGTAGCACCCAAACTACGCCATCTATCAGCAAGATACCCCAGAATATGGCACGGAATGTAGCACCCAAATTACACAATCTATCAGCAAGATACCACAGCAGATGCTACGAAATGTACCACGCAAATTACACAATCTATCAGCAAAATACACCAGCAGATGCTACGAAATGTAGCATTCAATTTACGCAATCTATCAGCATGATACCACAGCAGATGCTACGAAATGTAGCACTCAAATTACACAATCTATCAGCAAGATACACCAACAGATGGCACGGAAGGTAGCAAGCAAATTACACAATCTATCAGCAAGATACCACAGCAGATGCTACGAAATGTAGCACACAAATAACACAATCTATCAGCAAGATACACCAACAGAAGGCACGGAATATAGCACCCAAATTACACAATCTATCAGCAAGATACACCAGCAGATGGCACGGAATGTAGCACCCAAATTACAAAATCTATCAGCAAGATACCACAGCAGATGCTACGAAATGTAGCACGCAAATTAGGCAATCTATCAGCAAAATACACCAGCAGATGGCACGGAATGTAGCACTCAAACTACACAATCTATCAGCAAGATACCACAGCAGATGCTACGAAATGTAGGATTCAAATTACGCAATCTATCAGCAAGATACCACAGAATATGCTACGAAATGTAGCACTCAAATTACGCAATCTATCAGCAAGATACCACAGCAGATGCTACGAAATGTAGCACTCAAATTACACAATCTATCAGCAAGATACACCAGCAGATGGCACATAATGTAGCACCCAAAATAGACAATCTATCAGAAAGATAAACCAGCAGATTGCACGGAATGTAGCACCCAAATTACAAAATCTATCAGCAAGATACACCAGCAGATGGTGCGGAATGTAGAACGAAAATTACGCAAACAATTAGCAAAATACACAGGCAGATGGCGCGGAATGGAGCACCCAAAATACGCAATCAATTAGCAAGATACACCAGTAGATGGCGCGGAATGGAGCACCAAAATTACGCAATCTATTAGCACAATGCACAGGCAGATGCTACGAAATGTAGCATTCAAATTACGCAATCTATCAGCAAGATAACACAGCAGATGCTACGAAATGTAGCACTCAAATTACACAATCTATCAGCAAGATACGTCAGCAGATGGCACAGAATGTAGCACCCAAAATACACAATCTATCAGAAAGATACACCAGCAGATGGCACGGAATGTAGCACCTAAATTACGCAATCGATCAGCAAGATACCCCAGCAGATGCTACAAAATGTAGCACTCAAATTACACAATCTATCAGCAAGATACCACAGCAGGTGGTACGAAATGTAGCAACCAAAACAATCTATCAGCAAGATACCCCAGCAGATGGCACGGAATGTAGCACCCAAATTACACAATCTATCAGCAAGATACCACAGCAGATGCTACGAAATGTAGCACGCAAATTACGCAACCTATCAGCAAAATACACCAGCAGATGGCACGGAATGTAGCACCCAAATTACACAATCTATCAGCAAGATACCACAGAATATGCTACGAAATGTAGCACTCAATTACGCAACCTATCAGTAAGATACCACAGCAGATGCTACGAAATGTAGCACTCAAATTACACAATCTATCAGCAAGATACACCAGCAGATGGCACAGAATGTAGCACCCAAAATACACAATATATCAGAAAGATAAACCAGCAGATGGCACGGAATGTAGCACTCAAATTACGCAACCTATCAGCAAGATACACCATCAGATGCTACGAAATGTAGCACTCAAATTACACAATCTATCAGAAAGATACACCAGCAGATGGCACGGAATGTAGCACCCAAATTACACAATCTATCAGCTAGATACACCAGCAGATAGCACGGAATATAGCACTCAAATTACACAATCTATCAGCAAGATACCACAGCAGATGCTACGAAATGTAGCACTCAAATTACGCAATCTATCAGCAAGATACCACAGCAGACAATACGAAATGTAGCACCCAAATTACGCAATCTATCAGCAAGATACACCAGCAGATGGCACGGAATGTAGCACTCAAATTACGCAAACTATCAGCAAGATACCACAGCAGATGCTAAGAAATGTAGCACCCAAATTATACAACCTATCAGCAAGATACCACAGCGGATGCTACGAAATGTAGCACTCAAATTATACAATCTATCAGCAAGATACACCAACAGATGGCACAGAAGGTAGCACTCAAATTACACAATCTATCAACAAGATAACACAGCAGATGCTACGAATTGTAGCACACAAATTACACAATCTATCAGCAAGATACACCAGCAGAAAGCACGGAATGTAGCACACAAATTACACAATCTATCAGCAAGATACACCAGCAGATGGCACGGAATGTAGCACCCAAATTACACAATCTATCAGCAAGATACCACAGCAGATGCTACGAAATGTACCACGCAAATTACACAATCTATCAGCAAAATACACCAGCAGATGCTACGAAATGTAGCATTCAAATTACGCAATCTATCAGCATGATACCACAGCAGATGCTACGAAATGTAGCACTCAAATTACACAATCTATCAGCAAGATACACAAGCAGATGGCACAGAATGTAGCACCAAAAATACACAATCTATCAGAAAGATACACCAGCAGATGGCACGGAATGTAGCACTCAAATTACACAATCTATCAGCAAGATACCCCAGCAGATGGCACGGAATGTAGCACTCAAATTACGCAATCTATCAGCAAGATACACCAGCAAATGCTACGAAATGTAGCACTCAAATTACACAATCTATCAGCTAGATACACCTGCAGATGGCACGGAATGTAGCACCCAAATTACACAATCTATCAGCAAGATACACCAGCAGATGGCACGGAATGTAGCACTCAAATTACGCAATCTATCAGCACGATACCACAGCAGATGCTACGGAACGTAGCACTCAAATTACACAATCTATCAGCAAGATACCACAGCAGATGTTACGAAATGTAGCACCCAAATTACGCAATCTATCAGCAAGATACACCAGCAGATGGCACGGAATGTAGCACTCAAATTACGCAATCTATCATCAAGATACACCAGCAGATGGCACGGAATGTAGCAACCAAAACACAATCTATCAGCAAGATACCCCAGCAGATGGCACGGAATGTAGCACTCAAACTACGCAATCAATTACCAAGATACACCAACAGATGGTGCGGAATGTAGAACGAAAATTACGCAACCAATTAGCAAAATACACAGGCAGATGGCGCGGAATGGAGCACCCAAAATACGCAATCAATTAGCAAGATACACCAGCAGATGGCGCGGAATGGAGCACCAAAATTACGCAACCTATTAGCACAATACACAGGCAGATGCTAGGAAATGTAGCATTCAAATTACGCAATCTATCAGCAAGATACCACAGCAGATGCTGCGAAATGTAGCACTCAAATTACACAATCTCTCAGCAAGATACACCAGCAGATGGCACAGAATGTAGCACCCAAAATACACAATCTATCAGAAAGATACACCAGCAGATGGCACGGAATGTAGCACTCAAATTACACAATCTATCAGCAAGATACCCCAGCAGATGGCACGGAATGTAGCACTCAAATTACACAATCTATAAGCAAGATACACCAGCAGATGGCACAGAATCTAGCACTCAAATTACACAATCTATCAGCAAGATACACCAGAAGAAGGCACGGAATGTAGCACCCAAATTACACAATCTATCAGCAGGATACCACAGCAGATGCTACGAAGTGTAGCACGCAAATTACGCAACCTATCAGCAAAATACACCAGCAGATGGCACGGAATGTAGCACCCAAATTACACAATCTATCAGCAAGATACCACAGAATATGCTACGAAATGTAGCACTCAAATTACGCAATCTATCAGCAAGATACCACAGCAGATGCTACGAAATGTAGCACTCAAATTACACAATCTATCAGCAAGATACACCAGCAGATGGCACAGAATGTAGCACCCAAAATACACAATCTATCAGAAAGATAAACCAGCAGATGGCACGGAATGTAGCACTCAAATTACGCAATCTATCAGCAAGATACACCAGCAGATGCTACGAAATGTAGCACTCAAATTACACAATCTATGAGCAAGATACACCAGCAGATGGCACGGAATGTAGCACCCAAATTACACAATCTATCAGCAAGATACACCAGCAGATAGCACGGAAGGTAGCACTCAAATTACGCAATCTATCAGCACGATACCACAGCAGATGCTACGAAATGTAGCACTCAAATTACACAGTCTATCAGCAAGATACCACAGCAGATGCTACGAAATGTAGCACTCAAATTACGCAATCTATCAGCAAGATACCACAGCATATAATTCGAAATGTAGCACCAAATTACGCAACCTATCAGCAAGATACACCAGCAGAAAGCACGGAATGTAGCACCCAAATTACACAATCTATCAGCAAGATACCACAGCAGATGCTACGAAATGTAGCACGCAAATTACGCAACCTATCAGCAAAATACACCAGCAGATGGCACGGAATGTAGCACCCAAATTACACAATCTATCAGCAAGATACCACAGAATATGCTACGAAATGTAGCACTCAAATTACGCAATCTATCAGCAAGATACCACAGCAGATGCTACGAAATGTAGCACTCAAATTACACAATCTATCAGCAAGATACACCAGCAGATGGCACAGAATGTAGCACCCAAAATACACAATATATCAGAAAGATAAACCAGCAGATGGCACGAAATGTAGCACTCAAATTACGCAATCTATCAGCAAGATACACCAGCAGATGCTACCAAATGTAGCACTCAAATTACACAATCTATCAGCAAGATACACCAGCAGATGGCACGGAATGTAGCACCCAAATTACACAATCTATCAGCTAGATACACCAGCAGATAGCACGGAATGTAGCACTCAAATTACACAATCTATCAGCAAGATACCACAGCAGATGCTACGAAATGTAGCACTCAAATTACGCAACCTATCAGCAAGATACCACAGCAGATAATACGAAATGTAGCACCCAAATTACGCAATCTATCAGCAAGATACACTAGCAGATGGCACGGAATGTAGCACTCAAATTACACAATCTATCAGCAAGATACACCAGCAGATGGCACGGAATGTAGCAACCAAAACACAATCTATCAGCAAGATACCCCAGCAGATGTCACGGAATGTAGCACTCAAACTACGCAATCAATTAGCAAGATACACCAGCAGATGGTGCGGAATGTAGCACCCAAATTACGCAAGCAATTAGCAAAATACACAGGCAGATGGCGCGGAATGGAGCACCCAAAATACGCAATCAATTAGCAAGATACACCAGCAGATGGCGCGGAATGGAGCACCCAAATTACGCAATCTATTAGCAAAATACACAGGCAGATGGCGCTGAATGGAGCACCCAAATTGCGCAATCTATCAGCAAGATACACAGGCAGACTCCTCGGAATGGAGCTGCCAAATTACGCAATTTATCACCAAGATACACAGGTAGATGGAGTGGAATCGAGCTGCCAAATTATGCTATTTATCAGCAAGATACACAGGCAGATGCCTCTGAATGGAGCTGCCAAATTACGCAATCTATTTGCAAAATACACAGGTAGATGAAGCGGAATGGAGCACACAAATTACGCGATCTATCATCAAAATACACCAGCAGATGGCACGGAATGTAGCACCCAAATTACGCAATCTATCAGCAAGATAACCAGCAGATGCCACGGAGTGGAGCACCTAAATCACGCAATCGATCAGCAAGATACCCCAGCAGATGCTACAAAATGTAGCACTCAAATTACACAATCTATCAGCAAGATACCACAGGAGGTGGTACGAAATGTAGCAACCAAAACAATCTATCAGCAAGATACCCCAGCAGATGGCACGGAATGTAGCACCCAAACTACGCCATCTATCAGCAAGATACCCCAGAATATGGCACGGAATGTAGCACCCAAATTACACAATCTATCAGCAAGATACCACAGCAGATGCTACGAAATGTACCACGCAAATTACACAATCTATCAGCAAAATACACCAGCAGATGCTACGAAATGTAGCATTCAATTTACGCAATCTATCAGCATGATACCACAGCAGATGCTACGAAATGTAGCACTCAAATTACACAATCTATCAGCAAGATACACCAACAGATGGCACGGAAGGTAGCAAGCAAATTACACAATCTATCAGCAAGATACCACAGCAGATGCTACGAAATGTAGCACACAAATAACACAATCTATCAGCAAGATACACCAACAGAAGGCACGGAATATAGCACCCAAATTACACAATCTATCAGCAAGATACACCAGCAGATGGCACGGAATGTAGCACCCAAATTACAAAATCTATCAGCAAGATACCACAGCAGATGCTACGAAATGTAGCACGCAAATTAGGCAATCTATCAGCAAAATACACCAGCAGATGGCACGGAATGTAGCACTCAAACTACACAATCTATCAGCAAGATACCACAGCAGATGCTACGAAATGTAGGATTCAAATTACGCAATCTATCAGCAAGATACCACAGAATATGCTACGAAATGTAGCACTCAAATTACGCAATCTATCAGCAAGATACCACAGCAGATGCTACGAAATGTAGCACTCAAATTACACAATCTATCAGCAAGATACACCAGCAGATGGCACATAATGTAGCACCCAAAATAGACAATCTATCAGAAAGATAAACCAGCAGATTGCACGGAATGTAGCACCCAAATTACAAAATCTATCAGCAAGATACACCAGCAGATGGTGCGGAATGTAGAACGAAAATTACGCAAACAATTAGCAAAATACACAGGCAGATGGCGCGGAATGGAGCACCCAAAATACGCAATCAATTAGCAAGATACACCAGTAGATGGCGCGGAATGGAGCACCAAAATTACGCAATCTATTAGCACAATGCACAGGCAGATGCTACGAAATGTAGCATTCAAATTACGCAATCTATCAGCAAGATAACACAGCAGATGCTACGAAATGTAGCACTCAAATTACACAATCTATCAGCAAGATACGTCAGCAGATGGCACAGAATGTAGCACCCAAAATACACAATCTATCAGAAAGATACACCAGCAGATGGCACGGAATGTAGCACCTAAATTACGCAATCGATCAGCAAGATACCCCAGCAGATGCTACAAAATGTAGCACTCAAATTACACAATCTATCAGCAAGATACCACAGCAGGTGGTACGAAATGTAGCAACCAAAACAATCTATCAGCAAGATACCCCAGCAGATGGCACGGAATGTAGCACCCAAATTACACAATCTATCAGCAAGATACCACAGCAGATGCTACGAAATGTAGCACGCAAATTACGCAACCTATCAGCAAAATACACCAGCAGATGGCACGGAATGTAGCACCCAAATTACACAATCTATCAGCAAGATACCACAGAATATGCTACGAAATGTAGCACTCAATTACGCAACCTATCAGTAAGATACCACAGCAGATGCTACGAAATGTAGCACTCAAATTACACAATCTATCAGCAAGATACACCAGCAGATGGCACAGAATGTAGCACCCAAAATACACAATATATCAGAAAGATAAACCAGCAGATGGCACGGAATGTAGCACTCAAATTACGCAACCTATCAGCAAGATACACCATCAGATGCTACGAAATGTAGCACTCAAATTACACAATCTATCAGAAAGATACACCAGCAGATGGCACGGAATGTAGCACCCAAATTACACAATCTATCAGCTAGATACACCAGCAGATAGCACGGAATATAGCACTCAAATTACACAATCTATCAGCAAGATACCACAGCAGATGCTACGAAATGTAGCACTCAAATTACGCAATCTATCAGCAAGATACCACAGCAGACAATACGAAATGTAGCACCCAAATTACGCAATCTATCAGCAAGATACACCAGCAGATGGCACGGAATGTAGCACTCAAATTACACAATCTATCAGCAAGATACACCAGCAGATGGCACGGAATGTAGCAACCAAAACACAATGTATCAGCAAGATACCCCAGCAGATGGCACGGAATGTAGCACTCAAACTAGGCAATCAATTAGCAAGATACACCAGCAGATGGTGCGGAATGTAGCACCCAAATTACGCAAACAATTAGCAAAATACACAGGCAGATGGCGCGGAATGGCGCACCCAAAATACGCAATCAATTAGCAAGATACACCAGCAGATGGCGCGGAATGGAGCACCCAAATTACTCAATCTATTAGCAAAATACACAGGCAGATGGCGCTGAATGGAGCACCCAAATTGCGCAATCTATCAGCAAGATACACAGGCAGACTCCTCGGAATGGAGCTGCCAAATTACGCAATTTATCACCAAGATACGCAGGTAGATGGAGTGGAATCGAGCTGCCAAATTATGCTATTTATCAGTAAGATACACAGGCAGATGCCTCTGAATGGAGCTGCCAAATTACGCAATCTATTTGCAAAATACACAGGTAGATGGAGCAGAATGGAGCACCCAAATTACGCAAACTATCATCAAGATACACCAGCAGATGGCACGGAATGTAGGACCCAAATTACGCAATCTATCAGCAAGATAACCAGCAGATGCCACGGAGTGGAGCACCTAAATTACGCAATCGATCAGCAAGATACCCCAGCAGATGCTACAAAATGTAGCACTCAAATTACACAATCTATCAGCAAGATACCACAGCAGGTGGTACGAAATGTAGCAACCAAAACAATCTATCAGCAAGATACCCCAGCAGATGGCACGGAATGTAGCACCCAAATTACGCCATCTATCAGCAAGATACCCCAGAATATGGCACGGAAAGTAGCACCCAAATTACAATTCTATCAGCAAGATACACCAGCAGATGGAAGGGAATGTAGCACCCAAATTACACAATCTATCAGCAAGATACACCAGCAGATGGCACGGGATGTAGCACTCAAATTACACAATCTATCAGCAAGATACCAGAGCAGATGGCACGGAATGTAGCACCCAAATTACACAATCTATCAGCAAGATACACCAGCAGATGGCACGCAATGTAGCACCCAAATTACACAATCTATCAGCAAGATACACCAGCAGATGGCACGGAATGTAGCACCCAAATTACAAAATCTATCAGCAAGATACACCAGCAGATGGCACGGGATGTAGCACCCAAATTACACAATCTATGAGCAAGGTACCACAGCCGATGCTACGAAATGTAGCACTCAAATTATACAAACTATCAGCAAGATACCACAGCAGATGCTACGAAATGTAGCAATCAAATTATACAATCTATCAGCAAGATACCATAGCAGGTGGTACGAAATGTAGCACTCAAATTACACAATCTATCAGCAAGATACTGCAGCAGATGCTACGAAATGTAGCACTCAAATTACGCAAACTATCAGCAAGATACCACAGCAGATGCTAAGAAATGTAGCACCCAAATTATACAACCTATCAGCAAGATACCACAGCGGATGCTACGAAATGTAGCACTCAAATTATACAATCTATCAGCAAGATACACCAACAGATGGCACGGAAGGTAGCACTCAAATTACACAATCTATCAACAAGATAACACAGCAGATGCTACGAATTGTAGCACACAAATTACACAATCTATCAGCAAGATACACCAGCAGAAAGCACGGAATGTAGCACACAAATTACACAATCTATCAGCAAGATACACCAGCAGATGGCACGGAATGTAGCACCCAAATTACACAATCTATCAGCAAGATACCACAGCAGATGCTACGAAATGTACCACGCAAATTACACAATCTATCAGCAAAATACACCAGCAGATGCTACGAAATGTAGCATTCAAATTACGCAATCTATCAGCATGATACCACAGCAGATGCTACGAAATGTAGCACTCAAATTACACAATCTATCAGCAAGATACACAAGCAGATGGCACAGAATGTAGCACCAAAAATACACAATCTATCAGAAAGATACACCAGCAGATGGCACGGAATGTAGCACCCAAATTACACAATCTATCAGCAAGATACACCAGCAGATGGCACGCAATGTAGCACCCAAATTACACAATCTATCAGCAAGATACACCAGCAGATGGCACGGAATGTAGCACCCAAATTACAAAATCTATCAGCAAGATACACCAGCAGATGGCACGGGATGTAGCACCCAAATTACACAATCTATGAGCAAGATACCACAGCAGATGCTACGAAATGTAGCACTCAAATTATACAACCTATCAGCAAGATACCACAGCAGATGCTACGAAATGTAGCAATCAAATTATACAATCTATCAGCAAGATACCATAGCAGGTCGTACGAAATGTAGCACTCAAATTACACAATCTATCAGCAAGATACTACAGCAGATGCTACGAAATGTAGCACTCAAATTACGCAAACTATTAGCAAGATACCACAGCAGATGCTACGAAATGTAGCAACCAAATTATACAACCTATCAGCAAGATACCACAGCGGATGCTACGAAATGTAGCTCTCAAATTATACAATCTATCAGCAAGATACACCAACAGATGGCACGGAAGGTAGCACTCAAATAACACAATCTATCAACAAGATAACACAGCAGATGCTACGAATTGTAGCACACAAATTACACAATCTATCACCAAGATACACCAGCAAAAAGCACGGAATGTAGCACACAAATTACACAATCTATCAGCAAGATACACCAGCAGATGGCACGGAATGTAGCACCCAAATTACACAATCTATCAGCAAGATACCACAGCAGATGCTACGAAATGTACCACGCAAATTACACAATCTATCAGCAAAATACACCAGCAGATGCTACGAAATGTAGCATTCAAATTACGCAATCTATCAGCATGATACCACAGCAGATGCTACGAAATGTAGCACTCAAATTACACATTCTATCAGCAAGATACACCAACAGATGGCACGGAAGGTAGCAAGCAAATTACACAATCTATCAGCAAGATACCACAGCAGATGCTACGAAATGTAGCACACAAATAACACAATCTATCAGCAAGATACACCAGCAGAAGGCACGGAATATAGCACCCAAATTACACAATCTATCAGCAAGATACACCAGCAGATGGCACGGAATGTAGCACCCAAATTACAAAATCTATCAGCAAGATACCACAGCAGATGCTACGAAATGTAGCACGCAAATTAGGCAATCTATCAGCAAAATACACCAGCAGATGGCACGGAATGTAGCTTTCAAACTACACAATCTATCAGCAAGATACCACAGCAGATGCTACGAAATGTAGGATTCAAATTACGCAATCTATCAGCAAGATACCACAGAATATGCTACGAAATGTAGCACTCAAATTACGCAATCTATCAGCAAGATACCACAGCAGATGCTACGAAATGTAGCACTCAAATTACACAATCTATCAGCAAGATACACCAGATGATGGCACATAATGTAGCACCCAAAATAGACAATCTATCAGAAAGATAAACCAGCAGATTGCACGGAATGTAGCACCCAAATTACAAAATCTATCAGCAAGATACACCAGCAGATTGTGCGGAATGTAGAACGAAAATTACGCAAACAATTAGCAAAATACACAGGCAGATGGCGCGGAATGGAGCACCCAAAATACGCAATCAATTAGCAAGATACACCAGTAGATGGCGCGGAATGGAGCACCAAAATTACGCAATCTATTAGCACAATACACAGGCAGATGCTACGAAATGTAGCATTCAAATTACGCAATCTATCAGCAAGATAACACAGCAGATGCTACGAAATGTAGCACTCAAATTACACAATCTATCAGCAAGATACGTCAGCAGATGGCACAGAATGTAGCACCCAAAATACACAATCTATCAGAAAGATACACCAGCAGATGGCACGGAATGTAGCACCTAAATTACGCAATCGATCAGCAAGATACCCCAGCAGATGCTACAAAATGTAGCACTCAAATTACACAATCTATCAGCAAGATACCACAGCAGGTGGTACGAAATGTAGCAACCAAAACAATCTATCAGCAAGATACCCCAGCAGATGGCACGGAATGTAGCACCCAAATTACACAATCTATCAGCAAGATACCACAGCAGATGCTACGAAATGTAGCACGCAAATTACGCAACCTATCTGCAAAATACACCAGCAGATGGCACGGAATGTAGCACCCAAATTACACAATCTATCAGCAAGATACCACAGAATATGCTACGAAATGTAGCACTCAATTACGCAACCTATCAGTAAGATACCACAGCAGATGCTACGAAATGTAGCACTCAAATTACACAATCTATCAGCAAGATACACCAGCAGACGGCACAGAATGTAGCACCCAAAATACACAATATATCAGAAAGATAAACCAGCAGATGGCACGGAATGTAGCACTCAAATTACGCAACCTATCAGCAAGATACACCATCAGATGCTACGAAATGTAGCACTCAAATTACACAATCTATCAGAAAGATACACCAGCAGATGGCACGGAATGTAGCACCCAAATTACACAATCTATCAGCTAGATACACCAGCAGATAGCACGGAATATAGCACTCAAATTACACAATCTATCAGCAAGATACCACAGCAGATGCTACGAAATGTAGCACTCAAATTACGCAATCTATCAGCAAGATACCACAGCAGACAATACGAAATGTAGCACCCAAATTACGCAATCTATCAGCAAGATACACCAGCAGATGGCACGGAATGTAGCACTCAAATTACACAATCTATCAGCAAGATACACCAGCAGATGGCACGGAATGTAGCAACCAAAACACAATGTATCAGCAAGATACCCCAGCAGATGGCACGGAATGTAGCACTCAAACTACGCAATCAATTAGCAAGATACACCAGCAGATGGTGCGGAATGTAGCACCCAAATTACGCAAACAATTAGCAAAATACACAGGCAGATGGCGCGGAATGGCGCACCCAAAATACGCAATCAATTAGCAAGATACACCAGCAGATGGCGCGGAATGGAGCACCCAAATTACTCAATCTATTAGCAAAATACACAGGCAGATGGCGCTGAATGGAGCACCCAAATTGCGCAATCTATCAGCAAGATACACAGGCAGACTCCTCGGAATGGAGCTGCCAAATTACGCAATTTATCACCAAGATACGCAGGTAGATGGAGTGGAATCGAGCTGCCAAATTATGCTATTTATCAGTAAGATACACAGGCAGATGCCTCTGAATGGAGCTGCCAAATTACGCAATCTATTTGCAAAATACACAGGTAGATGGAGCAGAATGGAGCACCCAAATTACGCAAACTATCATCAAGATACACCAGCAGATGGCACGGAATGTAGGACCCAAATTACGCAATCTATCAGCAAGATAACCAGCAGATGCCACGGAGTGGAGCACCTAAATTACGCAATCGATCAGCAAGATACCCCAGCAGATGCTACAAAATGTAGCACTCAAATTACACAATCTATCAGCAAGATACCACAGCAGGTGGTACGAAATGTAGCAACCAAAACAATCTATCAGCAAGATACCCCAGCAGATGGCACGGAATGTAGCACCCAAATTACGCCATCTATCAGCAAGATACCCCAGAATATGGCACGGAAAGTAGCACCCAAATTACAATTCTATCAGCAAGATACACCAGCAGATGGAAGGGAATGTAGCACCCAAATTACACAATCTATCAGCAAGATACACCAGCAGATGGCACGGGATGTAGCACTCAAATTACACAATCTATCAGCAAGATACCAGAGCAGATGGCACGGAATGTAGCACCCAAATTACACAATCTATCAGCAAGATACACCAGCAGATGGCACGCAATGTAGCACCCAAATTACACAATCTATCAGCAAGATACACCAGCAGATGGCACGGAATGTAGCACCCAAATTACAAAATCTATCAGCAAGATACACCAGCAGATGGCACGGGATGTAGCACCCAAATTACACAATCTATGAGCAAGATACCACAGCAGATGCTACGAAATGTAGCACTCAAATTATACAAACTATCAGCAAGATACCACAGCAGATGCTACGAAATGTAGCAATCAAATTATACAATCTATCAGCAAGATACCATAGCAGGTGGTACGAAATGTAGCACTCAAATTACACAATCTATCAGCAAGATACTGCAGCAGATGCTACGAAATGTAGCACTCAAATTACGCAAACTATCAGCAAGATACCACAGCAGATGCTAAGAAATGTAGCACCCAAATTATACAACCTATCAGCAAGATACCACAGCGGATGCTACGAAATGTAGCACTCAAATTATACAATCTATCAGCAAGATACACCAACAGATGGCACAGAAGGTAGCACTCAAATTACACAATCTATCAACAAGATAACACAGCAGATGCTACGAATTGTAGCACACAAATTACACAATCTATCAGCAAGATACACCAGCAGAAAGCACGGAATGTAGCACACAAATTACACAATCTATCAGCAAGATACACCAGCAGATGGCACGGAATGTAGCACCCAAATTACACAATCTATCAGCAAGATACCACAGCAGATGCTACGAAATGTACCACGCAAATTACACAATCTATCAGCAAAATACACCAGCAGATGCTACGAAATGTAGCATTCAAATTACGCAATCTATCAGCATGATACCACAGCAGATGCTACGAAATGTAGCACTCAAATTACACAATCTATCAGCAAGATACACAAGCAGATGGCACAGAATGTAGCACCAAAAATACACAATCTATCAGAAAGATACACCAGCAGATGGCACGGAATGTAGCACTCAAATTACACAATCTATCAGCAAGATACCCCAGCAGATGGCACGGAATGTAGCACTCAAATTACGCAATCTATCAGCAAGATACACCAGCAAATGCTACGAAATGTAGCACTCAAATTACACAATCTATCAGCTAGATACACCTGCAGATGGCACGGAATGTAGCACCCAAATTACACAATCTATCAGCAAGATACACCAGCAGATGGCACGGAATGTAGCACTCAAATTACGCAATCTATCAGCACGATACCACAGCAGATGCTACGGAATGTAGCACTCAAATTACACAATCTATCAGCAAGATACCACAGCAGATGTTACGAAATGTAGCACCCAAATTACGCAATCTATCAGCAAGATACACCAGCAGATGGCACGGAATGTAGCACTCAAATTACGCAATCTATCATCAAGATACACCAGCAGATGGCACGGAATGTAGCACTCAAATTACACAATCTATCAGCAAGATACCACAGCAGATGTTACGAAATGTAGCACCCAAATTACGCAATCTATCAGCAAGATACACCAGCAGATGGCACGGAATGTAGCACTCAAACTACGCAATCAATTACCAAGATACACCAACAGATGGTGCGGAATGTAGAACGAAAATTACGCAACCAATTAGCAAAATACACAGGCAGATGGCGCGGAATGGAGCACCCAAAATACGCAATCAATTAGCAAGATACACCAGCAGATGGCGCGGAATGGAGCACCAAAATTACGCAACCTATTAGCACAATACACAGGCAGATGCTAGGAAATGTAGCATTCAAATTACGCAATCTATCAGCAAGATACCACAGCAGATGCTGCGAAATGTAGCACTCAAATTACACAATCTCTCAGCAAGATACACCAGCAGATGGCACAGAATGTAGCACCCAAAATACACAATCTATCAGAAAGATACACCAGCAGATGGCACGGAATGTAGCACTCAAATTACACAATCTATCAGCAAGATACCCCAGCAGATGGCACGGAATGTAGCACTCAAATTACACAATCTATAAGCAAGATACACCAGCAGATGGCACAGAATCTAGCACTCAAATTACACAATCTATCAGCAAGATACACCAGCAGAAGGCACGGAATGTAGCACCCAAATTACACAATCTATCAGCAAGATACCACAGCAGATGCTACGAAGTGTAGCACGCAAATTACGCAACCTATCAGCAAAATACACCAGCAGATGGCACGGAATGTAGCACCCAAATTACACAATCTATCAGCAAGATACCACAGAATATGCTACGAAATGTAGCACTCAAATTACGCAATCTATCAGCAAGATACCACAGCAGATGCTACGAAATGTAGCACTCAAATTACACAATCTATCAGCAAGATACACCAGCAGATGGCACAGAATGTAGCACCCAAAATACACAATCTATCAGAAAGATAAACCAGCAGATGGCACGGAATGTAGCACTCAAATTACGCAATCTATCAGCAAGATACACCAGCAGATGCTACGAAATGTAGCACTCAAATTACACAATCTATGAGCAAGATACACCAGCAGATGGCACGGAATGTAGCACCCAAATTACACAATCTATCAGCAAGATACACCAGCAGATAGCACGGAAGGTAGCACTCAAATTACGCAATCTATCAGCACGATACCACAGCAGATGCTACGAAATGTAGCACTCAAATTACACAGTCTATCAGCAAGATACCACAGCAGATGCTACGAAATGTAGCACTCAAATTACGCAATCTATCAGCAAGATACCACAGCATATAATTCGAAATGTAGCACCAAATTACGCAACCTATCAGCAAGATACACCAGCAGAAAGCACGGAATGTAGCACCCAAATTACACAATCTATCAGCAAGATACCACAGCAGATGCTACGAAATGTAGCACGCAAATTACGCAACCTATCAGCAAAATACACCAGCAGATGGCACGGAATGTAGCACCCAAATTACACAATCTATCAGCAAGATACCACAGAATATGCTACGAAATGTAGCACTCAAATTACGCAATCTATCAGCAAGATACCACAGCAGATGCTACGAAATGTAGCACTCAAATTACACAATCTATCAGCAAGATACACCAGCAGATGGCACAGAATGTAGCACCCAAAATACACAATATATCAGAAAGATAAACCAGCAGATGGCACGAAATGTAGCACTCAAATTACGCAATCTATCAGCAAGATACACCAGCAGATGCTACGAAATGTAGCACTCAAATTACACAATCTATCAGCAAGATACACCAGCAGATGGCACGGAATGTAGCACCCAAATTACACAATCTATCAGCTAGATACACCAGCAGATAGCACGGAATGTAGCTCTCAAATTACACAATCTATCAGCAAGATACCACAGCAGATGCTACGAAATGTAGCACTCAAATTACGCAACCTATCAGCAAGATACCACAGCAGATAATACGAAATGTAGCACCCAAATTACGCAATCTATCAGCAAGATACACTAGCAGATGGCACGGAATGTAGCACTCAAATTACACAATCTATCAGCAAGATACACCAGCAGATGGCACGGAATGTAGCAACCAAAACACAATCTATCAGCAAGATACCCCAGCAGATGTCACGGAATGTAGCACTCAAACTACGCAATCAATTAGCAAGATACACCAGCAGATGGTGCGGAATGTAGCACCCAAATTACGCAAGCAATTAGCAAAATACACAGGCAGATGGCGCGGAATGGAGCACCCAAAATACGCAATCAATTAGCAAGATACACCAGCAGATGGCGCGGAATGGAGCACCCAAATTACGCAATCTATTAGCAAAATACACAGGCAGATGGCGCTGAATGGAGCACCCAAATTGCGCAATCTATCAGCAAGATACACAGGCAGACTCCTCGGAATGGAGCTGCCAAATTACGCAATTTATCACCAAGATACACAGGTAGATGGAGTGGAATCGAGCTGCCAAATTATGCTATTTATCAGCAAGATACACAGGCAGATGCCTCTGAATGGAGCTGCCAAATTACGCAATCTATTTGCAAAATACACAGGTAGATGAAGCGGAATGGAGCACACAAATTACGCGATCTATCATCAAAATACACCAGCAGATGGCACGGAATGTAGCACCCAAATTACGCAATCTATCAGCAAGATAACCAGCAGATGCCACGGAGTGGAGCACCTAAATCACGCAATCGATCAGCAAGATACCCCAGCAGATGCTACAAAATGTAGCACTCAAATTACACAATCTATCAGCAAGATACCACAGGAGGTGGTACGAAATGTAGCAACCAAAACAATCTATCAGCAAGATACCCCAGCAGATGGCACGGAATGTAGCACCCAAACTACGCCATCTATCAGCAAGATACCCCAGAATATGGCACGGAAAGTAGCACCCAAATTACAATTCTATCAGCGAGATACACCAGCAGATGGAACGGAATGTAGCACCCAAATTACACAATCTATCAGCAAGATACACCAGCAGATAGCACGGGATGTAGCACTCAAATTACACAATCTATCAGCAAGATACCAGAGCAGATGGCACGGAATGTAGCACCCAAATTACACAATCTATCAGCAAGATACACCAGCAGATGGCACGGAATGTAGCACCCAAATTACAACATCTATCAGCAAGATACACCAGCAGATGGCACGGGATGTAGCACCCAAATTACACAATCTATGAGCAAGATACCACAGCAGATGCTACGAAATGTAGCACTCAAATTATACAACCTATCAGCAAGATACCACAGCAGATGCTACGAAATGTAGCAATCAAATTATACAATCTATCAGCAAGATACCATAGCAGGTGGTACGAAATGTAGCACTCAAATTACACAATCTATCAGCAAGATACTACAGCAGATGCTACGAAATGTAGCACTCAAATTACGCAAACTATCAGCAAGATACCACAGCAGATGCTACGAAATGTAGCACCCAAATTATACAACCTATCAGCAAGATACCACAGCGGATGCTACGAAATGTAGCACTCAAATTATACAATCTATCAGCATGATACCACAGCAGATGCGACGAAATGTAGAACCCAAATTACACAATGTATCAGCAAGATACCACAGCAGATGCTACGAAATGTAGCACTCAAATTACACAATCTATCAGCGAGATACACCAACAGATGGCACGGAAGGTAGCACTGAAATTACACAATCTATCAACAAGATAACACAGCAGATGCTACGAAATGTAGCACACAAATTACACAATCTGTCAGCAAGATACACCAGCAGAAAGCACGGAATGTAGCACACAAATTACACAATCTATCAGCAAGATACACCAGCAGAAGGCACGGAATGTAGCACCCAAATTACACAATGTATCAGCAAGATACCACAGCAGATGCTACGAAATGTAGCACGCAAATTACGAAATCTATCAGCAAAATACACCAGCAGATGCTACGAAATGTAGCATTCAAATTACGCAATCTATCAGCATGATACCACAGCAGATGCTACGAAATGTAGCACCCAAATTACGCAATCTATACGCAAGATACACCAGCAGATGGCACGGAATGTAGCACTCAAATTACGCAATCTATCAGCAAGATACACCAGCAGATGGCACGGAATGTAGCAACCAAAACACAATCTATCAGCAAGATACCCCAGCAGATGGCACGGAATGTAGCACTCAATCTACGCAATCAACTAGCAAGATACACCAGCAGATGGTGCGGAATGTAGAACGAAAATTACGCAAACAATTAGCAAAATACACAGGCAGATGCTACGAAATGTAGCATTCAAATTACGCAATCTATCAGCAAGATAACACAGCAGATGCTATGAAATGTAGCACTTAAATTACACAATCTATCAGCAAGATACGTCAGCAGATGGCACAGAATGTAGCACCCAAAATACACAATCTATAAGCACGATACACCAGCAGATGGCACAGAATGTGGCACTCAAATTACACAATCTATCAGCAAGATACACCAGCAGAAGGCACGGAATGTAGCACCCAAATTACACAATCTATCAGCAAGATACCACAGCAGATGCTACGAAATGTAGCACGCAAATTACGCAACCTATCAGCAAAATACACCAGCAGATGGCACGGAATGTAGCACCCAAATTACACAATCTATCAGCAAGATACCACAGAATATGCTACGAAATGTAGCACTCACATTACGCAATCTATCAGCAAGATACCACAGCAGATGCTACGAAATGTAGCACTCAAATTACACAATCTATCAGCAAGATACACCAGCAGATGGCACAGAATGTAGCACCCAAAATACACAATATATCAGAAAGATAAACCAGCAGATGGCACGGAATGTAGCACTCAAATTACGCAATCTATCAGCAAGATACACCAGCAGATGCTACGAAATGTAGCACTCAAATTACACAATCTATCAGCAAGATACACCAGCAGATGGCACGGAATGTAGCACCCAAATTACACAATCTATCAGCTAGATACACCAGCAGATAGCACGGAATGTAGCACTCAAATTACACAATCTATCAGCAAGATACCACAGCAGATGCTACGAAATGTAGCACTCAAATTACGCAATCTATCAGCAAGATACCACAGCAGACAATACGAAATGTAGCACCCAAATTACGCAATCTATCAGCAAGATACACCAGCAGATGGCACGGAATGTAGCACTCAAATTACACAATCTATCAGCAAGCTACACCAGCAGATGGCACGGAATGTAGCAACCAAAACACAATCTATCAGCAAGATACCCCAGCAGATGGCACGGAATGTAGCACTCAAACTACGCAATCAATTAGCAAGATACACCAGCAGATGGTGCGGAATGTAGCACCCAAATTACGCAAACAATTAGCAAAATACACAGGCAGATGGCGCGGAATGGAGCACCCAAAATACGCAATCAATTAGCAAGATACACCAGCAGATGGCGCGGAATGGAGCACCCAAATTACGCAATCTATTAGCAAAATACACAGGCAGATGGCGCTGAATGGAGCACCCAAATTGCGCAATCTATCAGCAAGATACACAGGCAGACTCCTCGGAATGGAGCTGCCAAATTACGCAATTTATCACCAAGATACGCAGGTAGATGGAGTGGAATCGAGCTGCCAAATTATGCTATTTATCAGCAAGATACACAGGCAGATGCCTCTGAATGGAGCTGCCAAATTACGCAATCTATTTGCAAAATACACAGGTAGATGGAGCGGAATGGAGCACCCAAATTACGCAAACTATCATCAAGATACATCAGCAGATGGCACGGAATGTAGGACCCAAATTACGCAATCTATCAGCAAGATAACCAGCAGATGCCACGGAGTGGAGCACCTAAATTACGCAATCGATCAGCAAGATACCCCAGCAGATGCTACAAAATGTAGCACTAAAATTACACAATCTATCAGCAAGATACCACAGCAGGTGGTACGAAATGTAGCAACCAAAACAATCTATCAGCAAGATACCCCAGCAGATGGCACGGAATGTAGCACCCAAATTACGCCATCTATCAGCAAGATACCCCAGAATATGGCACGGAAAGTAGCACCCAAATTACAATTCTATCAGCAAGATACACCAGCAGATGGAAGGGAATGTAG
This sequence comes from Deroplatys truncata, assembly GCA_030765065.1. Classification (NCBI taxonomy): domain Eukaryota; kingdom Metazoa; phylum Arthropoda; class Insecta; order Mantodea; family Mantidae; genus Deroplatys; species Deroplatys truncata. Next base: position 547,410 of record JAUKNL010000059.1, read on the forward strand.
CACCCAAATTACACAATCTATCAGCAAGATACCACAGCAGATGGCACGGAATGTAGCACCCAAATTATACAATCCATCAGCAAGATACACCAGCAGATGGCACGGGATGTAGCACTCAAATTACACAATCTATCAGCAAGATACCCGAGCAGATGGCATGGAATGTAGCACCCAAATTACACAATATATCAGCAAGATACACCAGCAGATGGCACGGAATGTAGCACCCAAATTACACAATCTATCAGCAAGATACACCAGCAGATGGCACGGAATGTAGCACCCAAATTACAAAATCTATCAGCATGATACACCAGCAGATGCCACGGGATGTAGCACCCAAATTACACACTCTATGAGCAAGATACCACAGCAGATGCTACGAAATGTAGCACTCAAATTATACAACCTATCAGCAAGATACCACAGCAGATGCTACGAAATGTAGTACTCAAATTATACAATCTATCAGCAAGATACTTTAGCATGTGGTACGAAATGTAGCACTCAAATTACACAATCTATCACTAAGATACTACAGCAGATGCTACGAAATGTAGCACTAAAATTACGCAAACTATCAGCAAGATACCACAGCAGATGCTACGAAATGTAGCACCCAAATTATACAACCTATCAGCAAGATACCACAGCGGATGCTACGAAATGCAGCACTCAAATTATACAATCTATCAGCAAGATACCACAGCAGATGCGACGAAATGTAGAACCCAAATTACACAATGTATCAGCAAGATACCACAGCAGATGCTACGAAATGTAGCACTCAAATTACACAATCTATCAGCAAGATACACCAACAGATGGCACGGAAGGTAGCACTCAAATTACACAATCTATCAACAAGCTAACACAGCAGATGCTACGAATTGTAGCACACAAATTACACAATCTATCAGAAAGATACACCAGCAGAAAGCACGGAATGTAGCACACAAATTACACAATCTATCAGAAAGATACACCAGCAGAAAGCACGGAATGTAGCACACAAATTACACAATCTATCAGCAAGATACCACAGCAGATGCTACGAAATGTAGCACGCAAATTACACAATCTATCAGCAAAATACACCAGCAGATGCTACGAAATGTAGCACTCAAATTACACAATCTATCAGCAAGATACACAAGCAGATGGCACAGAATGTAGCACCAAAAATACACAATCTATCAGAAAGATACACCAGCAGATGGCACGGAATGTAGCACTCAAATTACACAATCTATCAGCAAGATACCCCAGCAGATGGCACGGAATGTAGCACTCAAATTACGCAATCTATCAGCAAGATACACCAGCAAATGCTACGAAATGTAGCACTCAAATTACACAATCTATCAGCTAGAAACACCTGCAGATGGCACGGAATGTAGCACTCAAATTACGCAATCTATCAGCACGATACCACAGCAGATGCTACGGAATGTAGCACTCAAATTACACAATCTATCAGCAAGATACCACAGCAGATGCTACGAAATGTAGCACCCAAATTACGCAATCTATCAGCAAGATACACCAGCAGATGGTACGGAATGTAGCACTCAAACTACGCAATCTATCAGCAAGATACACCAGCAGATGGCACGGAATGTAGCAACCAAAACACAATCTATCAGCAAGATACCCCAGCAGATGGCACGGAATGTAGCACTTAAACTACGCAATCAACTAGCAAGATACACCAGCAGATGGTGCGGAATGTAGAACGAAAATTACGCAACAAATTAGCAAAATACACAGGCAGATGGCGCGGAATGGAGCACCCAAAATACGCAATCAATTAGCAAGATACACTAGCAGATGGCGCGGAATGGAGCACCAAAATTACGCAACCTATTAGCACAATACACAGGCAGATGCTACGAAATGTAGCATTCAAATTACGCAATCTATCAGCAAGATACCACAGCAGATGCTACGAAATGTAGCACTCAAATTACACAATCTATCAGCAAGATACACCAGCAGATGGCACAGAATGTAGCACCCAAAAGACACAATCTATCAGAAAGATACACCAGCAGATGGCACGGAATGTAGCACTCAAATTACAAAATCTATCAGCAAGATACACCAGCAGATGGCACGGAATGTAGCACTCAAATTACACAATCTATAAGCAAGATACACCAGCAGATGGCACAGAATCTAGCACTCAAATTACACAATCTATCAGCAAGATACACCAGCAGAAGGCACGGAATGTAGCGCCCAAGTTACACAATCTATCAGCAAGATACCACAGCAGATGCTACGAAATGTAGCACGCAAATTACGCAACCTATCAGCAAAATACACCAGCAGATGGCACGGAATGTAGCACCCAAATTACACAATCTATCAGCAAGGTACCACAGAATATGCTACGAAATGTAGCACTCAAATTACGCAATCTATCAGCAAGATACCACAGCAGATGCTACGAAATGTAGCACTCAAATTACACAATCTATCAGCAAGATACACCAGCAGATGGCACAGAATGTAGCACCCAAAATACACAATATATCAGAAAGATAAACCAGCAGATGGCACGGAATGTAGCACTCAAATTACGCAATCTATCAGCAAGATACACCAGCAGATGCTACGAAATGTTGCACTCAAATTACACAATCTATCAGCAAGATACACCAGCAGATGGCACGGAATGTAGCACCCAAATTACACAATCTATCAGCTAGATACACCAGCAGATAGCACGGAATGTAGCACTCAAATTACACAATCTATCAGCAAGATACCACAGCAGATGCTACGAAATGTAGCACTCAAATTACGCAATCTATCAGCAAGATACCACAGCAGATAATACGAAATGTAGCACCCAAATTACACAATCTATCAGCAAGATACACCAGCACATGGCACGGTATGTAGCACTCAAATTACACAATCTATCAGCAAGATACACCAGCAGATGGCACGGAATGTAGCAAACAAAACACAATCTATCAGCAAGATACCCCAGCAGATGGCACGGAAAGTAGCACTCAAACTACGCAATCAATTAGCAAGATACACCAGCAGATGGTGCCGAATGTAGCACCCAAATTACGCAAACAATTAGCAAAATACACAGGCAGATGGCGCGGAATGGAGCACCCAAAATACGCAATCAATTAGCAAGATACACTAGCAGATGGCGCGGAATGGAGCACCCAAATTACGCAATCTATTAGCAAAATACACAGGCAGATGGCGCTGAATGGAGCACCCAAATTGCGCAATATATCAGCAAGATACACAGGCAGACTCCTCGGAATGGAGCTGCCAAATTACGCAATTTATCACCAAGATACACAGGTAGATGGAGTGGAATCGAGCTGCCAAATTATGCTATTTATCAGCAAGATACACAGGCAGATGCCTCTGAATGGAGCTGCCAAATTACGCAATCTATTTGCAAAATACACAGGTAGATGGAGCGGAATGGAGCACCCAAATTACGCGATCTATCATCAAGATACACCAGCAGATGGCACGGAATGTAGCACCCAAATTACGCAATCTATCAGCACGACAACCAGCAGATGCCACGGAGTGGAGCACCTAAATTACGCAATCGATCAGCAAGATACCCCAGCAGATGCTACAAAATGTAGCACTCAAATTACACAATCTATCAGCAAGATACCCCAGCAGATGGCACGTAATGTAGCACCCAAATTACACAATCTATCAGCTAGATACACCAGCAGATAGCACGGAATGTAGCACTCAAATTACACAATCTATCAGCAAGATACCACAGCAGATGCTACGAAATGTAGCACTCAAATTACGCAATCTATCAGCAAGATACCACAGCAGACAATACGAAATGTAGCACCCAAATTACGCAATCTATCAGCAAGATACACCAGCAGATGGCACGGAATGTAGCACTCAAATTACACAATCTATCAGCAAGCTACACCAGCAGATGGCACGGAATGTAGCAACCAAAACACAATCTATCAGCAAGATACCCCAGCAGATGGCACGGAATGTAGCACTCAAACTACGCAATCAATTAGCAAGATACACCAGCAGATGGTGCGGAATGTAGCACCCAAATTACGCAAACAATTAGCAAAATACACAGGCAGATGGCGCGGAATGGAGCACCCAAAATACGCAATCAATTAGCAAGATACACCAGCAGATGGCGCGGAATGGAGCACCCAAATTACGCAATCTATTAGCAAAATACACAGGCAGATGGCGCTGAATGGAGCACCCAAATTGCGCAATCTATCAGCAAGATACACAGGCAGACTCCTCGGAATGGAGCTGCCAAATTACGCAATTTATCACCAAGATACGCAGGTAGATGGAGTGGAATCGAGCTGCCAAATTATGCTATTTATCAGCAAGATACACAGGCAGATGCCTCTGAATGGAGCTGCCAAATTACGCAATCTATTTGCAAAATACACAGGTAGATGGAGCGGAATGGAGCACCCAAATTACGCAAACTATCATCAAGATACACCAGCAGATGGCACGGAATGTAGGACCCAAATTACGCAATCTATCAGCAAGATAACCAGCAGATGCCACGGAGTGGAGCACCTAAATTACGCAATCGATCAGCAAGATACCCCAGCAGATGCTACAAAATGTAGCACTCAAATTACACAATCTATCAGCAAGATACCACAGCAGGTGGTACGAAATGTAGCAACCAAAACAATCTATCAGCAAGATACCCCAGCAGATGGCACGGAATGTAGCACCCAAATTACGCCATCTATCAGCAAGATACCCCAGAATATGGCACGGAAAGTAGCACCCAAATTACAATTCTATCAGCAAGATACACCAGCAGATGGAAGGGAATGTAGCACCCAAATTACACAATCTATCAGCAAGATACCACAGCAGATGGCACGGAATGTAGCACCCAAATTATACAATCCATCAGCAAGATACACCAGCAGATGGCACGGGATGTAGCACTCAAATTACACAATCTATCAGCAAGATACCCGAGCAGATGGCATGGAATGTAGCACCCAAATTACACAATATATCAGCAAGATACACCAGCAGATGGCACGGAATGTAGCACCCAAATTACACAATCTATCAGCAAGATACACCAGCAGATGGCACGGAATGTAGCACCCAAATTACAAAATCTATCAGCATGATACACCAGCAGATGGCACGGGATGTAGCACCCAAATTACACACTCTATGAGCAAGATACCACAGCAGATGCTACGAAATGTAGCACTCAAATTATACAACCTATCAGCAAGATACCACAGCAGATGCTACGAAATGTAGCACTCAAATTATACAATCTATCAGCAAGATACTTTAGCATGTGGTACGAAATGTAGCACTCAAATTACACAATCTATCACTAAGATACTACAGCAGATGCTACGAAATGTAGCACTAAAATTACGCAAACTATCAGCAAGATACCACAGCAGATGCTACGAAATGTAGCACTCAAATTATACAATCTATCAGCAAGATACCACAGCAGATGCGACGAAATGTAGAACCCAAATTACACAATGTATCAGCAAGATACCACAGCAGATGCTACGAAATGTAGCACTCAAATTACACAATCTATCAGCAAGATACACCAACAGATGGCACGGAAGGTAGCACTCAAATTACACAATCTATCAACAAGATAACACAGCAGATGCTACGAATTGTAGCACACAAATTACACAATCTATCAGCAAGATACACCAGCAGAAAGCACGGAATGTAGCACACAAATTACACAATCTATCAGCAAGATACACCAGCAGATGGCACGGAATGTAGCACCCAAATTACACAATCTATCAGCAAGATACCACAGCAGATGCTACGAAATGTAGCACGCAAATTACACAATCTATCAGCAAAATACACCAGCAGATGCTACGAAATGTAGCATTCAAATTACGCAATCTATCAGCATGATACCACAGCAGATGCTACGAAATGTAGCACTCAAATTACACAATCTATCAGCAAGATACACAAGCAGATGGCACAGAATGTAGCACCAAAAATACACAATCTATCAGAAAGATACACCAGCAGATGGCACGGAATGTAGCACTCAAATTACACAATCTATCAGCAAGATACCCCAGCAGATGGCACGGAATGTAGCACTCAAATTACGCAATCTATCAGCAAGATACACCAGCAAATGCTACGAAATGTAGCACTCAAATTACACAATCTATCAGCTAGAAACACCTGCAGATGGCACGGAATGTAGCACTCAAATTACGCAATCTATCAGCACGATACCACAGCAGATGCTACGGAATGTAGCACTCAAATTACACAATCTATCAGCAAGATACCACAGCAGATGCTACGAAATGTAGCACCCAAATTACGCAATCTATCAGCAAGATACACCAGCAGATGGCACGGAATGTAGCACTCAAATTACGCAATCTATCAGCAAGATACACCAGCAGATGGCACGGAATGTAGCAACCAAAACACAATCTATCAGCAAGATACCCCAGCAGATGGCACGGAATGTAGCACTTAAACTACGCAATCAACTAGCAAGATACACCAGCAGATGGTGCGGAATGTAGAACGAAAATTACGCAACCAATTAGCAAAATACACAGGCAGATGGCGCGGAATGGAGCACCCAAAATACGCAATCAATTAGCAAGATACACTAGCAGATGGCGCGGAATGGAGCACCAAAATTACGCAACCTATTAGCACAATACACAGGCAGATGCTACGAAATGTAGCATTCAAATTACGCAATCTATCAGCAAGATACCACAGCAGATGCTACGAAATGTAGCACTCAAATTACACAATCTATCAGCAAGATACACCAGCAGATGGCACAGAATGTAGCACCCAAAAGACACAATCTATCAGAAAGATACACCAGCAGATGGCACGGAATGTAGCACTCAAATTACAAAATCTATCAGCAAATACCCCAGCAGATGGCACGGAATGTAGCACTCAAATTACACAATCTATAAGCAAGATACACCAGCAGATGGCACAGAATCTAGCACTCAAATTACACAATCTATCAGCAAGATACACCAGCAGAAGGCACGGAATGTAGCGCCCAAGTTACACAATCTATCAGCAAGATACCACAGCAGATGCTACGAAATGTAGCACGCAAATTACGCAACCTATCAGCAAAATACACCAGCAGATGGCACGGAATGTAGCACCCAAATTACACAATCTATCAGCAAGACACCACAGAATATGCTACGAAATGTAGCACTCAAATTACGCAATCTATCAGCAAGATACCACAGCAGATGCTACGAAATGTAGCACTCAAATTACACAATCTATCAGCAAGATACACCAGCAGATGGCACAGAATGTAGCACCCAAAATACACAATATATCAGAAAGATAAACCAGCAGATGGCACGGAATGTAGCAATCAAATTACGCAATCTATCAGCAAGATACACCAGCAGATGCTACGAAATGTTGCACTCAAATTACACAATCTATCAGCAAGATACACCAGCAGATGGCACGGAATGTAGCACCCAAATTACACAACCTATCAGCTAGATACACCAGCAGATAGCACGGAATGTAGCACTCAAATTACACAATCTATCAGCAAGATACCACAGCAGATGCTACGAAATGTAGCACTCAAATTACGCAATCTATCAGCAAGATACCACAGCAGATAATACGAAATGTAGCACCCAAATTACGCAATCTATCAGCAAGATACACCAGCAGATGGCACGGTATGTAGCACTCAAATTACACAATCTATCAGCAAGATACACCAGCAGATGGCACGGAATGTAGCAAACAAAACACAATCTATCAGCAAGATACCCCAGCAGATGGCACGGAAAGTAGCACTCAAACTACGCAATCAATTAGCAAGATACACCAGCAGATGGTGCCGAATGTAGCACCCAAATTACGCAAACAATTAGCAAAATACACAGGCAGATGGCGCGGAATGGAGCACCCAAAATACGCAATCAATTAGCAAGATACACTAGCAGATGGCGCGGAATGGAGCACCCAAATTACGCAATCTATTAGCAAAATACACAGGCAGATGGCGCTGAATGGAGCACCCAAATTGCGCAATATATCAGCAAGATACACAGGCAGACTCCTCGGAATGGAGCTGCCAAATTACGCAATTTATCACCAAGATACACAGGTAGATGGAGTGGAATCGAGCTGCCAAATTATGCTATTTATCAGCAAGATACACAGGCAGATGCCTCTGAATGGAGCTGCCAAATTACGCAATCTATTTGCAAAATACACAGGTAGATGGAGCGGAATGGAGCACCCAAATTACGCGATCTATCATCAAGATACACCAGCAGATGGCACGGAATGTAGCACCCAAATTACGCAATCTATCAGCACGACAACCAGCAGATGCCACGGAGTGGAGCACCTAAATTACGCAATCGATCAGCAAGATACCCCAGCAGATGCTACAAAATGTAGCACTCAAATTACACAATCTATCAGCAAGATACCCCAGCAGATGGCACGGAATGTAGCACCCAAATTATACAATCTATCAGCAAATTACACCAGCAGATGGCACGGGATGTAGCACTCAAATTACACAATCTATCAGCAAGATACCAGAGCAGATGGCACGGAATGTAGCACCCAAATTACACAATCTATCAGCAAGATACACCAACAGATGGCACGGAATGTAGCACCCAAATTACACAATCTATCAGCAAGATACACCAGCAGATGGCACGGAATGTAGCACTCAAATTACACAATCTATCAGCAAGATACACCTGCAGATGGCACGGAATGTAGCACCCAAATTACACAATCTATCAGCAAGATACACCAGCAGATGGCACGGAATGTAGCACTCAAATTACGCAATCTATCAGCACGATACCACAGCAGATGCTACGGAATGTAGCACTCAAATTACACAATCTATCAGCAAGATACCACAGCAGATGCTACGAAATGTAGCACCCAAATTACGCAATCTATACGCAAGATACACCAGCAGATGGCACGGAATGTAGCACTCAAATTACGCAATCTATCAGCAAGATACACCAGCAGATGGCACGGAATGTAGCAACCAAAACACAATCTATCAGCAAGATACCCCAGCAGATGGCACGGAATGTAGCACTCAAACTACGCAATCAACTAGCAAGATACACCAGCAGATGGTGCGGAATGTAGAACGAAAATTACGCAAACAATTACCAAAATACACAGGCAGATGGCGCGGAATGGAGCACCAAAATTACGCAATCTATTAGCACAATACACAGGCAGATGCTACGAAATGTAGCATGCAAATTACGCAATCTATCAGCAAGATAACACAGCAGATGCTACGAAATGTAGCACTTAAATTACACAATCTATCAGCAAGATACGTCAGCAGATGGCACAGAATGTAGCACCCAAAATACACAATCTATCAGCAAGATACCCCAGCAGATGGCACGGAATGTAGCACCCAAATTACACAATCTATAAGCAAGATACACCAGCAGATGGCACAGAATGTGGCACTCAAATTACACAATCTATCAGCAAGATACACCAGCAGAAGGCACGGAATGTAGCACCCAAATTACACAATCTATCAGCAAGATACCACAGCAGATGCTACGAAATGTAGCACGCAAATTACGCAACCTATCAGCAAAATACACCAGCAGATGGCACGGAATGTAGCACCCAAATTACACAATCTATCAGCAAGATACCACAGAATATGCTACGAAATGTAGCACTCAAATTACGCAATCTATCAGCAAGATACCACAGCAGATGCTACGAAATGTAGCACACAAATTACACAATCTATCAGCAAGATACACCAGCAGATGGCACAGAATGTAGCACCCAAAATACACAATATATCAGAAAGATAAACCACCAGATGGCACAGAATCTAGCACTCAAATTACACAATCTATCAGCAAGATACACCAGCAGAAGGCACGGAATGTAGCGCCCAAGTTACACAATCTATCAGCAAGATACCACAGCAGATGCTACGAAATGTAGCACGCAAATTACGCAACCTATCAGCAAAATACACCAGCAGATGGCACGGAATGTAGCACCCAAATTACACAATCTATCAGCAAGATACCACAGAATATGCTACGAAATGTAGCACTCAAATTACGCAATCTATCAGCAAGATACCACAGCAGATGCTACGAAATGTAGCACTCAAATTACACAATCTATCAGCAAGATACACCAGCAGATGGCACAGAATGTAGCACCCAAAATACACAATATATCAGAAAGATAAACCAGCAGATGGCACGGAATGTAGCACTCAAATTACGCAATCTATCAGCAAGATACACCAGCAGATGCTACGAAATGTTGCACTCAAATTACACAATCTATCAGCAAGATACACCAGCAGATGGCACGGAATGTAGCACCCAAATTACACAATCTATCAGCTAGATACACCAGCAGATAGCACGGAATGTAGCACTCAAATTACACAATCTATCAGCAAGATACCACAGCAGATGCTACGAAATGTAGCACTCAAATTACGCAATCTATCAGCAAGATACCACAGCAGATAATACGAAATGTAGCACCCAAATTACACAATCTATCAGCAAGATACACCAGCACATGGCACGGTATGTAGCACTCAAATTACACAATCTATCAGCAAGATACACCAGCAGATGGCACGGAATGTAGCAAACAAAACACAATCTATCAGCAAGATACCCCAGCAGATGGCACGGAAAGTAGCACTCAAACTACGCAATCAATTAGCAAGATACAGCAGCAGATGGTGCCGAATGTAGCACCCAAATTACGCAAACAATTAGCAAAATACACAGGCAGATGGCGCGGAATGGAGCACCCAAAATACGCAATCAATTAGCAAGATACACTAGCAGATGGCGCGGAATGGAACACCCAAATTACGCAATCTATTAGCAAAATACACAGGCAGATGGCGCTGAATGGAGCACCCAAATTGCGCAATATATCAGCAAGATACACAGGCAGACTCCTCGGAATGGAGCTGCCAAATTACGCAATTTATCACCAAGATACACAGGTAGATGGAGTGGAATCGAGCTGCCAAATTATGCTATTTATCAGCAAGATACACAGGCAGATGCCTCTGAATGGAGCTGCCAAATTACGCAATCTATTTGCAAAATACACAGGTAGATGGAGCGGAATGGAGCACCCAAATTACGCGATCTATCATCAAGATACACCAGCAGATGGCACGGAATGTAGCACCCAAATTACGCAATCTATCAGCACGACAACCAGCAGATGCCACGGAGTGGAGCACCTAAATTACGCAATCGATCAGCAAGATACCCCAGCAGATGCTACAAAATGTAGCACTCAAAATACACAATCTATCAGCAAGATACCCCAGCAGATGGCACGGAATGTAGCACCCAAATTATACAATCTATCAGCAAATTACACCAGCAGATGGCACGGGATGTAGCACTCAAATTACACAATCTATCAGCAAGATACCAGAGCAGATGGCACGGAATGTAGCACCCAAATTACACAATCTATCAGCAAGATACACCAACAGATGGCACGGAATGTAGCACCCAAATTACACAATCTATCAGCAAGATACCCCAGCAGATGGCACGGAATGTAGCACTCAAATTACACAATCTATCAGCAAGCTACACCAGCAGATGGCACGGAATGTAGCAACCAAAACACAATCTATCAGCAAGATACCCCAGCAGATGGCACGGAATGTAGCACTCAAACTACGCAATCAATTAGCAAGATACACCAGCAGATGGTGCGGAATGTAGCACCCAAATTACGCAAACAATTAGCAAAATACACAGGCAGATGGCGCGGAATGGAGCACCCAAAATACGCAATCAATTAGCAAGATACACCAGCAGATGGCGCGGAATGGAGCACCCAAATTACGCAATCTATTAGCAAAATACACAGGCAGATGGCGCTGAATGGAGCACCCAAATTGCGCAATCTATCAGCAAGATACACAGGCAGACTCCTCGGAATGGAGCTGCCAAATTACGCAATTTATCACCAAGATACGCAGGTAGATGGAGTGGAATCGAGCTGCCAAATTATGCTATTTATCAGCAAGATACACAGGCAGATGCCTCTGAATGGAGCTGCCAAATTACGCAATCTATTTGCAAAATACACAGGTAGATGGAGCGGAATGGAGCACCCAAATTACGCAAACTATCATCAAGATACACCAGCAGATGGCACGGAATGTAGGACCCAAATTACGCAATCTATCAGCAAGATAACCAGCAGATGCCACGGAGTGGAGCACCTAAATTACGCAATCGATCAGCAAGATACCCCAGCAGATGCTACAAAATGTAGCTCTCAAATTACACAATCTATCAGCAAGATACCACAGCAGGTGGTACGAAATGTAGCAACCAAAACAATCTATCAGCAAGATACCCCAGCAGATGGCACGGAATGTAGCACCCAAATTACGCCATCTATCAGCAAGATACCCCAGAATATGGCACGGAAAGTAGCACCCAAATTACAATTCTATCAGCAAGATACACCAGCAGATGGAAGGGAATGTAGCACCCAAATTACACAATCTATCAGCAAGATACCACAGCAGATGGCACGGAATGTAGCACCCAAATTATACAATCCATCAGCAAGATACACCAGCAGATGGCACGGGATGTAGCACTCAAATTACACAATCTATCAGCAAGATACCCGAGCAGATGGCATGGAATGTAGCACCCAAATTACACAATATATCAGCAAGATACACCAGCAGATGGCACGGAATGTAGCACCCAAATTACACAATCTATCAGCAAGATACACCAGCAGATGGCACGGAATGTAGCACCCAAATTACAAAATCTATCAGCATGATACACCAGCAGATGGCACGGGATGTAGCACCCAAATTACACACTCTATGAGCAAGATACCACAGCAGATGCTACGAAATGTAGCACTCAAATTATACAACCTATCAGCAAGATACCACAGCAGATGCTACGAAATGTAGCACTCAAATTATACAATCTATCAGCAAGATACTTTAGCATGTGGTACGAAATGTAGCACTCAAATTACACAATCTATCACTAAGATACTACAGCAGATGCTACGAAATGTAGCACTAAAATTACGCAAACTATCAGCAAGATACCACAGCAGATGCTACGAAATGTAGCACCCAAATTATACAACCTATCAGCAAGATACCACAGCGGATGCTACGAAATGTAGCACTCAAATTATACAATCTATCAGCAAGATACCACAGCAGATGCGACGAAATGTAGAACCCAAATTACACAATGTATCAGCAAGATACCACAGCAGATGCTACGAAATGTAGCACTCAAATTACACAATCTATCAGCAAGATACACCAACAGATGGCACGGAAGGTAGCACTCAAATTACACAATCTATCAACAAGATAACACAGCAGATGCTACGAATTGTAGCACACAAATTACACAATCTATCAGCAAGATACACCAGCAGAAAGCACGGAATGTAGCACACAAATTACACAATCTATCAGCAAGATACACCAGCAGATGGCACGGAATGTAGCACCCAAATTACACAATCTATCAGCAAGATACCACAGCAGATGCTACGAAATGTAGCACGCAAATTACACAATCTATCAGCAAAATACACCAGCAGATGCTACGAAATGTAGCATTCAAATTACGCAATCTATCAGCATGATACCACAGCAGATGCTACGAAATGTAGCACTCAAATTACAATATCTATCAGCAAGATACACAAGCAGATGGCACAGAATGTAGCACCAAAAATACACAATCTATCAGAAAGATACACCAGCAGATGGCACGGAATGTAGCACTCAAATTACACAATCTATCAGCAAGATACCCCAGCAGATGGTACGGAATGTAGCACTCAAATTACGCAATCTATCAGCAAGATACACCAGCAGATGGCACGGAATGTAGCAACCAAAACACAATCTATCAGCAAGATACCCCAGCAGATGGCACGGAATGTAGCACTTAAACTACGCAATCAACTAGCAAGATACACCAGCAGATGGTGCGGAATGTAGAACGAAAATTACGCAACCAATTAGCAAAATACACAGGCAGATGGCGCGGAATGGAGCACCCAAAATACGCAATCAATTAGCAAGATACACTAGCAGATGGCGCGGAATGGAGCACCAAAATTACGCAACCTATTAGCACAATACACAGGCAGATGCTACGAAATGTAGCATTCAAATTACGCAATCTATCAGCAAGATACCACAGCAGATGCTACGAAATGTAGCACTCAAATTACACAATCTATCAGCAAGATACACCAGCAGATGGCACAGAATGTAGCACCCAAAAGACACAATCTATCAGAAAGATACACCAGCAGATGGCACGGAATGTAGCACTCAAATTACAAAATCTATCAGCAAGATACCCCAGCAGATGGCACGGAATGTAGCACTCAAATTACACAATCTATAAGCAAGATACACCAGCAGATGGCACAGAATCTAGCACTCAAATTACACAATCTATCAGAGAGATACACCAGCAGAAGGCACGGAATGTAGCGCCCAAGTTACACAATCTATCAGCAAGATACCACAGCAGATGCTACGAAATGTAGCACGCAAATTACGCAACCTATCAGCAAAATACACCAGCAGATGGCACGGAATGTAGCACCCAAATTACACAATCTATCAGCAAGATACCACAGAATATGCTACGAAATGTAGCACTCAAATTACGCAATCTATCAGCAAGATACCACAGCAGATGCTACGAAATGTAGCACTCAAATTACACAATCTATCAGCAAGATACACCAGCAGATGGCACAGAATGTAGCACCCAAAATACACAATATATCAGAAAGATAAACCAGCAGATGGCACGGAATGTAGCAATCAAATTACGCAATCTATCAGCAAGATACACCAGCAGATGCTACGAAATGTTGCACTCAAATTACACAATCTATCAGCAAGATACACCAGCAGATGGCACGGAATGTAGCACCCAAATTACACAATCTATCAGCTAGATACACCAGCAGATAGCACGGAATGTAGCACTCAAATTACACAATCTATCAGCAAGATACCACAGCAGATGCTACGAAATGTAGCACTCAAATTACGCAATCTATCAGCAAGATACCACAGCAGATAATACGAAATGTAGCACCCAAATTACGCAATCTATCAGCAAGATACACCAGCAGATGGCACGGTATGTAGCACACAAATTACACAATCTATCAGCAAGATACACCAGCAGATGGCACGGAATGTAGCAAACAAAACACAATCTATCAGCAAGATACCCCAGCAGATGGCACGGAAAGTAGCACTCAAACTACGCAATCAATTAGCAAGATACACCAGCAGATGGTGCCGAATGTAGCACCCAAATTACGCAAACAATTAGCAAAATACACAGGCAGATGGCGCGGAATGGAGCACCCAAAATACGCAATCAATTAGCAAGATACACTAGCAGATGGCGCGGAATGGAGCACCCAAATTACGCAATCTATTAGCAAAATACACAGGCAGATGGCGCTGAATGGAGCACCCAAATTGCGCAATATATCAGCAAGATACACAGGCAGACTCCTCGGAATGGAGCTGCCAAATTACGCAATTTATCACCAAGATACACAGGTAGATGGAGTGGAATCGAGCTGCCAAATTATGCTATTTATCAGCAAGATACACAGGCAGATGCCTCTGAATGGAGCTGCCAAATTACGCAATCTATTTGCAAAATACACAGGTAGATGGAGCGGAATGGAGCACCCAAATTACGCGATCTATCATCAAGATACACCAGCAGATGGCACGGAATGTAGCACCCAAATTACGCAATCTATCAGCAAATTACACCAGCAGATGGCACGGGATGTAGCACTCAAATTACACAATCTATCAGCAAGATACCAGAGCAGATGGCACGGAATGTAGCACCCAAATTACACAATCTATCAGCAAGATACACCAGCAGATGCCACGGAGTGGAGCACCTAAATTACGCAATCGATCAGCAAGATACCCCAGCAGATGCTACAAAATGTAGCACTCAAATTACACAATCTATCAGCAAGATACCCCAGCAGATGGCACGGAATGTAGCACCCAAATTATACAATCTATCAGCAAATTACACCAGCAGATGGCACGGGATGTAGCACTCAAATTACACAATCTATCAGCAAGATACCAGAGCAGATGGCACGGAATGTAGCACCCAAATTACACAATCTATCAGCAAGATACACCAACAGATGGCACGGAATGTAGCACCCAAATTACACAATCTATCAGCAAGATACACCAGCAGATGGCACGGAATGTAGCACTCAAATTACACAATCTATCAGCAAGATACACCTGCAGATGGCACGGAATGTAGCACCCAAATTACACAATCTATCAGCAAGATACACCAGCAGATGGCACGGAATGTAGCACTCAAATTACGCAATCTATCAGCACGATACCACAGAAGATGCTACGGAATGTAGCACTCAAATTACACAATCTATCAGCAAGATACCACAGCAGATGCTACGAAATGTAGCACCCAAATTACGCAATCTATACGCAAGATACACCAGCAGATGGCACGGAATGTAGCACTCAAATTACGCAATCTATCAGCAAGATACACCAGCAGATGGCACGGAATGTAGCATCCAAAACACAATCTATCAGCAAGATACCCCAGCAGATGGCACGGAATGTAGCACTCAAACTACGCAATCAACTAGCAAGATACACCAGCAGATGGTGCGGAATGTAGAACGAAAATTACGCAAACAATTAGCAAAATACACAGGCAGATGGCGCGGAATGGAGCACCCAAAATACGCAATCAATTAGCAAGATACACCAGTAGATGGCGCGGAATGGAGCACCAAAATTACGCAATCTATTAGCACAATACACAGGCAGATGCTACGAAATGTAGCATGCAAATTACGCAATCTATCAGCAAGATAACACAGCAGATGCTACGAAATGTAGCACTTAAATTACACAATCTATCAGCAAGATACGTCAGCAGATGGCACAGAATGTAGCACCCAAAATACACAATCTATCAGAAAGATACACCAGCAGATGGCACGGAATGTAGCACTCAAATTACACAATCTATCAGCAAGATACCCCAGCAGATGGCACGGAATGTAGCACCCAAATTACACAATCTATAAGCAAGATACACCAGCAGATGGCACAGAATGTGGCACTCAAATTACACAATCTATCAGCAAGATACACCAGCAGAAGGCACGGAATGTAGCACCCAAATTACACAATCTATCAGCAAGATACCACAGCAGATGCTACGAAATGTAGCACGCAAATTACGCAACCTATCAGCAAAATACACCAGCAGATGGCACGGAATGTAGCACCCAAATTACACAATCTATCAGCAAGATACCACAGAATATGCTACGAAATGTAGCACTCAAATTACGCAATCTATCAGCAAGATACCACAGCAGATGCTACGAAATGTAGCACACAAATTACACAATCTATCAGCAAGATACACCAGCAGATGGCACAGAATGTAGCACCCAAAATACACAATATATCAGAAAGATAAACCACCAGATGGCACGGAATGTAGCACTCAAATTACGCAATCTATCAGCAAGATACCCCAGCAGATGGCACGGAATGTAGCACTCAAATTACACAATCTATAAGCAAGATACACCAGCAGATGGCACAGAATCTAGCACTCAAATTACACAATCTATCAGCAAGATACACCAGCAGAAGGCACGGAATGTAGCACCCAAATTACACAATCTATCAGCAAGATACCACAGCAGATGCTACGAAGTGTAGCACGCAAATTACGCAACCTATCAGCAAAATACACCAGCAGATGGCACGGAATGTAGCACCCAAATTACACAATCTATCAGCAAGATACCACAGAATATGCTACGAAATGTAGCACTTAAATTACGCAATCTATCAGCAAGATACCACAGCAGATGCTACGAAATGTAGCACTCAAATTACACAATCTATCAGCAAGATACACCAGCAGATGGCACAGAATGTAGCACCCAAAATACACAATCTATCAGAAAGATAAACCAGCAGATGGCACGGAATGTAGCAGTCAAATTACGCAATCTATCAGCAAGATACACCAGCAGATGCTACGAAATGTAGCACTCAAATTACACAATCTATCAGCAAGATACACCAGCAGATGGCACGGAATGTAGCACCCAAATTACACAATCTATCATCAAGATACACCAGCAGATAGCACGGAATGTAGCACTCAAATTACGCAATCTATCAGCACGATACCACAGCAGATGCTACGAAATGTAGCACTCAAATTACACAGTCTATCAGCAAGATACCACAGCAGATGCTACGAAATGTAGCACTCAAATTACGCAATCTATCAGCAAGATACCACAGCAGGTGGTACGAAATGTAGCAACCAAAACAATCTATCAGCAAGATACCCCAGCAGATGGCACGGAATGTAGCACCCAAATTAAGCCATCTATTAGCAAGATACCCCAGAATATGGCACGGAAAGTAGCACCCAAATTACAATTCTATCAGCAAGATACACCAGCAGATGGAAGGGAATGTAGCACCCAAATTACACAACCTATCAGCAAGATACACCAGCAGATGGCACGGGATGTAGCACTCAAATTACACAATCTATCAGCAAGATACCAGAGCAGATGGTACGGAATGTAGCACCCAAATTACACAATCTATCAGCAAGATACACCAGCAGATGGCACGCAATGTAGCACCCAAATTACACAATCTATCAGCAAGATACACCAGCAGATGGCACGGAATGTAGCACCCAAATTACAAAATCTATCAGCAAGATACACCAGCAGATGGCACGGGATGTAGCACCCAAATTACACAATCTATGAGCAAGATACCACAGCAGATGCTACGAAATGTAGCACTCAAATTATACAACCTATCAGCAGGATACCACAGCAGATGCTACGAAATGTAGCAATCAAATTATACAATCTATCAGCAAGATACCATAGCAGGTGGTACGAAATGTAGCACTCAAATTACACAATCTATCAGCAATATACTACAGCAGATGCTACGAAATGTAGCACTCAAATTACGCAATTTATTATCAAGATACCACAGCAGATGCTACGAAATGTAGCACCCAAATTATACAATCTATCAGCAAGATACACCAACAGATGGCACGGAAGGTAGCACTCAAATAACACAATCTATCAACAAGATAACACAGCAGATGCTACGAATTGTAGCACACAAATTACACAATCTATCAGCAAGATACACCAGCAGAAAGCACGGAATGTAGCACACAAATTACACAATCTATCAGCAAGATACACCAGCAGATGGCACGGAATGTAGCACCCAAATTACACAATCTATCAGCAAGATACCACAGCAGATGCTACGAAATGTACCACGCAAATTACACAATCTATCAGCAAAATACACCAGCAGATGCTACGAAATGTAGCATTCAAATTACGCAATCTATCAGCATGATACCACAGCAGATGCTACGAAATGTAGCACTCAAATTACACAATCTATCAGCAAGATACACCAACAGATGGCACGGAAGGTAGCAAGCAAATTACACAATCTATCAGCAAGATACCACAGCAGATGCTACGAAATGTAGCACACAAATAACACAATCTATCAGCAAGATACACCAGCAGAAGGCACGGAATATAGCACCCAAATTACACAATCTATCAGCAAGATACACCAGCAGATGGCACGGAATGTAGCACCCAAATTACAAAATCTATCAGCAAGATACCACAGCAGATGCTACGAAATGTAGCACGCAAATTAGGCAATCTATCAGCAAAATACACCAGCAGATGGCACGGAATGTAGCACTCAAATTACACAATCTATCAGCAAGATACCACAGCAGATGCTACGAAATGTAGGATTCAAATTACGCAATCTATCAGCAAGATACCACAGAATATGCTACGAAATGTAGCACTCAAATTACGCAATCTATCAGCAAGATACACCAGCAGATGGCACATAATGTAGCACCCAAAATAGACAAACTATCAGAAAGATAAACCAGCAGATGGCACGGAATGTAGCACCCAAATTACAAAATCTATCAGCAAGATACACCAGCAGATGGTGCGGAATGTAGCACTCAAATTACGCAATTTATCAGCACGATACCACAGCAGATGTTACGGAATGTAGCACTCAAATTACACAATCTATCAGCAAGATACCACAGTAGATGTTACGAAATGTAGCACCCAAATTACGCAATCTATCAGCAAGATACACCAGCAGATGGCACGGAATGTAGCACTCAAATTACGCAATCTATCATCAAGATACACCAGCAGATGGCACGTAATGTAGCAACCAAAACACAATCTATCAGCAAGATACCCCAGCAGATGGCACGGAATGTAGCACTCAAACTACGCAATCAATTAGCAAGATACACCAGCAGATGGTGCGGAATGTAGAACGAAAATTACGCAACCAATTAGCAAAATACACAGGCAGATGGCGCGGAATGGAGCACCCAAAATACGCAATCAATTAGCAAGATACACCAGCAGATGGCGCGGAATGGAGCACCAAAGTTACGCAACCTATTAGCACAATACACAGGCAGATGCTAGGAAATGTAGCATTCAAATTACGCAATCTATCAGCAAGATACCACAGCAGATGCTGCGAAATGTAGCACTCAAATTACACAATCTCTCAGCAAGATACACCAGCAGATGGCACAGAATGTAGCACCCAAAATACACAATCTATCAGAAAGATACACCAGCAGATGGCACGGAATGTAGCACTCAAATTACACAATCTATCAGCAAGATACCCCAGCAGATGGCACGGAATGTAGCACTCAAATTACACAATCTATAAGCAAGATACACCAGCAGATGGCACAGAATCTAGCACTCAAATTACACAATCTATCAGCAAGATACACCAGCAGAAGGCACGGAATGTAGCACCCAAATTACACAATCTATCAGCAAGATACCACAGCAGATGCTACGAAGTGTAGCACGCAAATTACGCAACCTATCAGCAAAATACACCAGCAGATGGCACGGAATGTAGCACCCAAATTACACAATCTATCAGCAAGATACCACAGAATATGCTACGAAATGTAGCACTCAAATTACGCAATCTATCAGCAAGATACCACAGCAGATGCTACGAAATGTAGCACTCAAATTACACAATCTATCAGCAAGATACACCAGCAGATGGCACAGAATGTAGCACCCAAAATACACAATCTATCAGAAAGATAAACCAGCAGATGGCACGGAATGTAGCACTCAAATTACGCAATCTATCAGCAAGATACACCAGCAGATGCTACGAAATGTAGCACTCAAATTACACAATCTATGAGCAAGATACACCAGCAGATGGCACGGAATGTAGCACCCAAATTACACAATCTATCAGCAAGATACACCAGCAGATAGCACGGAAGGTAGCACTCAAATTACGCAATCTATCAGCACGATACCACAGCAGATGCTACGAAATGTAGCACTCAAATTACGCAATCTATCAGCAAGATACCACAGCATATAATTCGAAATGTAGCACCAAATTACGCAACCTATCAGCAAGATACACCAGCAGAAAGCACGGAATGTAGCACCCAAATTACACAATCTATGAGCAAGATACCACAGCAGATGCTACGAAATGTAGCACGCAAATTACGCAACCTATCAGCAAAATATACCAGCAGATGGCACGGAATGTAGCACCCAAATTACACAATCTATCAGCAAGATACCACAGAATATGCTACGAAATGTAGCACTCAAATTACGCAATCTATCAGCAAAATACCACAGCAGATGCTACGAAATGTAGCACTCAAATTACACAATCTATCAGCAAGATACACCAGCAGATGGCACAGAATGTAGCACCCAAAATACACAATATATCAGAAAGATAAACCAGCAGATGGCACGGAATGTAGCACTCAAATTACGCAATCTATCAGCAAGATACACCAGCAGATGCTACGAAATGTAGCACTCAAATTACGCAACCTATCAGCAAGATACCACAGCAGATAATACGAAATGTAGCACCCAAATTACGCAATCTATCAGCAAGATACACTAGCAGATGGCACGGAATGTAGCACTCAAATTACACAATCTATCAGCAAGATACACCAGCAGATGCCACGGAATGTAGCAACCAAAACACAATCTATCAGCAAGATACCCCAGCAGATGTCACGGAATGTAGCACTCAAACTACGCAATCAATTAGCAAGATACACCAGCAGATGATGCGGAATGTAGCACCCAAATTATACAACCTATCAGCAAGATACCACAGCAGATGCTACGAAATGTAGCACTCAAATTATACAATCTATCAGCAAGATACTTTAGCATGTGGTACGAAATGTAGCACTCAAATTACACAATCTATCACTAAGATACTACAGCACATGCTACGAAATGTAGCACTAAAATTACGCAAACTATCAGCAAGATACCACAGCAGATGCTACGAAATGTAGCACCCAAATTATACAACCTATCAGCAAGATACCACAGCGGATGCTACGAAATGTAGCACTCAAATTATACAATCTATCAGCAAGATACCACAGCAGATGCGACGAAATGTAGAACCCAAATTACACAATGTATCAGCAAGATACCACAGCAGATGCTACGAAATGTAGCACTCAAATTACACAATCTATCAGCAAGATACACCAACAGATGGCACGGAAGGTAGCACTCAAATTACACAATCTATCAACAAGATAACACAGCAGATGCTACGAATTGTAGCACACAAATTACACAATCTATCAGCAAGATACACCAGCAGAAAGCACGGAATGTAGCACACAAATTACACAATCTATCAGCAAGATACACCAGCAGACGGCACGGAATGTAGCACCCAAATTACACAATCTATCAGCAAGATACCACAGCAGATGCTACGAAATGTAGCACGCAAATTACACAATCTATCAGCAAAATACACCAGCAGATGCTACGAAATGTAGCATTCAAATTACGCAATCTATCAGCATGATACCACAGCAGATGCTACGAAATGTAGCACTCAAATTACACAATCTATCAGCAAGATACACAAGCAGATGGCACAGAATGTAGCACCAAAAATACACAATCTATCAGAAAGATACACCAGCAGATGGCACGGAATGTAGCACTCAAATTACACAATCTATCAGCAAGATACCCCAGCAGATGGCACGGAATGTAGCACTCAAATTACGCAATCTATCAGCAAGATACACCAGCAGATGGCACGGAATGTAGCAACCAAAACACAATCTATCAGCAAGATACCCCAGCAGATGGCACGGAATGTAGCACTTAAACTACGCAATCAACTAGCAAGATACACCAGCAGATGGTGCGGAATGTAGAACGAAAATTACGCAACCAATTAGCAAAATACACAGGCAGATGGCGCGGAATGGAGCACCCAAAATACGCAATCAATTAGCAAGATACACTAGCAGATGGCGCGGAATGGAGCACCAAAATTACGCAACCTATTAGCACAATACACAGGCAGATGCTACGAAATGTAGCATTCAAATTACGCAATCTATCAGCAAGATACCACAGCAGATGCTACGAAATGTAGCACTCAAATTACACAATCTATCAGCAAGATACACCAGCAGATGGCACAGAATGTAGCACCCAAAAGACACAATCTATCAGAAAGATACACCAGCAGATGGCACGGAATGTAGCACTCAAATTACAAAATCTATCAGCAAGATACCCCAGCAGATGGCACGGAATGTAGCACTCAAATTACACAATCTATAAGCAAGATACACCAGCAGATGGCACAGCATCTAGCACTCAAATTACACAATCTATCAGCAAGATACACCAGCAGAAGGCACGGAATGTAGCGCCCAAGTTACACAATCTATCAGCAAGATACCACAGCAGATGCTACGAAATGTAGCACGCAAATTACGCAACCTATCAGCAAAATACACCAGCAGATGGCACGGAATGTAGCACCCAAATTACACAATCTATCAGCAAGATACCACAGAATATGCTACGAAATGTAGCACTCAAATTACGCAATCTATCAGCAAGATACCACAGCAGATGCTACGAAATGTAGCACTCAAATTACACAATCTATCAGCAAGATACACCAGCAGATGGCACAGAATGTAGCACCCAAAATACACAATATATCAGAAAGATAAACCAGCAGATGGCACGGAATGTAGCAATCAAATTACGCAATCTATCAGCAAGATACACCAGCAGATGCTACGAAATGTTGCACTCAAATTACACAATCTATCAGCAAGATACACCAGCAGATGGCACGGAATGTAGCACCCAAATTACACAATCTATCAGCTAGATACACCAGCAGATAGCACGGAATGTAGCACTCAAATTACACAATCTATCAGCAAGATACCACAGCAGATGCTACGAAATGTAGCACTCAAATTACGCAATCTATCAGCAAGATACCACAGCAGATAATACGAAATGTAGCACCCAAATTACGCAATCTATCAGCAAGATACACCAGCAGATGGCACGGTATGTAGCACTCAAATTACACAATCTATCAGCAAGATACACCAGCAGATGGCACGGAATGTAGCAAACAAAACACAATCTATCAGCAAGATACCCCAGCAGATGGCACGGAAAGTAGCACTCAAACTACGCAATCAATTAGCAAGATACACCAGCAGATGGTGCCGAATGTAGCACCCAAATTACGCAAACAATTAGCAAAATACACAGGCAGATGGCGCGGAATGGAGCACCCAAAATACGCAATCAATTAGCAAGATACACTAGCAGATGGCGCGGAATGGAGCACCCAAATTACGCAATCTATTAGCAAAATACACAGGCAGATGGCGCTGAATGGAGCACCCAAATTGCGCAATATATCAGCAAGATACACAGGCAGAGTCCTCGGAATGGAGCTGCCAAATTACGCAATTTATCACCAAGATACACAGGTAGATGGAGTGGAATCGAGCTGCCAAATTATGCTATTTATCAGCAAGATACACAGGCAGATGCCTCTGAATGGAGCTGCCAAATTACGCAATCTATTTGCAAAATACACAGGTAGATGGAGCGGAATGGAGCACCCAAATTACGCGATCTATCATCAAGATACACCAGCAGATGGCACGGAATGTAGCACCCAAATTACGCAATCTATCAGCACGACAACCAGCAGATGCCACGGAGTGGAGCACCTAAATTACGCAATCGATCAGCAAGATACCCCAGCAGATGCTACAAAATGTAGCACTCAAATTACACAATCTATCAGCAAGATACCCCAGCAGATGGCACGGAATGTAGCACCCAAATTATACAATCTATCAGCAAATTACACCAGCAGATGGCACGGGATGTAGCACTCAAATTACACAATCTATCAGCAAGATACCAGAGCAGATGGCACGGAATGTAGCACCCAAATTACACAATCTATCAGCAAGATACACCAACAGATGGCACGGAATGTAGCACCCAAATTACACAATCTATCAGCAAGATACACCAGCAGATGGCACGGAATGTAGCACTCAAATTACACAATCTATCAGCAAGATACACCTGCAGATGGCACGGAATGTAGCACCCAAATTACACAATCTATCAGCAAGATACACCAGCAGATGGCACGGAATGTAGCACTCAAATTACGCAATCTATCAGCACGATACCACAGCAGATGCTACGGAATGTAGCACTCAAATTACACAATCTATCAGCAAGATTCCACAGCAGATGCTACGAAATGTAGCACCCAAATTACGCAATCTATACGCAAGATACACCAGCAGATGGCACGGAATGTAGCACTCAAATTACGCAATCTATCAGCAAGATACACCAGCAGATGGCACGGAATGTAGCATCCAAAACACAATCTATCAGCAAGATACCCCAGCAGATGGCACGGAATGTAGCACTCAAACTACGCAATCAACTAGCAAGATACACCAGCAGATGGTGCGGAATGTAGAACGAAAATTACGCAAACAATTAGCAAAATACACAGGCAGATGGCGCGGAATGGAGCACCCAAAATACGCAATCAATTAGCAAGATACACCAGTAGATGGCGCGGAATGGAGCACCAAAATTACGCAATCTATTAGCACAATACACAGGCAGATGCTACGAAATGTAGCATGCAAATTACGCAATCTATCAGCAAGATAACACAGCAGATGCTACGAAATGTAGCACTTAAATTACACAATCTATCAGCAAGATACGTCAGCAGATGGCACAGAATGTAGCACCCAAAATACACAATCTATCAGAAAGATACACCAGCAGATGGCACGGAATGTAGCACTCAAATTACACAATCTATCAGCAAGATACCCCAGCAGATGGCACGGAATGTAGCACCCAAATTACACAATCTATAAGCAAGATACACCAGCAGATGGCACAGAATGTGGCACTCAAATTACACAATCTATCAGCAAGATACACCAGCAGAAGGCACGGAATGTAGCACCCAAATTACACAATCTATCAGCAAGATACCACAGCAGATGCTACGAAATGTAGCACGCAAATTACGCAACCTATCAGCAAAATACACCAGCAGATGGCACGGAATGTAGCACCCAAATTACACAATCTATCAGCAAGATACCACAGAATATGCTACGAAATGTAGCACTCAAATTACGCAATCTATCAGCAAGATACCACAGCAGATGCTACGAAATGTAGCACACAAATTACACAATCTATCAGCAAGATACACCAGCAGATGGCACAGAATGTAGCACCCAAAATACACAATATATCAGAAAGATAAACCACCAGATGGCACGGAATGTAGCACTCAAATTACGCAATCTATCAGCAAGATACCCCAGCAGATGGCACGGAATGTAGCACTCAAATTACACAATCTATAAGCAAGATACACCAGCAGATGGCACAGAATCTAGCACTAAAATTACACAATCTATCAGCAAGATACACCAGCAGAAGGCACGGAATGTAGCACCCAAATTACACAATCTATCAGCAAGATACCACAGCAGATGCTACGAAGTGTAGCACGCAAATTACGCAACCTATCAGCAAAATACACCAGCAGATGGCACGGAATGTAGCACCCAAATTACACAATCTATCAGCAAGATACCACAGAATATGCTACGAAATGTAGCACTTAAATTACGCAATCTATCAGCAAGATACCACAGCAGATGCTACGAAATGTAGTACTCAAATTACACAATCTATCAGCAAGATACACCAGCAGATGGCACAGAATGTAGCACCCAAAATACACAATCTATCAGAAAGATAAACCAGCAGATGGCACGGAATGTAGCACTCAAATTACGCAATCTATCAGCAAGATACACCAGCAGATGCTACGAAATGTAGCACTCAAATTACACAATCTATCAGCAAGATACACCAGCAGATGGCACGGAATGTAGCACCCAAATTACACAATCTATCAGCAAGATACACCAGCAGATAGCACGGAATGTAGCACTGAAATTACGCAATCTATCAGCACGATACCACAGCAGATGCTACGAAATGTAGCACTCAAATTACACAGTCTATCAGCAAGATACCACAGCAGATGCTACGAAATGTAGCACTCAAATTACGCAATCTATCAGCAAGATACCACAGCAGGTGGTACGAAATGTAGCAACCAAAACAATCTATCAGCAAGATACCCCAGCAGATGGCACGGAATGTAGCACCCAAATTAAGCCATCTATCAGCAAGATACCCCAGAATATGGCACGGAAAGTAGCACCCAAATTACAATTCTATCAGCAAGATACACCAGCAGATGGAAGGGAATGTAGCACCCAAATTACACAACCTATCAGCAAGATACACCAGCAGATGGCACGGGATGTAGCACTCAAATTACACAATCTATCAGCAAGATACCAGAGCAGATGGTACGGAATGTAGCACCCAAATTACACAATCTATCAGCAAGATACACCAGCAGATGGCACGCAATGTAGCACCCAAATTACACAATCTATCAGCAAGATACACCAGCAGATGGCACGGAATGTAGCACCCAAATTACAAAATCTATCAGCAAGATACACCAGCAGATGGCACGGGATGTAGCACCCAAATTACACAATCTATGAGCAAGATACCACAGCAGATGCTACGAAATGTAGCACTCAAATTATACAACCTATCAGCAGGATACCACAGCAGATGCTACGAAATGTAGCAATCAAATTATACAATCTATCAGCAAGATACCATAGCAGGTGGTACGAAATGTAGCACTCAAATTACACAATCTATCAGCAAGATACTACAGCAGATGCTACGAAATGTAGCACTCAAATTACGCAATTTATTAGCAAGATACCACAGCAGATGCTACGAAATGTAGCACCCAAATTATACAATCTATCAGCAAGATACACCAACAGATGGCACGGAAGGTAGCACTCAAATAACACAATCTATCAACAAGATAACACAGCAGATGCTACGAATTGTAGCACACAAATTACACAATCTATCAGCAAGATACACCAGCAGAAAGCACGGAATGTAGCACACAAATTACACAATCTATCAGCAAGATACACCAGCAGATGGCACGGAATGTAGCACCCAAATTACACAATCTATCAGCAAGATACCACAGCAGATGCTACGAAATGTACCACGCAAATTACACAATCTATCAGCAAAATACACCAGCAGATGCTACGAAATGTAGCACGCAAATTAGGCAATCTATCAGCAAAATACACCAGCAGATGGCACGGAATGTAGCACTCAAATTACACAATCTATCAGCAGGATACCACAGCAGATGCTACGAAATGTAGCAATCAAATTATACAATCTATCAGCAAGATACCATAGCAGGTGGTACGAAATGTAGCACTCAAATTACACAATCTATCAGCAAGATACTACAGCAGATGCTACGAAATGTAGCACTCAAATTACGCAATTTATTAGCAAGATACCACAGCAGATGCTACGAAATGTAGCACCCAAATTATACAATCTATCAGCAAGATACACCAACAGATGGCACGGAAGGTAGCACTCAAATAACACAATCTATCAACAAGATAACACAGCAGATGCTACGAATTGTAGCACACAAATTACACAATCTATCAGCAAGATACACCAGCAGAAAGCACGGAATGTAGCACACAAATTACACAATCTATCAGCAAGATACACCAGCAGATGGCACGGAATGTAGCACCCAAATTACACAATCTATCAGCAAGATACCACAGCAGATGCTACGAAATGTACCACGCAAATTACACAATCTATCAGCAAAATACACCAGCAGATGCTACGAAATGTAGCATTCAAATTACGCAATCTATCAGCATGATACCACAGCAGATGCTACGAAATGTAGCACTCAAATTACACAATCTATCAGCAAGATACACCAACAGATGGCACGGAAGGTAGCAAGCAAATTACACAATCTATCAGCAAGATACCACAGCAGATGCTACGAAATGTAGCACACAAATAACACAATCTATCAGCAAGATACACCAGCAGATGGCACGGAATGTAGCACCCAAATTACAAAATCTATCAGCAAGATACCACAGCAGATGCTACGAAATGTAGCACGCAAATTAGGCAATCTATCAGCAAAATACACCAGCAGATGGCACGGAATGTAGCACTCAAATTACACAATCTATCAGCAAGATACCACAGCAGATGCTACGAAATGTAGGATTCAAATTACGCAATCTATCAGCAAGATACCACAGAATATGCTACGAAATGTAGCACTCAAATTACGCAATCTATCAGCAAGATACCACAGCAGATGCTACGAAATGTAGCACTCAAATTACACAATCTATCAGCAAGATACACCAGCAGATGGCACGGAATGTAGCACCCAAATTACACAATCTATCAGCAAGATACCACAGCAGATGCTACGAAATGTACCACGCAAATTACACAATCTATCAGCAAAATACACCAGCAGATGCTACGAAATGTAGCATTCAAATTACGCAATCTATCAGCATGATACCACAGCAGATGCTACGAAATGTAGCACTCAAATTACACAATCTATCAGCAAGATACACAAGCAGATGACACAGAATGTAGCACCAAAAATACACAATCTATCAGAAAGATACACCAGCAGATGGCACGGAATGTAGCACTCAAATTACAAAATCTATCAGCAAGATACCCCAGCAGATGGCACGGAATGTAGCACTCAAATTACGCAATCTATCAGCAAGATACACCAGCAGATGGCACAGAATGTAGCACCCAAAATACACAATATATCAGAAAGATAAACCACCAGATGGCACGGAATGTAGCACTCAAATTACGCAATCTATCAGCAAGATACCCCAGCAGATGGCACGGAATGTAGCACTCAAATTACACAATCTATAAGCAAGATACACCAGCAGATGGCACAGAATCTAGCACTCAAATTACACAATCTATCAGCAAGATACACCAGCAGAAGGCACGGAATGTAGCACCCAAATT
Organism: Deroplatys truncata; assembly: GCA_030765065.1. NCBI lineage: Eukaryota > Metazoa > Arthropoda > Insecta > Mantodea > Mantidae > Deroplatys > Deroplatys truncata. The sequence continues at coordinate 578,160 of JAUKNL010000059.1, forward strand.
ACACAATCTATCAGCAAGATACCACAGCAGATGCTACGAAGTGTAGCACGCAAATTACGCAAACTATCAGCAAAATACACCAGCAGATGGCACGGAATGTAGCACCCAAATTACACAATCTATCAGCAAGATACCACAGAATATGCTACGAAATGTAGCACTCAAATTACGCAATCTATCAGCAAGATACCACAGCAGATGCTACGAAATGTAGCACTCAAATTACACAATCTATCAGCAAGATACACCAGCAGATGGCACAGAATGTAGCACCCAAAATACACAATATATCAGAAAGATAAACCAGCAGATGGCACGGAATGTAGCAATCAAATTACGCAATCTATCAGCAAGATACACCAGCAGATGCTACGAAATGTTGCACTCAAATTACACAATCTATCAGTAAGATACACCAGCAGATGGCACGGAATGTAGCACCCAAATTACACAATCTATCAGCTAGATACACCAGCAGATAGCACGGAATGTAGCACTCAAATTACACAATCTATCAGCAAGATACCACAGCAGATGCTACGAAATGTAGCACTCAAATTACGCAATCTATCAGCAAGATACCACAGCAGATAATACGAAATGTAGCACCCAAATTACGCAATCTATCAGCAAGATACACCAGCAGATGGCACGGTATGTAGCACTCAAATTACACAATCTATCAGCAAGATACACCAGCAGATGGCACGGAATGTAGCAAACAAAACACAATCTATCAGCAAGATACCCCAGCAGATGGCACGGAAAGTAGCACTCAAACTACGCAATCAATTAGCAAGATACACCAGCAGATGGTGCCGAATGTAGCACCCAAATTACGCAAACAATTAGCAAAATACACAGGCAGATGGCGCGGAATGGAGCACCCAAAATACGCAATCAATTAGCAAGATACACTAGCAGATGGCGCGGAATGGAGCACCCAAATTACGCAATCTATTAGCAAAATACACAGGCAGATGGCGCTGAATGGAGCACCCAAATTGCGCAATATATCAGCAAGATACACAGGCAGAGTCCTCGGAATGGAGCTGCCAAATTACGCAATTTATCACCAAGATACACAGGTAGATGGAGTGGAATCGAGCTGCCAAATTATGCTATTTATCAGCAAGATACACAGGCAGATGCCTCTGAATGGAGCTGCCAAATTACGCAATCTATTTGCAAAATACACAGGTAGATGGAGCGGAATGGAGCACCCAAATTACGCGATCTATCATCAAGATACACCAGCAGATGGCACGGAATGTAGCACCCAAATTACGAAATCTATCAGCACGACAACCAGCAGATGCCACGGAGTGGAGCACCTAAATTACGCAATCGATCAGCAAGATACCCCAGCAGATGCTACAAAATGTAGCACTCAAATTACACAATCTATCAGCAAGATACCCCAGCAGATGGCACGGAATGTAGCACCCAAATTATACAATCTATCAGCAAATTACACCAGCAGATGGCACGGGATGTAGCACTCAAATTACACAATCTATCAGCAAGATACCAGAGCAGATGGCACGGAATGTAGCACCCAAATTACACAATCTATCAGCAAGATACACCAACAGATGGCACGGAATGTAGCACCCAAATTACACAATCTATCAGCAAGATACACCAGCAGATGGCACGGAATGTAGCACTCAAATTACACAATCTATCAGCAAGATACACCTGCAGATGGCACGGAATGTAGCACCCAAATTACACAATCTATCAGCAAGATACACCAGCAGATGGCACGGAATGTAGCACTCAAATTACGCAATCTATCAGCACGATACCACAGCAGATGCTACGGAATGTAGCACTCAAATTACACAATCTATCAGCAAGATTCCACAGCAGATGCTACGAAATGTAGCACCCAAATTACGCAATCTATACGCAAGATACACCAGCAGATGGCACGGAATGTAGCACTCAAATTACGCAATCTATCAGCAAGATACACCAGCAGATTGCACGGAATGTAGCATCCAAAACACAATCTATCAGCAAGATACCCCAGCAGATGGCACGGAATGTAGCACTCAAACTACGCAATCAACTAGCAAGATACACCAGCAGATGGTGCGGAATGTAGAACGAAAATTACGCAAACAATTAGCAAAATACACAGGCAGATGGCGCGGAATGGAGCACCCAAAATACGCAATCAATTAGCAAGATACACCAGTAGATGGCGCGGAATGGAGCACCAAAATTACGCAATCTATTAGCACAATACACAGGCAGATGCTACGAAATGTAGCATGCAAATTACGCAATCTATCAGCAAGATAACACAGCAGATGCTACGAAATGTAGCACTTAAATTACACAATCTATCAGCAAGATACGTCAGCAGATGGCACAGAATGTAGCACCCAAAATACACAATCTATCAGAAAGATACACCAGCAGATGGCACGGAATGTAGCACTCAAATTACACAATCTATCAGCAAGATACCCCAGCAGATGGCACGGAATGTAGCACCCAAATTACACAATCTATAAGCAAGATACACCAGCAGATGGCACAGAATGTGGCACTCAAATTACACAATCTATCAGCAAGATACACCAGCAGAAGGCACGGAATGTAGCACCCAAATTACACAATCTATCAGCAAGATACCACAGCAGATGCTACGAAATGTAGCACGCAAATTACGCAACCTATCAGCAAAATACACCAGCAGATGGCACGGAATGTAGCACCCAAATTACACAATCTATCAGCAAGATACCACAGAATATGCTACGAAATGTAGCACTCAAATTACGCAATCTATCAGCAAGATACCACAGCAGATGCTACGAAATGTAGCACACAAATTACACAATCTATCAGCAAGATACACCAGCAGATGGCACAGAATGTAGCACCCAAAATACACAATATATCAGAAAGATAAACCACCAGATGGCACGGAATGTAGCACTCAAATTACGCAATCTATCAGCAAGATACCCCAGCAGATGGCACGGAATGTAGCACTCAAATTACACAATCTATAAGCAAGATACACCAGCAGATGGCACAGAATCTAGCACTAAAATTACACAATCTATCAGCAAGATACACCAGCAGAAGGCACGGAATGTAGCACCCAAATTACACAATCTATCAGCAAGATACCACAGCAGATGCTACGAAGTGTAGCACGCAAATTACGCAACCTATCAGCAAAATACACCAGCAGATGGCACGGAATGTAGCACCCAAATTACACAATCTATCAGCAAGATACCACAGAATATGCTACGAAATGTAGCACTTAAATTACGCAATCTATCAGCAAGATACCACAGCAGATGCTACGAAATGTAGTACTCAAATTACACAATCTATCAGCAAGATACACCAGCAGATGGCACAGAATGTAGCACCCAAAATACACAATCTATCAGAAAGATAAACCAGCAGATGGCACGGAATGTAGCACTCAAATTACGCAATCTATCAGCAAGATACACCAGCAGATGCTACGAAATGTAGCACTCAAATTACACAATCTATCAGCAAGATACACCAGCAGATGGCACGGAATGTAGCACCCAAATTACACAATCTATCAGCAAGATACACCAGCAGATAGCACGGAATGTAGCACTGAAATTACGCAATCTATCAGCACGATACCACAGCAGATGCTACGAAATGTAGCACTCAAATTACACAGTCTATCAGCAAGATACCACAGCAGATGCTACGAAATGTAGCACTCAAATTACGCAATCTATCAGCAAGATACCACAGCAGGTGGTACGAAATGTAGCAACCAAAACAATCTATCAGCAAGATACCCCAGCAGATGGCACGGAATGTAGCACCCAAATTAAGCCATCTATCAGCAAGATACCCCAGAATATGGCACGGAAAGTAGCACCCAAATTACAATTCTATCAGCAAGATACACCAGCAGATGGAAGGGAATGTAGCACCCAAATTACACAACCTATCAGCAAGATACACCAGCAGATGGCACGGGATGTAGCACTCAAATTACACAATCTATCAGCAAGATACCAGAGCAGATGGTACGGAATGTAGCACCCAAATTACACAATCTATCAGCAAGATACACCAGCAGATGGCACGCAATGTAGCACCCAAATTACACAATCTATCAGCAAGATACACCAGCAGATGGCACGGAATGTAGCACCCAAATTACAAAATCTATCAGCAAGATACACCAGCAGATGGCACGGGATGTAGCACCCAAATTACACAATCTATGAGCAAGATACCACAGCAGATGCTACGAAATGTAGCACTCAAATTATACAACCTATCAGCAGGATACCACAGCAGATGCTACGAAATGTAGCAATCAAATTATTCAATCTATCAGCAAGATACCATAGCAGGTGGTACGAAATGTAGCACTCAAATTACACAATCTATCAGCAAGATACTACAGCAGATGCTACGAAATGTAGCACTCAAATTACGCAATTTATTAGCAAGATACCACAGCAGATGCTACGAAATGTAGCACCCAAATTATACAATCTATCAGCAAGATACACCAACAGATGGCACGGAAGGTAGCACTCAAATAACACAATCTATCAACAAGATAACACAGCAGATGCTACGAATTGTAGCACACAAATTACACAATCTATCAGCAAGATACACCAGCAGAAAGCACGGAATGTAGCACACAAATTACACAATCTATCAGCAAGATACACCAGCAGATGGCACGGAATGTAGCACCCAAATTACACAATCTATCAGCAAGATACCACAGCAGATGCTACGAAATGTACCACGCAAATTACACAATCTATCAGCAAAATACACCAGCAGATGCTACGAAATGTAGCACGCAAATTAGGCAATCTATCAGCAAAATACACCAGCAGATGGCACGGAATGTAGCACTCAAATTACACAATCTATCAGCAGGATACCACAGCAGATGCTACGAAATGTAGCAATCAAATTATACAATCTATCAGCAAGATACCATAGCAGGTGGTACGAAATGTAGCACTCAAATTACACAATCTATCAGCAAGATACTACAGCAGATGCTACGAAATGTAGCACTCAAATTACGCAATTTATTAGCAAGATACCACAGCAGATGCTACGAAATGTAGCACCCAAATTATACAATCTATCAGCAAGATACACCAACAGATGGCACGGAAGGTAGCACTCAAATAACACAATCTATCAACAAGATAACACAGCAGATGCTACGAATTGTAGCACACAAATTACACAATCTATCAGCAAGATACACCAGCAGAAAGCACGGAATGTAGCACACAAATTACACAATCTATCAGCAAGATACACCAGCAGATGGCACGGAATGTAGCACCCAAATTACACAATCTATCAGCAAGATACCACAGCAGATGCTACGAAATGTACCACGCAAATTACACAATCTATCAGCAAAATACACCAGCAGATGCTACGAAATGTAGCATTCAAATTACGCAATCTATCAGCATGATACCACAGCAGATGCTACGAAATGTAGCACTCAAATTACACAATCTATCAGCAAGATACACCAACAGATGGCACGGAAGGTAGCAAGCAAATTACACAATCTATCAGCAAGATACCACAGCAGATGCTACGAAATGTAGCACACAAATAACACAATCTATCAGCAAGATACACCAGCAGATGGCACGGAATGTAGCACCCAAATTACAAAATCTATCAGCAAGATACCACAGCAGATGCTACGAAATGTAGCACGCAAATTAGGCAATCTATCAGCAAAATACACCAGCAGATGGCACGGAATGTAGCACTCAAATTACACAATCTATCAGCAAGATACCACAGCAGATGCTACGAAATGTAGGATTCAAATTACGCAATCTATCAGCAAGATACCACAGAATATGCTACGAAATGTAGCACTCAAATTACGCAATCTATCAGCAAGATACCACAGCAGATGCTACGAAATGTAGCACTCAAATTACACAATCTATCAGCAAGATACACCAGCAGATGGCACGGAATGTAGCACCCAAATTACACAATCTATCAGCAAGATACCACAGCAGATGCTACGAAATGTACCACGCAAATTACACAATCTATCAGCAAAATACACCAGCAGATGCTACGAAATGTAGCATTCAAATTACGCAATCTATCAGCATGATACCACAGCAGATGCTACGAAATGTAGCACTCAAATTACACAATCTATCAGCAAGATACACAAGCAGATGACACAGAATGTAGCACCAAAAATACACAATCTATCAGAAAGATACACCAGCAGATGGCACGGAATGTAGCACTCAAATTACAAAATCTATCAGCAAGATACCCCAGCAGATGGCACGGAATGTAGCACTCAAATTACGCAATCTATCAGCAAGATACACCAGCAAATGCTACGAAATGTAGCACTCAAATTACACAATCTATCAGCTAGATACACCTGCAGATGGCACGGAATGTAGCACCCAAATTACACAATCTATGAGCAAGATACACCAGCAGATGGCACGGAATGTAGCACTCAAATTACGCAATTTATCAGCACGATACCACAGCAGATGCTACGGAATGTAGCACTCAAATTACACAATCTATCAGCAAGATACCACAGTAGATGTTACGAAATGTAGCACCCAAATTACGCAATCTATCAGCAAGATACACCAGCAGATGGCACGGAATGTAGCACTCAAATTACGCAATCTATCATCAAGATACACCAGCAGATGGCACGTAATGTAGCAACCAAAACACAATCTATCAGCAAGATACCCCAGCAGATGGCACGGAATGTAGCACTCAAACTACGCAATCAACTAGCAAGATACACCAGCAGATGGTGCGGAATGTAGAACGAAAATTACGCAAACAATTAGCAAAATACACAGGCAGATGGCGCGGAATGGAGCACCCAAAATACGCAATCAATTAGCAAGATACACCAGTAGATGGCGCGGAATGGAGCACCAAAACTACGCAATCTATTAGCACAATACACAGGCAGATGCTACGAAATGTAGCATGCAAATTACGCAATCTATCAGCAAGATAACACAGCAGATGCTACGAAATGTAGCACTTAAATTACACAATCTATCAGCAAGATACGTCAGCAGATGGCACAGAATGTAGCACCCAAAATACACAATCTATCAGAAAGATACACCAGCAGATGGCAAGGAATGTAGCACTCAAATTACACAATCTATCAGCAAGATACCCCAGCAGATGGCACGGAATGTAGCACCCAAATTACACAATCTATAAGCAAGATACACCAGCAGATGGCACAGAATGTGGCACTCAAATTACACAATCTATCAGCAAGATACACCAGCAGAAGGCACGGAATGTAGCACCCAAATTACACAATCTATCAGCAAGATACCACAGCAGATGCTACGAAATGTAGCACGCAAATTACGCAACCTATCAGCAAAATACACCAGCAGATGGCACGGAATGTAGCACCCAAATTACACAATCTATCAGCAAGATACCACAGAATATGCTACGAAATGTAGCACTTAAATTACGCAATCTATCAGCAAGATACCACAGCAGATGCTACGAAATGTAGCACTCAAATTACACAATCTATCAGCAAGATACACCAGCAGATGGCACAGAATGTAGCACCCAAAATACACAATCTATCAGAAAGATAAACCAGCAGATGGCACGGAATGTAGCACTCAAATTACGCAATCTATCAGCAAGATACACCAGCAGATGCTACGAAATGTAGCACTCAAATTACACAATCTATCAGCAAGATACACCAGCAGATGGCACGGAATGTAGCACCCAAATTACACAATCTATCAGCAAGATACACCAGCAGATAGCACGGAATGTAGCACTCAAATTACGCAATCTATCAGCACGATACCACAGCAGATTCTACGAAATGTAGCACTCAAATTACACAGTCTATCAGCAAGATACCACAGCAGATGCTACGAAATGTAGCACTCAAATTACGCAATCTATCAGCAAGATACCACAGCAGGTGGTACGAAATGTAGCAACCAAAACAATCTATCAGCAAGATACCCCAGCAGATGGCACGGAATGTAGCACCCAAATTAAGCCATCTATCAGCAAGATACCCCAGAATATGGCACGGAAAGTAGCACCCAAATTACAATTCTATCAGCAAGATACACCAGCAGATGGAAGGGAATGTAGCACCCAAATTACACAACCTATCAGCAAGATACACCAGCAGATGGCACGGGATGTAGCACTCAAATTACACAATCTATCAGCAAGATACCAGAGCAGATGGTACGGAATGTAGCACCCAAATTACACAATCTATCAGCAAGATACACCAGCAGATGGCACGCAATGTAGCACCCAAATTACACAATCTATCAGCAAGATACACCAGCAGATGGCACGGAATGTAGCACCCAAATTACAAAATCTATCAGCAAGATACACCAGCAGATGGCACGGGATGTAGCACCCAAATTACACAATCTATGAGCAAGATACCACAGCAGATGCTACGAAATGTAGCACTCAAATTATACAACCTAATAGCAGGATACCACAGCAGATGCTACGAAATGTAGCAATCAAATTATACAATCTATTAGCAAGATACCATAGCAGGTGGTACGAAATGTAGCACTCAAATTACACAATCTATCAGCAAGATACTACAGCAGATGCTACGAAATGTAGCACTCAAATTACGCAATTTATTAGCAAGATACCACAGCAGATGCTACGAAATGTAGCACCCAAATTATACAATCTATCAGCAAGATACACCAGCAGAAAGCACGGAATGTAGCACACAAATTACACAATCTATCAGCAAGATACACCAGCAGATGGCACGGAATGTAGCACCCAAATTACACAATCTATCAGCAAGATACCACAGCAGATGCTACGAAATGTACCACGCAAATTACACAATCTATCAGCAAAATACACCAGCAGATGCTACGAAATGTAGCATTCAAATTACGCAATCTATCAGCATGAAACTACAGCAGATGCTACGAAATGTAGCACTCAAATTACACAATCTATCAGCAAGATACACCAACAGATGGCACGGAAGGTAGCAAGCAAATTACACAATCTATCAGCAAGATACCACAGCAGATGCTACGAAATGTAGCACACAAATAACACAATCTATCAGCAAGATACACCAGCAGAAGGCACGGAATATAGCACCCAAATTACACAATCTATCAGCAAGATACACCAGCAGATGGCACGGAATGTAGCACCCAAATTACAAAATCTATCAGCAAGATACCACAGCAGATGCTACGAAATGTAGCACGCAAATTAGGCAATCTATCAGCAAAATACACCAGCAGATGGCACGGAATGTAGCACTCAAATTACACAATCTATCAGCAAGATACCACAGCAGATGCTACGAAATGTAGGATTCAAATTACGCAATCTATCAGCAAGATACCACAGAATATGCTACGAAATGTAGCACTCAAATTACGCAATCTATCAGCAAGATACCACAGCAGATGCTACGAAATGTAGCACTCAAATTACACAATCTATCAGCAAGATACACCAGCAGATGGCACGGAATGTAGCACCCAAATTACACAATCTATCAGCAAGATACCACAGCAGATGCTACGAAATGTACCACGCAAATTACACAATCTATCAGCAAAATACACCAGCAGATGCTACGAAATGTAGCATTCAAATTACGCAATCTATCAGCATGATACCACAGCAGATGCTACGAAATGTAGCACTCAAATTACACAATCTATCAGCAAGATACACAAGCAGATGACACAGAATGTAGCACCAAAAATACACAATCTATCAGAAAGATACACCAGCAGATGGCACGGAATGTAGCACTCAAATTACAAAATCTATCAGCAAGATACCCCAGCAGATGGCACGGAATGTAGCACTCAAATTACGCAATCTATCAGCAAGATACACCAGCAGATGGCACAGAATGTAGCACCCAAAATACACAATATATGAGAAAGATAAACCACCAGATGGCACGGAATGTAGCACTCAAATTACGCAATCTATCAGCAAGATACCCCAGCAGATGGCACGGAATGTAGCACTCAAATTACACAATCTATAAGCAAGATACACCAGCAGATGGCACAGAATCTAGCACTCAAATTACACAATCTATCAGCAAGATACACCAGCAGAAGGCACGGAATGTAGCACCCAAATTACACAATCTATCAGCAAGATACCACAGCAGATGCTACGAAGTGTAGCACGCAAATTACGCAAACTATCAGCAAAATACACCAGCAGATGGCACGGAATGTAGCACCCAAATTACACAATCTATCAGCAAGATACCACAGAATATGCTACGAAATGTAGCACTCAAATTACGCAATCTATCAGCAAGATACCACAGCAGATGCTACGAAATGTAGCACTCAAATTACACAATCTATCAGCAAGATACACCAGCAGATGGCACAGAATGTAGCACCCAAAATACACAATATATCAGAAAGATAAACCAGCAGATGGCACGGAATGTAGCAATCAAATTACGCAATCTATCAGCAAGATACACCAGCAGATGCTACGAAATGTTGCACTCAAATTACACAATCTATCAGTAAGATACACCAGCAGATGGCACGGAATGTAGCACCCAAATTACACAATCTATCAGCTAGATACACCAGCAGATAGCACGGAATGTAGCACTCAAATTACACAATCTATCAGCAAGATACCACAGCAGATGCTACGAAATGTAGCACTCAAATTACGCAATCTATCAGCAAGATACCACAGCAGATAATACGAAATGTAGCACCCAAATTACGCAATCTATCAGCAAGATACACCAGCAGATGGCACGGTATGTAGCACTCAAATTACACAATCTATCAGCAAGATACACCAGCAGATGGCACGGAATGTAGCAAACAAAACACAATCTATCAGCAAGATACCCCAGCAGATGGCACGGAAAGTAGCACTCAAACTACGCAATCAATTAGCAAGATACACCAGCAGATGGTGCCGAATGTAGCACCCAAATTACGCAAACAATTAGCAAAATACACAGGCAGATGGCGCGGAATGGAGCACCCAAAATACGCAATCAATTAGCAAGATACACTAGCAGATGGCGCGGAATGGAGCACCCAAATTACGCAATCTATTAGCAAAATACACAGGCAGATGGCGCTGAATGGAGCACCCAAATTGCGCAATATATCAGCAAGATACACAGGCAGAGTCCTCGGAATGGAGCTGCCAAATTACGCAATTTATCACCAAGATACACAGGTAGATGGAGTGGAATCGAGCTGCCAAATTATGCTATTTATCAGCAAGATACACAGGCAGATGCCTCTGAATGGAGCTGCCAAATTACGCAATCTATTTGCAAAATACACAGGTAGATGGAGCGGAATGGAGCACCCAAATTACGCGATCTATCATCAAGATACACCAGCAGATGGCACGGAATGTAGCACCCAAATTACGCAATCTATCAGCACGACAACCAGCAGATGCCACGGAGTGGAGCACCTAAATTACGCAATCGATCAGCAAGATACCCCAGCAGATGCTACAAAATGTAGCACTCAAATTACACAATCTATCAGCAAGATACCCCAGCAGATGGCACGGAATGTAGCACCCAAATTATACAATCTATCAGCAAATTACACCAGCAGATGGCACGGGATGTAGCACTCAAATTACACAATCTATCAGCAAGATACCAGAGCAGATGGCACGGAATGTAGCACCCAAATTACACAATCTATCAGCAAGATACACCAACAGATGGCACGGAATGTAGCACCCAAATTACACAATCTATCAGCAAGATACACCAGCAGATGGCACGGAATGTAGCACTCAAATTACACAATCTATCAGCAAGATACACCTGCAGATGGCACGGAATGTAGCACCCAAATTACACAATCTATCAGCAAGATACACCAGCAGATGGCACGGAATGTAGCACTCAAATTACGCAATCTATCAGCACGATACCACAGCAGATGCTACGGAATGTAGCACTCAAATTACACAATCTATCAGCAAGATTCCACAGCAGATGCTACGAAATGTAGCACCCAAATTACGCAATCTATACGCAAGATACACCAGCAGATGGCACGGAATGTAGCACTCAAATTACGCAATCTATCAGCAAGATACACCAGCAGATGGCACGGAATGTAGCATCCAAAACACAATCTATCAGCAAGATACCCCAGCAGATGGCACGGAATGTAGCACTCAAACTACGCAATCAACTAGCAAGATACACCAGCAGATGGTGCGGAATGTAGAACGAAAATTACGCAAACAATTAGCAAAATACACAGGCAGATGGCGCGGAATGGAGCACCCAAAATACGCAATCAATTAGCAAGATACACCAGTAGATGGCGCGGAATGGAGCACCAAAATTACGCAATCTATTAGCACAATACACAGGCAGATGCTACGAAATGTAGCATGCAAATTACGCAATCTATCAGCAAGATAACACAGCAGATGCTACGAAATGTAGCACTTAAATTACACAATCTATCAGCAAGATACGTCAGCAGATGGCACAGAATGTAGCACCCAAAATACACAATCTATCAGAAAGATACACCAGCAGATGGCACGGAATGTAGCACTCAAATTACACAATCTATCAGCAAGATACCCCAGCAGATGGCACGGAATGTAGCACCCAAATTACACAATCTATAAGCAAGATACACCAGCAGATGGCACAGAATGTGGCACTCAAATTACACAATCTATCAGCAAGATACACCAGCAGAAGGCACGGAATGTAGCACCCAAATTACACAATCTATCAGCAAGATACCACAGCAGATGCTACGAAATGTAGCACGCAAATTACGCAACCTATCAGCAAAATACACCAGCAGATGGCACGGAATGTAGCACCCAAATTACACAATCTATCAGCAAGATACCACAGAATATGCTACGAAATGTAGCACTCAAATTACGCAATCTATCAGCAAGATACCACAGCAGATGCTACGAAATGTAGCACACAAATTACACAATCTATCAGCAAGATACACCAGCAGATGGCACAGAATGTAGCACCCAAAATACACAATATATCAGAAAGATAAACCACCAGATGGCACGGAATGTAGCACTCAAATTACGCAATCTATCAGCAAGATACCCCAGCAGATGGCACGGAATGTAGCACTCAAATTACACAATCTATAAGCAAGATACACCAGCAGATGGCACAGAATCTAGCACTAAAATTACACAATCTATCAGCAAGATACACCAGCAGAAGGCACGGAATGTAGCACCCAAATTACACAATCTATCAGCAAGATACCACAGCAGATGCTACGAAGTGTAGCACGCAAATTACGCAACCTATCAGCAAAATACACCAGCAGATGGCACGGAATGTAGCACCCAAATTACACAATCTATCAGCAAGATACCACAGAATATGCTACGAAATGTAGCACTTAAATTACGCAATCTATCAGCAAGATACCACAGCAGATGCTACGAAATGTAGTACTCAAATTACACAATCTATCAGCAAGATACACCAGCAGATGGCACAGAATGTAGCACCCAAAATACACAATCTATCAGAAAGATAAACCAGCAGATGGCACGGAATGTAGCACTCAAATTACGCAATCTATCAGCAAGATACACCAGCAGATGCTACGAAATGTAGCACTCAAATTACACAATCTATCAGCAAGATACACCAGCAGATGGCACGGAATGTAGCACCCAAATTACACAATCTATCAGCAAGATACACCAGCAGATAGCACGGAATGTAGCACTGAAATTACGCAATCTATCAGCACGATACCACAGCAGATGCTACGAAATGTAGCACTCAAATTACACAGTCTATCAGCAAGATACCACAGCAGATGCTACGAAATGTAGCACTCAAATTACGCAATCTATCAGCAAGATACCACAGCAGGTGGTACGAAATGTAGCAACCAAAACAATCTATCAGCAAGATACCCCAGCAGATGGCACGGAATGTAGCACCCAAATTACACAATCTATCAGCAAGATACACCAGCAGATGGCACGGAATGTAGCACCCAAATTACAAAATCTATCAGCAAGATACACCAGCAGATGGCACGGGATGTAGCACCCAAATTACACAATCTATGAGCAAGATACCACAGCAGATGCTACGAAATGTAGCACTCAAATTATACAACCTATCAGCAGGATACCACAGCAGATGCTACGAAATGTAGCAATCAAATTATACAATCTATCAGCAAGATACCATAGCAGGTGGTACGAAATGTAGCACTCAAATTACACAATCTATCAGCAAGATACTACAGCAGATGCTACGAAATGTAGCACTCAAATTACGCAATTTATTAGCAAGATACCACAGCAGATGCTACGAAATGTAGCACCCAAATTATACAATCTATCAGCAAGATACACCAACAGATGGCACGGAAGGTAGCACTCAAATAACACAATCTATCAACAAGATAACACAGCAGATGCTACGAATTGTAGCACACAAATTACACAATCTATCAGCAAGATACACCAGCAGAAAGCACGGAATGTAGCACACAAATTACACAATCTATCAGCAAGATACACCAGCAGATGGCACGGAATGTAGCACCCAAATTACACAATCTATCAGCAAGATACCACAGCAGATGCTACGAAATGTACCACGCAAATTACACAATCTATCAGCAAAATACACCAGCAGATGCTACGAAATGTAGCACGCAAATTAGGCAATCTATCAGCAAAATACACCAGCAGATGGCACGGAATGTAGCACTCAAATTACACAATCTATCAGCAGGATACCACAGCAGATGCTACGAAATGTAGCAATCAAATTATACAATCTATCAGCAAGATACCATAGCAGGTGGTACGAAATGTAGCACTCAAATTACACAATCTATCAGCAAGATACTACAGCAGATGCTACGAAATGTAGCACTCAAATTACGCAATTTATTAGCAAGATACCACAGCAGATGCTACGAAATGTAGCACCCAAATTATACAATCTATCAGCAAGATACACCAACAGATGGCACGGAAGGTAGCACTCAAATAACACAATCTATCAACAAGATAACACAGCAGATGCTACGAATTGTAGCACACAAATTACACAATCTATCAGCAAGATACACCAGCAGAAAGCACGGAATGTAGCACACAAATTACACAATCTATCAGCAAGATACACCAGCAGATGGCACGGAATGTAGCACCCAAATTACACAATCTATCAGCAAGATACCACAGCAGATGCTACGAAATGTACCACGCAAATTACACAATCTATCAGCAACATACACCAGCAGATGCTACGAAATGTAGCATTCAAATTACGCAATCTATCAGCATGATACCACAGCAGATGCTACGAAATGTAGCACTCAAATTACACAATCTATCAGCAAGATACACCAACAGATGGCACGGTAGGTAGCAAGCAAATTACACAATCTATCAGCAAGATACCACAGCAGATGCTACGAAATGTAGCACACAAATAACACAATCTATCAGCAAGATACACCAGCAGATGGCACGGAATGTAGCACCCAAATTACAAAATCTATCAGCAAGATACCACAGCAGATGCTACGAAATGTAGCACGCAAATTAGGCAATCTATCAGCAAAATACACCAGCAGATGGCACGGAATGTAGCACTCAAATTACACAATCTATCAGCAAGATACCACAGCAGATGCTACGAAATGTAGGATTCAAATTACGCAATCTATCAGCAAGATACCACAGAATATGCTACGAAATGTAGCACTCAAATTACGCAATCTATCAGCAAGATACCACAGCAGATGCTACGAAATGTAGCACTCAAATTACACAATCTATCAGCAAGATACACCAGCAGATGGCACGGAATGTAGCACCCAAATTACACAATCTATCAGCAAGATACCACAGCAGATGCTACGAAATGTACCACGCAAATTACACAATCTATCAGCAAAATACACCAGCAGATGCTACGAAATGTAGCATTCAAATTACGCAATCTATCAGCATGATACCACAGCAGATGCTACGAAATGTAGCACTCAAATTACACAATCTATCAGCAAGATACACAAGCAGATGACACAGAATGTAGCACCAAAAATACACAATCTATCAGAAAGATACACCAGCAGATGGCACGGAATGTAGCACTCAAATTACAAAATCTATCAGCAAGATACCCCAGCAGATGGCACGGAATGTAGCACTCAAATTACGCAATCTATCAGCAAGATACACCAGCAAATGCTACGAAATGTAGCACTCAAATTACACAATCTATCAGCTAGATACACCTGCAGATGGCACGGAATGTAGCACCCAAATTACACAATCTATGAGCAAGATACACCAGCAGATGGCACGGAATGTAGCACTCAAATTACGCAATTTATCAGCACGATACCACAGCAGATGCTACGGAATGTAGCACTCAAATTACACAATCTATCAGCAAGATACCACAGTAGATGTTACGAAATGTAGCACCCAAATTACGCAATCTATCAGCAAGATACACCAGCAGATGGCACGGAATGTAGCACTCAAATTACGCAATCTATCATCAAGATACACCAGCAGATGGCACGTAATGTAGCAACCAAAACACAATCTATCAGCAAGATACCCCAGCAGATGGCACGGAATGTAGCACTCAAACTACGCAATCAACTAGCAAGATACACCAGCAGATGGTGCGGAATGTAGAACGAAAATTACGCAAACAATTAGCAAAATACACAGGCAGATGGCGCGGAATGGAGCACCCAAAATACGCAATCAATTAGCAAGATACACCAGTAGATGGCGCGGAATGGAGCACCAAAATTACGCAATCTATTAGCACAATACACAGGCAGATGCTACGAAATGTAGCATGCAAATTACGCAATCTATCAGCAAGATAACACAGCAGATGCTACGAAATGTAGCACTTAAATTACACAATCTATCAGCAAGATACGTCAGCAGATGGCACAGAATGTAGCACCCAAAATACACAATCTATCAGAAAGATACACCAGCAGATGGCAAGGAATGTAGCACTCAAATTACACAATCTATCAGCAAGATACCCCAGCAGATGGCACGGAATGTAGCACCCAAATTACACAATCTATAAGCAAGATACACCAGCAGATGGCACAGAATGTGGCACTCAAATTACACAATCTATCAGCAAGATACACCAGCAGAAGGCACGGAATGTAGCACCCAAATTACACAATCTATCAGCAAGATACCACAGCAGATGCTACGAAATGTAGCACGCAAATTACGCAACCTATCAGCAAAATACACCAGCAGATGGCACGGAATGTAGCACCCAAATTACACAATCTATCAGCAAGATACCACAGAATATGCTACGAAATGTAGCACTTAAATTACGCAATCTATCAGCAAGATACCACAGCAGATGCTACGAAATGTAGCACTCAAATTACACAATCTATCAGCAAGATACACCAGCAGATGGCACAGAATGTAGCACCCAAAATACACAATCTATCAGAAAGATAAACCAGCAGATGGCACGGAATGTAGCACTCAAATTACGCAATCTATCAGCAAGATACACCAGCAGATGCTACGAAATGTAGCACTCAAATTACACAATCTATCAGCAAGATACACCAGCAGATGGCACGGAATGTAGCACCCAAATTACACAATCTATCAGCAAGATACACCAGCAGATAGCACGGAATGTAGCACTCAAATTACGCAATCTATCAGCACGATACCACAGCAGATTCTACGAAATGTAGCACTCAAATTACACAGTCTATCAGCAAGATACCACAGCAGATGCTACGAAATGTAGCACTCAAATTACGCAATCTATCAGCAAGATACCACAGCAGGTGGTACGAAATGTAGCAACCAAAACAATCTATCAGCAAGATACCCCAGCAGATGGCACGGAATGTAGCACCCAAATTAAGCCATCTATCAGCAAGATACCCCAGAATATGGCACGGAAAGTAGCACCCAAATTACAATTCTATCAGCAAGATACACCAGCAGATGGAAGGGAATGTAGCACCCAAATTACACAACCTATCAGCAAGATACACCAGCAGATGGCACGGGATGTAGCACTCAAATTACACAATCTATCAGCAAGATACCAGAGCAGATGGTACGGAATGTAGCACCCAAATTACACAATCTATCAGCAAGATACACCAGCAGATGGCACGCAATGTAGCACCCAAATTACACAATCTATCAGCAAGATACACCAGCAGATGGCACGGAATGTAGCACCCAAATTACAAAATCTATCAGCAAGATACACCAGCAGATGGCACGGGATGTAGCACCCAAATTACACAATCTATGAGCAAGATACCACAGCAGATGCTACGAAATGTAGCACTCAAATTATACAACCTAATAGCAGGATACCACAGCAGATGCTACGAAATGTAGCAATCAAATTATACAATCTATTAGCAAGATACCATAGCAGGTGGTACGAAATGTAGCACTCAAATTACACAATCTATCAGCAAGATACTACAGCAGATGCTACGAAATGTAGCACTCAAATTACGCAATTTATTAGCAAGATACCACAGCAGATGCTACGAAATGTAGCACCCAAATTATACAATCTATCAGCAAGATACACCAGCAGAAAGCACGGAATGTAGCACACAAATTACACAATCTATCAGCAAGATACACCAGCAGATGGCACGGAATGTAGCACCCAAATTACACAATCTATCAGCAAGATACCACAGCAGATGCTACGAAATGTACCACGCAAATTACACAATCTATCAGCAAAATACACCAGCAGATGCTACGAAATGTAGCATTCAAATTACGCAATCTATCAGCATGAAACTACAGCAGATGCTACGAAATGTAGCACTCAAATTACACAATCTATCAGCAAGATACACCAACAGATGGCACGGAAGGTAGCAAGCAAATTACACAATCTATCAGCAAGATACCACAGCAGATGCTACGAAATGTAGCACACAAATAACACAATCTATCAGCAAGATACACCAGCAGAAGGCACGGAATATAGCACCCAAATTACACAATCTATCAGCAAGATACACCAGCAGATGGCACGGAATGTAGCACCCAAATTACAAAATCTATCAGCAAGATACCACAGCAGATGCTACGAAATGTAGCACGCAAATTAGGCAATCTATCAGCAAAATACACCAGCAGATGGCACGGAATGTAGCACTCAAATTACACAATCTATCAGCAAGATACCACAGCAGATGCTACGAAATGTAGGATTCAAATTACGCAATCTATCAGCAAGATACCACAGAATATGCTACGAAATGTAGCACTCAAATTACGCAATCTATCAGCAAGATACCACAGCAGATGCTACGAAATGTAGCACTCAAATTACACAATCTATCAGCAAGATACACCAGCAGATGGCACATAATGTAGCACCCAAAATAGACAAACTATCAGAAAGATAAACCAGCAGATGGCACGGAATGTAGCACCCAAATTACAAAATCTATCAGCAAGATACACCAGCAGATGGTGCGGAATGTAGAACGACAATTACGCAAACAATTAGCAAAATACACAGGCAGATGGCGCGAAATGGAGCACCCAAAATACGCAATCAATTAGCAAGATACACCAGTAGATGGCGCGGAATGGAGCACCAAAATTACGCAATCTATTAGCACAATACACAGGCAGATGCTACGAAATGTAGCATTCAAATTACGCAATCTATCAGCAAGATAACACAGCAGATGCTACGAAATGTAGCACTCAAATTACACAATCTATCAGCAAGATACGTCAGCAGATGGCACAGAATGTAGCACCCAAAATACACAATCTATCAGAAAGATACACCAGCAGATGGCACGGAATGTAGCACCTAAATTACGCAATCGATCAGCAAGATACCCCAGCAGATGCTACAAAATGTAGCACTCAAATTACACAATCTATCAGCAAGATACCACAGCAGGTGGTACGAAATGTAGCAACCAAAACAATCTATCAGCAAGATACCCCAGCAGATGGCACGGAATGTAGCACCCAAATTACACAATCTATCAGCAAGATACACCAGCAGATGCTACGAAATGTAGCACTCAAATTACACAATCTATCAGCAAGATACACCAGCAGATGCTACGAAATGTAGCACTCAAATTACACAATCTATCAGCAAGATACACCAGCAGATGGCACGGAATGTAGCACCCAAATTACACAATCTATCAGCTAGATACACCAGCAGATAGCACGGAATGTAGCACTCAAATTACACAATCTATCAGCAAGATACCACAGCAGATGCTACGAAATGTAGCACTCAAATTACGCAATCTATCAGCAAGATACCACAGCAGACAATACGAAATGTAGCACCCAAATTACGCAATCTATCAGCAAGATACACCAGCAGATGGCACGGAATGTAGCACTCAAATTACACAATCTATCAGCAAGATACACCAGCAGATGGCACGGAATGTAGCAACCAAAACACAATGTATCAGCAAGATACCCCAGCAGATGGCACGGAATGTAGCACTCAAACTACGCAATCAATTAGCAAGATACACCAGCAGATGGTGCGGAATGTAGCACCCAAATTACGCAAACAATTAGCAAAATACACAGGCAGATGGCGCGGAATGGAGCACCCAAAATACGCAATCAATTAGCAAGATACACCAGCAGATGGCGCGGAATGGAGCACCCAAATTACTCAATCTATTAGCAAAATACACAGGCAGATGGCGCTGAATGGAGCACCCAAATTGCGCAATCTATCAGTAAGATACACAGGCAGATGCCTCTGAATGGAGCTGCCAAATTACGCAATCTATTTGCAAAATACACAGGTAGATGGAGCAGAATGGAGCACCCAAATTACGCAAACTATCATCAAGATACACCAGCAGATGGCACGGAATGTAGGACCCAAATTACGCAATCTATCAGCAAGATAACCAGCAGATGCCACGGAGTGGAGCACCTAAATTACGCAATCGATCAGCAAGATACCCCAGCAGATGCTACAAAATGTAGCACTCAAATTACACAATCTATCAGCAAGATACCACAGCAGGTGGTACGAAATGTAGCAACCAAAACAATCTATCAGCAAGATACCCCAGCAGATGGCACGGAATGTAGCACCCAAATTACGCCATCTATCAGCAAGATACCCCAGAATATGGCACGGAAAGTAGCACCCAAATTACAATTCTATCAGCAAGATACACCAGCAGATGGAAGGGAATGTAGCACCCAAATTACACAATCTATCAGCAAGATACACCAGCAGATGGCACGGGATGTAGCACCCAAATTACAAAATCTATCAGCAAGATACACCAGCAGATGGCACGGGATGTAGCACCCAAATTACACAATCTATGAGCAAGATACCACAGCAGATGCTACGAAATGTAGCACTCAAATTATACAAACTATCAGCAAGATACCACAGCAGATGCTACGAAATGTAGCAATCAAATTATACAATCTATCAGCAAGATACCATAGCAGGTGGTACGAAATGTAGCACTCAAATTACACAATCTATCAGCAAGATACTACAGCAGATGCTACGAAATGTAGCACTCAAATTACGCAAACTATCAGCAAGATACCACAGCAGATGCTAAGAAATGTAGCACCCAAATTATACAACCTATCAGCAAGATACCACAGCGGATGCTACGAAATGTAG